>VXBW01007919.1:101906-137101 GCA_013400375.1 Thinocorus orbignyianus | reverse complement strand
AGGCAGCCCAACCCTAGTGGTGGGGCAGGGGAGGGGACATCTGAAGAAGGTATAACTGTCACCCCATGGATTTTCCACGGAGGAGCAGAAGGGTGCCCAAGGGCTGGCAGTGGAGTCGTGCCACCCCACACTGCTGGCAGGATGGGGACACGGAGCATCCTCACCAGAGACACTTGAACGGGCCACCAACAGCCCCAAAACCCCAGGTGAGGAACCCACTCAGCAACCCCTTCCCATTTATTCTGGGGGTAATTCTGGACCCTGCACTCTCGACTGACCTCAAGGAGCCCAATCCAGCCCCAAGATCCTTTTGTCACCGAGGGAGGTGCCACCAGAAGGACAAGGACCACTGCTCCTTGCCACCGTGGGGACCTCAGTGGCCATGCCGTGATTCTCGAGCCTCGTGTCACCTCCTGGGTTTGATGACCTGAGCTTCAGCTGATTGTTTCATTCCATGGGTAAAACGTTCTGCTGTTTGGGTGCCAGTACTTGTAATTTAAAAAGAGAGAGAGGAGAGAGAGTGACAGAGACAGAGAATATATACAGCAGGGCAAATATTTGTTGTATAAGATAAACACACAATTATCTAAAATGTAATCTTAATATGACTTATTAAAATAGATTACATTTTAATGTGCTCTGCAATTTGCGCATTATACAGCACGCTCTGTATATGCAGCTTCTCCTCTGCCTACCCTGACAACCTGCACAACCCAAGATATAGAGAGAGGGGGAAAAAAATAAAACCCCACATCGCTATCTTTCTCTAAATGGATGTATTTGGTGTTGATAGTCAGATACAGTTTTCACCTTTATCCCAGCTTGTTTCTGACCCACTGAGTTGGTGTTAATCACCCCTGTGGGCACCAATAATTTCCCCATATGTGGAATTTGATAAGTTAGAGCACCCACTTCATTTCAAGAAGATTCCAGCTGGCTATCCAGTTATCGCTATGGACAGCTTCAAGCACTTCCATGCCGGGCCTTGTATTCTGAGCTTTATCAAGTGCTTTGCACTTTTTGTCTTTTATCTCTTAATTGAGACCTGACTGCAAGAAATGCCTATCTCTTAAAGTGTCTTGCATTAAGTATTAACTCGAACTGCTTTGGCTACTTGAGGTACAGAAAACCTTAAGAAGCTGGGGAAAAGGTGAAAAAAATCTCCCCAAATCTCTGTTTAGAAAAACTGTGTAAATGCTACAGTGTAAGGGGAAAAAAAATAAATATCTTTTTCTTCCTCCTCTGCCTCTCCCCACAAGTATAACAATAATAAAAAAGAAAAGTGTGTATTACAAAATGAAGTAAACTTCATCTGCACCTCTACTTAATACTGTATTAATACTCATCTCCTTAATAATGTGTTAATAATCATAATGAATTAAAATGCAAAGGTCCTGGAAAAAGGAAAATATTAAGAAACGAACAATGTATGAACACAAAACTATCTAACAATTAAAGATAGTAAGGAATTATTGGGTTTTTTCTCCCTGTAATGATCTCTTCCGTCCATCAGCAGCTGAATCCCCTCTTGGAGGACCCGGTTGTGCCTGTGATTGCCCCGCAGACCCCGGTGAAGAGAAGTCTCTCTGGTTTTTGCACTATCCCTTCCCAGGGGGATGGCGAAGACACGGGGTGGGAGATGCGGGTTCTGCCTCGCTGCTCCGTTACACGCCAGCTCCTTCCACACAGACGTGCTTTGCATTCGGCAGAAGCCCCGGGAACAGAGGGATTTCAGCCTCCCTTGCCGTGCAACCACGCTACAGAGCCCAGGACCTGATTTGGGCTGGTGTTTTTCACAACTTTCCTTGGAAACCGCATCCCTGAAAGTCACACTCGAACCAGTCTGAAGCTGGATATCTAAATTCAGAATATTTTTGAAAAAAAATTGGCATGAATCTTCTTCTGACTCAATTTTATCCTCTGTAAAACAGGGTGAAAAAGATTCCAATACCAACTGAAAACCTTTGGGCTGACACTGGCACCAAACCGTGCTGCTCAGGTGAGAAACTTGGATCCTCTACCGTATTCTTCACGTGTGACTGTGGGTTCGTTTTTTTTTTTTCAAAACAAATCAAACCAAAGCATTAACTATTTTTTTATTACCTTTTTTTTCTGGTTCCGACCCCATTTCTCAGGAGGACTGAGCAATACTTTTTTTTTCTGCCAACTAATTTGCACCTGTCCTTCCCTGGAGTCCATTAACTCAGGTGGAGCTCAGCCTTCATGACTGAGCTGTGGCAGCATCCAATGTTCCCTTGCATTGGTGCAGGTACCAGTTTTGTTTCTCTGGATGTTAAATAAATAAATAAATATCAACATTTCTAGGGCTATTTTCCTGTTGGAAGAGTCCAGGCAAATTCATATCTTGCTCTAACCCAAGTTTATTACTCCCTCTGCAGCAGCAGCAGGTATGTTCCTGTACTGATACACGAGAATACCAGTTTGCTGCTCCAAAAAGAAAGCCCCAAGCGAGGTAGAGGAGATCAGGACTGTGAGTGTGACAGAGCAGGGAAAGGAAACACTGGCAAGACAAAAGAAATTGTCTTCTTTCAAATACAAAGGTGCCAGTAGCCACGGTCACAGCGTGGTGAGCGAGCAGCTTCCCCACCTTCCCATCTCGAGGAAAATGCTAAAATAAGAAAAGTTGAGCAAAGGCCATAAAAATGAAGAGACACTCATTATACACAACAGCTATTCAAAAAGGATTAAAGGACGTTACCTGCAGCGTTTTGGAGGCAGAAGTTCTCCTCGTGGAGCACAAAACTCTAGTGGGAAATAAAGACACTTATGAGGGTATTTTGGCTGGTTGGGTGAAACAGCAGAACAAAAGCACCAAAGGGAGACAGGATAGAAAAGGGACAATAAAGGGAAATGTTTTTACATGACTAACATTGGATAAGGCAAATCAAATACCTCAGGCCATGGAAATAAGAGGAAATGTAAGAGTTGCTGAACACGGTATGATTCTGCAAGGAGTCTCATACCCAGCAGCTCTGCCACAGCACAATCCATTTAACAGCATCCCCAGAACACCAGGCTGGCACAGACCCCTCCTGTACACATGTTGGGCACTGATAGTCTCCGAGTACATTCCCACTTAAACCTGACCTCTAAAACCCAAGGAAAAAAATAAATGTGAAGAATCTAGAATCTCGTATTGTTTTCTTGCAAGTTCATAACATTTGAGCCTCAGGTTGGTTTGGGGGATGCTCTGTATGTTTGATGTATGAGGCGGGTTGGCTGCCACAAACACAAAACTACCTCTAGCAAACCCCTGCGTGGACGTAGGGACCCAAGGGTGATAATTTAGAAGTCAGGCTAATTGCGGAGACCACAGAAAAATGCAAAGGCTGGTAAGAAATGACCTTCCTCCCTTCCACCCCCAGCTCCCAGAGGTGACCATCCTTTCGACTCGGGGATGGTGACTCTCAGCATCGCCCCAGGGTCTGTGCTGAGACACCTCTGCCTCCCGCACCACAGGCACCACGTTCCCTTCCAGCCCGCAGACCGTTTGGCTCCGGAGACGCTTGTGTTGTTGTCAGTTTCAAGAGTTAAATATTCCGGGAGGAATTTGTTACTGCACAACGATACATAATGCCTGAAAACCCCCTGCACCAATATTGCTCTCAAATTGGCAGCAAGTGAACAAGGGACATGAAGGATGCTTCAGCACAGTAACCTATCCTTCCTTCTCTCTTGGGAGCCACTTGGCCAGCTTTCATCCTCATAATTATAATAAATTTGACATTTCATAGATAATATTGATTTCTGTATTTTAGCATTTCACCATAGGTGACAGTCTAGCGTCAAGAATGAAATTTCTATTGATCTCCAGCGCATTAATCTCTCATGTGTATGTGATCATTTTTATAAGACCTTTTACTGCACATAAATCAATATTTCATATTTCCAGCTATGCCAGAGGAGATGTCATATTTGTAAACTGTGAGTTGACACCTGCAATTCCTTCCTGTTCAGCTTCAACTGTTCAGTAACAGTCGATTCAGGGTTGGGAAAGGATCAAGCTCCAGAAACAAGCCAGATGAAAAAGAGGAATGTAGAATACAGTAATTAGCTTAATGAACAAAGCAGCAGAGTAAGTGAGAGAAAGCTATGTTTCTGCTGCTCACGCTTGCCTCCGGAATACAAACATCTTCGGGGAGGTTTGCGAACCGACTGATAACGCATTTTAATATGTTCAGAGGACATTACAGCACCAACCTATTAGAAAACAGAAGCAGTTAGAAAATTAAGCAAACTCTCAAATTAATTGCCTTGCCTGATACATCCTTAAAACCACTTCACATTATACCTTTTATGTCCAGTATTATGAACTATTTTAACTCTGACATGGTACAGGAACTATCTAGCTGCCGTTGGAACAGCTATGAGCAACTCTCTAATTTAGCAAACAATAACTAGAGCAATAAAATTCTCCTCTTTAAATTGAAATATTGACTTCCCACAAATAACGGATGGAAACCAGTTAAAAAAAAAAATAAGAAAAGAAAAAGAGTAAATCACAATGAGAACCGTAAACTCTCTTTCTAGAGGTTTTTATGAATGAGTTTAAGTAACAGAAATAAAACATTTTTAAAATCATATAGAATCTGCCTCTGAATAAATAACACTCTCTAGCTGCTTTGGGATTTGTTAAATTAGTTAAATGAGCAATTACAGCGTGACGTCCAGCGATCACACTTCAGGCAGCAAACCCCTCTGAAGCATTCTGCACTGCTAATTACTCTCTATATTAGCAGTGACTGCCTATAGCTTGGGAAGTTGAACAGGTTGGGACAGAAGTGGATCATCTGTGATTTAAGGAATGGAGTCACTTAAAATTGCATCTACAACACGGATTCAGACGCCCATCCCGTTAAAAGCTCTGTTTCACTCCGTCACTTTGGGATGAGGTGATACTAGCGCTGCAAAGGTGTGCAATTAGGACACAACCTGGCACGGGATTATCATCTGCTGCCAGTGATGCCACGGCTGGGCTAATGGTAGCCCCTCGGCAGTGACCACCCAGATCTGGGCAAACACCTATTTAAAGAGCAAGGGTCTGTTTTAGAAGCCCTGCACTCCTCTCCTCTCGCCTGGGAGAAAGGGAGGAAAGGCTGATGTTGAAATTCCCTTTTTTCACACCAATTTCCTACGAGCGCTACTGACACGCTATTATTTCAAATTATCCGGCTTTTCAGGGCAAGGAAATGCTGCCCTGGCTTCTTTTTAAAGGCCAACCCTTTTTGTTCGTCTCTAAAACGTGTTGGTGCCCGCACGGCGTGTCGCCTTCTGACTGTTCTAACAGGATGACAGGCCCGGCGTCGATGTACGGCTGACCACCGTCTGAGTGACGGGGTCTCCAAACCCATGTCAGGTGTTGACTGACAGGGCAGGGCAGGCGTCGGTGGGTGATGGGTGTCTTTACGAAGCGTTTAGTCTTCCCCATGTGGGAGGAGTGAGCTTGGAGAGGGATTTATCTGCTGTCAAGTCTATTTTGTTTGGCAATAAGTTCATACCCCATAAGAGGCAGAAGAACAGCCACACCACTTCCCACCGCTGAAGTTGGGCAAGCACCACGTCCACCTGATCACAGCGTGTTCATGGTTGGCCACAGAGGTCTACAAGGATTTTCTGTAGGGATAACACTGCAGTCATAAACACAGCTCACCAGGAATATTTCATGATTGGTGTTTGGTCACAAGCAAGAGTCAGCCTCATCGCCCAAGAGCTGGTGCCTCCTGGTTCTCCAACGGATGGATGAGTAGCCATGGCTGGCACCAGCTTCCCACACAACCGCAGCTCTATACCTCAAATCTGCAGATATGGACAATCCATTTGTCCATATCTGTCCTCCTCAGAGAAACAGTCACCAGGAATATCACTCACCGAGAGAGATGGCTGGAAATCAGTCCCATGGAAATGTCTCTGTGAAGACTCCAAGCTGGACGGGGCTTTGAGCAACCTGGTCTGGTAGAAGGTATCCCTGCCAATGGTGGGGGTGTTGGAACTTGATGATCTTTAAGGTCCCTTCCAACCTGAACCATTCTATAATTCTATGCACAAGAGGTCACTTTCTTCAAGCACAGACAAAAAATGTTCACAAGACCTAAAGGAAAGAAGGAAGACAAGAGTTTCTAAGGATCATTGAGTATCTTAAAACAGAAGGTTGTGAACAACTCCAAACCCCCACTTCAGGCAGATGGGAGCCCTCCATATCCCAATGGCTGGGTCTTGTGAGTCAGCAATTGGTTGCACAGCTGGGGCTGGCAACAGGGTTTTGGTCGTTAGGACCATGGGACCCTCACTGGGGACTGAAGGCTGTTTGGACAAGAACGGGAAAAAGCATCTTTTCCAACAGGCTGGCCAACCCAGTGAGGAGAGATTTAAACCAGGAGTGATAAGGGAGGGAGATGATGACACCCCATCCAATAAGTAAGTGGTGGGTCAATTTGGGATTCAAACTGCATGGTGACGTGGACCAGATCCCAAAATCACCAGCACAGGGCTGAATAGGGCTCACCTCAAGTCTATGCAGATGAACGAGGAAGCACTAAAAGGGTGGTGTTACAGGGAAGCTCCCAGGCCTTTTCTTGGAAATCATCAGTGCCAGGTGACCTTGACAAGCCACCAGAGAGTGTTGCCTCCATGTTCTACACGGCTAGGTTTGGGCAACTTCACTTATGTCTTACTATCAACTGTCTGACAATGCAGATCCTTTCACAAATGTTTTATTTGTTTAAAAATAAAAACATCTGATGTTGTGCACTTCACAGTCAGTCAGTGGACTCAAACACAACACAGTGTCAGCATTAATTGTCTCCTACGCTCAAAGCCAACAAGCTTATGGAACATGCGAATGTACTTGGCCATCATGGAAACAAACCAACATTAATTCTAATATAAAAATTTTTAAAATCATGTGCATTTCTAATGCCAAAAAAAGTCCAGGGATTTACGAATCTGAAAAACTTCTATTTTCACTCATCTCATAGAACATTAATTTAATGTACCACGTCAGGTCCAAAGTTAAAGGAGCTTAAGCTGTAGCCTCTAGATATAAAATAGATCCAACAAAAAGAAGCATCTTGCAGTTCTCCACGCTGCTGCCCTGGTTCAGGAGTACAATGAAATGAAGTGAACTCTAGAGCAAGCAAAGCATATGCTTAAATGCAGTTTCTTGGGTCTGCTCTTTAATACTCTAAGAATAATCCAATATATATTCAAACTTTCACTACTGGCACAGTAATATTTACTCCTCCTGTTATTCTTATTAGTGCTGACATAGACACAATAAACACTCTGAGAAAATCAGTATTTTTTAACTAAAAAACGCATATTTCTGAACACAGCTTGTGTCATCTTGCGTGCAGTAAAGTGGGATGACAGGATCTCCTCTCAGAGAACAGTACGATGGTTTCACATGAGCTCCTTACAGAACACGCACTCAGAATGAAATTATCCATGTGGTGTCAACACAGCCTATTATTAACACATTAGGTGAGAAAAAACGTTTTGCATTATTAAATTAGCGAGAATATAATTCACATTGTGGTTGGACTTTGCCTCATAATTTATGAATTGTAAATACTCAAATATTCCCATGGCTGAATTAACTGTATTCATCAGCACGAGGCAGAACAAGGGAAAAGCAATGGTTTCTGTCCCTCATCCTCACTGCAACCCGATTTTGGTCAAGGAACAGACTTCAAAGAGAAGTTTAGACTCTCAACAAGTGCAGTAGTGTGTTGTGGCATCCCAGGGGTCCCGTGCTGGTGGTTGGCTCTGACAAACACAGAGGTTATCCCCTGGAATGAGGCCACCAAAGACACTTCTACCTGGAACAAGGGCCAGATCCTGAAGCCACTGAGCCCACTGGTCACAGAGCTGGGCCAGGGTCTTGACTGATTCTGGCAGATCTAGCAAGGAGTAACCTGGTGTTTTAAACACCAAGTGACTGAAACCTGTGAGTCCTTGCTCTGAGACACTGCAGTTAAGTGTTCAAGACATTGGAATTGCAAAGGACCATTTTTAAAGAAGGAGGAGCTCATTGGGAATCCATTTCAGAAAAGAACGAGTATGAGGGGCTCTATCAGATGCTGTAAAAAGTCCTCTAGAAAGTGAATGCAAAAGGTGAAGCTCTAAGAAATGGCCCAGCTAGAAGAAATCCTTTGGGAATAAAATGCTAAAACGAAAGGTATAATTAGTAACACTCATAGCAGAGAGAAATCCTTTGACCAAGATTATAATTTCAATTTCCTTCTTTTTAATAAGATAAATTCACCCAAGTTAATGGTGAAGCCAGCACTGAAAGAGCAAAAGTGCGAAATGCTGAGCAGAAAGGCAGCAGAGCCTAGACCATCTGAGCCACAGTTTCCTAAATTCCAAACTTTGCGGATCCCTTACGAGAGAGCATCTCTCTGATGAGGAAAGTCTGAGGGACCTGGGGCTTTTTAATTTGGAGAAGGCTGAGGGGGTATCTAGTCAATGCCTGCAAATACTTCAAGGGTGGGTGTCAGGAGGATGGGGCCGTCTACAAACTGTGTAGAAGGGGCAGGTTTCAATGTATTGAGTTGTGTTTATTCAACTCTAATGTCAACAACAGTCTAAGAAATTAAACTGCAGACGAACACCTGAAGTAGCGAAAGCTACAAAGTAAGTAAAACAAAGTAAGAGCAAAGTGCACTCACCTGACAAAGGAACAGGAAATTTCCCCTTCAGATTGAACCATTTCCAGTGTATTTACTGGGAGGGTTTATCCCAATAGCAGGACGCTCTGGTAAGACCATTCAGCAGTTTCATTTGGTTACTGCCTCCTGTTAACATGAAAACCGAGGAATTTTCCATGGTTCCAACAGGCAACCTGTTTAAAGAAGAGTTTCAGGAAAGGGAATGTGGAGAACACCAGGCACCAGAGCTGATGACACAATGATCGTGAAGTGGATTTCTCTCTCCATGAAGAAAATATTCTGGACCCTCTTAATCACAATTATCATTGCCAATTTTACCACTATTTTTACAGCCAGGGCTCACAACCCAACTGTGGATGCCAGGCACGGGACTTCCATGGAATGAAGCTCTGACAACAGAGCTTGGCCTGCAGTGATTTAACTCTGTGGCGTTACAGAACAGACTATTTTGTTAATCAAACAGAGCAGAGCAGGCCGGCCGCAGAGTATATTGGCTTAGAACGTAGCTGAGCTGAAACCAAAACAGAGAAAACCTTTTTCCTGTAGTAAAAAGGGGGATTTCTCTACTCGAGAGCAGTCTGCACGCATCCCCCGCCTGCGCTGCTCCTGCATCCCCCTCAGGTCACACCCGCAGCCAGTAGGTACCACGTCTGTGAACAACCACCAACCCAAACCTCCCAACTTTCAGTTATTACTGCTACAGCCCAGAGAAATCCATCTTGCATCTCCCATTAGTCCAGAGAACCTGGATTTTAGGAGCTGGACCAGTGTAAAAAAAGGGAGGAGGATGAAAAACTATGATTTAACTTTTTTTTTTTTAAATAAAAAAAAAAAAATCTCCTTTCCTTTTAGATCAAGCTAAAATGTTTTCATTAACATTAAATATCCCGTATTACATCCATATACTTTAGTTCCTTCATTAACTTCTTCTCAATTTATTTTGGTCAGTGTTAAACAAGGAAAAGGTGGTTCTGAAATGAAAAGTGAAAAGTTCCCTTTGGAAAACTCTGAAAGAAAATGTCAAATTTAAAAATTTCGCCTTGTCTTCTTTTTTTCAAAGTGTCTACTTTCTCAGTCAGAACAACTGTACAGGCTCTGCCTGACCTCGGAAATTGTTTCAGATGTGTCACAACTGTTATTTTCAGCCACTTATCTGTTTGGTCAGGAAACAATAAATCTCAGCTCTACCTCAGGTCTCATTTACTCTCCCAGCACTGTCAGAACTACCTCATTTAAATACAGCAAAGAAACGGCTATTTTAATTTACATATCTGTGACCGACTCAAGGCCACTAAAATAGACGGGCACATTTTTTTTTGCCACTAAAATAAAGGGGCATATATTGTTTAATCAAATACAGCTGTGCTGCCGAAACAGTACCCATATCAGAGAGCCTTAAAAAACTGATTCTACATGCTAGCAGTAAAATTTCACAGAAATCTAGTGGTGACAAGAGTAACCATCACACCAGCTAAAACTGATGCGGAAGCCAACATGGGAAAGAAGGTTATTTAAGTAAAATAAAATAAAAGTAAAAAACAAACAAACGAAAAAACCCCACAACAAAACAAAAGAAACAAACCAAAAAAAAAGAGCACATTTTGTTCTTTAATCATACTGGGGTTTTTACTGAGACAAATTGTTCAACTCAAAAAAAAGGCAGAACAGGATTAATTTTTAAAGTCTTCTTTTTCCTACGATTCTTGAACCGTCCCAATACTCAATGAAGTACCTGATTTTCCAAAATAAGGCTCTGTGTCTATTTTGGAATCATGGCAAATCATATTCACCAAGGTGAGGAGCCTGATGGGTTGGGAGTAGAGATGCGCTGACGCCCACCGAAGGACACACTCAGCAGGAGGTACGTGATTTAACAGTGCTCCAGAGTTACACTGGCCTGGGTTGAAGTGATAAAATTCCCTGTTTTGCCCTGAACAACGATAAGTGTTTAATAAACTGGGTGAAAAGTAAACCAAGGAATATGGAGGAGGTAAAACAGTTAGTTAATGAATCCACTGGTTAAACACAATGAAAAAAAATAGTGAAAGCACCCCAAATTTTTTGTGAGTTATTCTCCTTACACCCTATGTAGGAAAGTCTATTTTCAACCAATGTAATATTGGCACTTAGTGTCTTATTGACCGGTGTCCTTCAGTCCAGGAGAAGACCATACCTGGGATTTCAGAAGATGGTGAGCAATCCACCCTGGGACCCGTTTGTTCCCACGGCCGGGACCCAGCTCCCTCAGGGTACACTCACACCACAGGGCATCTCGCTTGGACACAATCACCCAAAGGACGTGGATGGACATCAGCTACAGGTCCCCTTCACAGCACAACTCGTTAAGAATTAAGGAATTAATAATCTTTGCATCGGTAGGAATGCACTGGGATGCTGAGATAGAAACTTTAGTACATAAGCACCCAGTTTGTGCACCAGCCTACAAGGGTGGGTGATGGCAAGGCTGCAGGTGAAGGGTTTGTACAACCACAAGGCATCCTTACCTGAAAACGAAGCTACTTCTTTTTTTAGACATTTATAAACTCTTCATCCCTGGCATCCCTTCATCAATTCAGGATTTTTAAACTCAGAGATCAAGCCTCACAGCTGATGCTGCTTTGAGCAGGAGGTTGGTGCCAAAGACTTCCCAACGTCCCTTCCAACCTGAGGTACCCCACCCTCTCATTGACCCTGAGTTACCCTCACGAACCCTCTTTGCTCATAAAGAAAAGCAACCTGATGCTGTTGGAGAAATATTCCACAAAAAGGCCTAAACAGACAGAGGCAGAAGTCATACACACAAACCTCCCTGCTGAGAACAGGTCCCCTGGAGGCACCAGGGGTGCCCCTAGAGCCTGCCCCGTGGAGAAAGGCTTGGCAGGATTAAACCTTCAGCTCTAAAAATCAGTTTCGATGTGACCTAATGGCTTTTGCTGTTTTGAAAAGAATGCGAGAAGAGTGACAGCAATATTGAATTTTTAAATACGTGCTCTGTCCACCTGCAGAGCCTTTCTCGCATACTTTTTTTAATAAGGACCTTTACCATGTCATTATACATTTTAATTACACTGTTAAATGTCACAATCACACATGCTAATGACATCATTATACCTATTTACACCAATTATGTCATTTGATGCAATTACAGTAATTCTGCCAATACACACAAATCAATAAAAAGGTTTTGTTTGCATTTTTAAATGAGCAATCACAAAAGGATAAATCCACTTTCTAAGAAAAGCAGGGCAAGGGCTTAAATACTGGAACTAAAAAAGTGGCATTTGAGGCCCAATTCTTTCTCCCACCACTATGAACAGGCAATAACTTCCACACCCAGAAGATGACACATTCCCTTGTTCAGAATAAAGAGGTTTCCAGTGATGTGCCAGAAGGACTTCTCCATCCTTCTGGAGAGCTAAAACAAAGCTCTCAGCTGTGAAAGGATGCTCTGCTGCTGTTTGTCCAGGTCACTCAGAAGAGTGGAGGAGCAAGTGTGACCAATGCTTACATGCCCTTCTACAAAATGACAAAACAACAGAATCTTTAGTCTAAGAAAGGTAGACCTTCATAAAGATCTCTGGGGTTTGACCATATGATTCCTCAACCACGTCTTCATGCAGGTGGGCAGGTGAACTTCTACAGTCTCTCCATATCAACCACAGGAGCTAAAAGTCATGGGGGCTTTTTCACTCCTTTAATTCCCTCAGAGCACTCTGAAATTCATTACCTTCTATCTCATTAGGGAGCCACTGGAGACGGCTCTATCCTACTTCATTGGGATGATCAAACCCTTTTCAGAGAGCGATTCCTAGAACAATACTTCCCTTCCACGATCTCAGTCCTCAAATGTTTTTTTTATTCCTAGCCCTAAATACACGCTGGTAAACAAACAAAAAAAATGCCAAATTTCTCAATTTCGGAGATCTTCCCCATTCAATATTTACTAATCCTTTTGTCTTGGTATCACCTGCAGACTTTGCCAATAATGATTTTCCACTTTTTTTTACAGCTATCAACAGAAGTATTAAATTGGAGAATTCCACATTTTATTTTTAAATTCATGTATTCAAACACCACCAAAAATTCACTCTTCAGAGGGGATAACACTGTGCCTTTTCCAGATCACACCCCACTGCTGGTTAAACATTACATGACACAGGTGGCATGGATTTTCCAATTCCATCCACAAGTTACTTTCTGGAGCCAGGTTGATTCCCATTTTCACCAGTCACACCTACCACCTTCACACAGGGGTTGAAAACAATGACAGGAACAGAACTGAGGAGCACACAGTATTACAAGTTGCCTGTGGACTGCTGGAGAGAGGAGATTCAGGTGTCACGATTCCTGCAGACTCCTGAGATCATGGAGCACACAACTCCATGATACCTCATCATGTCATGGATTCTGACAACCAAAATTATACATTTTGCCTTCAGTGGCACTATTTGGTGTGCTCAAAACTAATCTCCTGTAAATAACAGAACCCTGCCACCATGGCAGTACCCAAACACTCACTCTTACTCCACCTCCCACCCTGTCTTGGACCAAGGCAGAAAGATCCACCACCTCTTTCAAAATCTCTTAGAAACAGCCAAGCTCAAGCAAATGGGGCTCACAAAATCCATACTCCATCTCCTATAGCCAAAGGTCTTCTCTGCAGCCCTGGAAGAGCCTGGACACTCACACCCAGGCAGGGGGTATGGGATTTAGTTTGCAGTGGCCACATGAGCCCATCTTTTGTCTTCCCTGTTGGCTTCCCAAGAAAGAGAAAACTCAAAACTGTACAAGCAGATGTTGCCAGTTTTATCACTGGTGAGTCCCATCAGCTTTCCCTGAGATACTGGAGGGATTTCTAGGATATTGCATAGTAAATTGTCAACTTTGCATCTCATTTATTTTGTGATCAAGTTCTTCCAAACAGCTCATATGATTGGGGGCTTGGGGAGAGGGAAGAGGAAAATAAATAGAAGTAAATCACTTCTAACTGGAAGCAAAGAACTTAGATTCAGCCCTAAAATTAAGAACTCAGGAATATCATAACTGGATTATGCTGTAATTCCTTTCTCAAAATTAGTTTGTCTTTGGTATCCAATAAACTAAATATTATATGCAAAGTCTACATAGAATAATTTTATATATCAAGTTGCTTTGGTTGTACTTATGCAGGAAAATTAATTTAACCTATTATGAAGCTATATATACTAGTCGGGGCTATGATTTATCATGTGGAAAAAAAAAAAAGTAGAAATTTTGCAGCAGCCATTTTTCACAGAGTTAGACATCACAGACAAAGAACAGATACTTTCTGGAGTGGAGCTTTGCTACCTCCTACAACTAAATAATCACCTTTTGATTAATAACGGGCTACCACACGTACCACAGGCTTACAGAAAACAGCTGCAATCCCATTTACGAGGTTTTAAAACTACTGCTCAGTGCAAAGAATCATATATATATATATAAAAAAAAACTAAACACAAAAACAACAAAAAAAGACACAAACAAACAAAAAAAACCAACCCTGGAAAGTCAGAAAAATTGGAACACATCTGTTAAAAGCAGGGAGGAGGGATCCAAGCATGAAGCTGCAGTTGATTTGCATTCTCACAGGGTTTGAGAATGGCTGAGGTTGGTTGGTCCTCCACCAAGAGCTGAAGAGAAAGACTATTTCCATTGAAACCTGCAGGAGCAAAGACTGGTTCTCATCTGGTTGGCATGAAAGCCATTGATGCCGTTGACTCTGGCACTGTCTTTGATGACTCTTCATCACACTGAGGGTACTTTCATCATATATGAGGTTCCTAAGAAAGATTTTTTCAATATCAGAATGTACCCACCTAAGGTAGAGCTAAGCTGGGCACTGGAAGCAGCATGGCCCTGGGGCTCAGCTCAGCCCAAAGCAACAGGAAGAAAATTCTTCCCAAATCTGGTTGTAGACCCCAAAATACATTTAACCTATGTGCAAATGAGGACCACAAATTGCAGTTCTTTCCCACAAAAAGAGGATTCCCTTTTTCTAAAATGTTGCTGGCAGCCTACAGAAGTTCTCCCCTTAAGCTTTTCGTCCAAGGCGACTCCTTCCTCTCTCCCTATGACTGAAAAAAAAAAAAATAAATTAAGTGATTTCATTTTTTCTTAGTATTTAACATGATCAGTTTCCGTGTCTGGATGGTTTGAAATATGTTCTCCATTGGGCAGATAAGTCTTGGGCAAATGACTGACCTTTTGAAATAATATTTATAATTTTAGAAATGTAAAACTTAACATTCTTTAGTAATCCAATATTAAAATACATTTAAGTTGATCTATTAAATGCTATGATTCAAACTTTTAAAAAAATGTGCAATAGAAAAACATTAACAACATGTGTGGTTTAGAAAAATTCATTTATATAGCAGTTTGCAATGTCATGATGTATTTTAAATAAAAGAGCTACAGACAAAGGTATTGATTTTAGAGACTTAACTAAATAAACAGTATGTAAATTCTGTCTTTTTCTATAAAATTAGATCAGAACACACATATTACACTGTCTTTTTCTAAGGGAATGACAGCTATTGAATTTGGCAGACATTGGAATTTGGTTAAAGAGCTAAAGACCTTTGATCTTTGGTTTACAATTAAATGATAGGGCTGTAAAAGGACAGTAGCACGGTGGCCCAGACAGTATTTATGAGGCCCAGCTGCAAGCGGGAGGTGTCATTGCTTAGGGTTCCCCGGAAAGCAGCTCTCAGCCTTCTTCTGCCTTACCAATGTCCTGTCACCCCGCAGGAGGGGAACGAGGAGAGGAGTGACCCCAGCCAGGCACTGCTCAACACTTGGGAGATCTTTCTTGCTTTTCTGAGAAGTCCTTTTCCAACCCCAGGCAACGTTGTGCTGCCTGGAAAGGGCCTTGCTCGGGGATCATTTTGGCAAGAGATCTAGAAATAGGAAAGAAAACTTTGGGTGGAATTAAGTCTCCAGGCCAAACTGGTCTTTTTTTGATGAGCTCTGTGTGGAGCATCCCACTGGTACCTGGGCGAGCCCACTCGGCTGCCTTGGATCTCCCAGTTCACCCTTTGAAGAACAACACCATTGACCATCATTATATGAAAAAAAAAGGGGAAGATTTATTGATAACCTTTCTAACAAAGGGAAGATCATTCCCCAAGTTCCTTATTAATTTATGCTCCTCTATAATTATCACTTACAGCAGCCACTGGAGCTCTAATAAATGTATAATGAAAGCAAAAACATAGCACGCTGCAGAGCTTAATCCGAGATTACATATTTATAACAACAAAATACACAATTCAAGCCCAGTTCAGGTCTTTCCAGTCTCTCAGAGGGCTGGGGTGAGGTGGTGGGTTTTTTTCCCCCCTCCTTTGTTATGTCACTCTGCAGACAGATCCCAGGCTGTTCCCTGTCACCCACCGGAGCAAACGCCTCAACGGCGAGCGCAGTTGGATAGCCCTTAATTAGTGCTACTTGGGGGGAGTCGGGATGAGAGCCTTGTGTCAGCATCTCACTTAGATCCCCATCCGGGGGGGTCCTGAGCATCCCTCTGGACCACGCTCAGCACCGGCCCCTCCAGCAGGGAGAAGGGAATGCCAGGAACCAGATGACAATTTGAAACGCAGGATGCTGCCCGGCTGGTAACATTAAGAGAAACGTAGGGAACAAAGATGTTCTTTACGTTAAACAGCCTCAAATTTCTCCGTTACGTTTTGCCAAGTGTTTATTTCTTTAGGCTAGAGCTCCGCAGGTTAGCTGCTCTACCAAAACAGTACCAGAGGCGTAAGAATAAAGAGATAAATATCAACATCGCTTCTCATGTCGTTAAAAAGCTCAGAATGGAAATCAAAACACTCTTCTTCAGCTATTTGGATACGAAACCCTTATTTCTTATTCAAAAAGACAGAGCATCCGTGTTAAAGCAAGGGGTTGCTGATATCTATCAAGAACGTACTGCAGGATTCCAGGGTAAATAACCAATTATTTGAGAAAACGGCAAAATTTTCCCCCTGTTACGATGACGTGCAACTGGAAGTTTGCCAGCAGATGTTTTCAAGGAATTACGTGAACGCATCCTGAATTTCACATTTTAATTTTTTTTGTTATTTTAACAATTCCACTTCCAGCTCGAATTAGGTGGAAATGTCAGCTTGTTGCCTGAATCAAGTCGTACCAGGCACTGTCAGCCAAAATACTGCCTCGCTCACGTATTCCTACCCAAACAAATTGTGCTTTCACTTCACCATGATCAACATCACACTCGGGCTGGAGCTGATGGCATTTCCTACCACAAATTTATCCTTGTTTATGAAAGATTCATAAACCCTGTTGGGCAACAGCTAATGTCTTCATAATCTGTGTAGGGTTAAGTTGAGCACTTCAGATTATTTTGAGGTGATGATTTCTCCCAGATTACCTGCTTTGAAGGTTTGATACTCCTGGCGTGTTCAGACACAACCAAGTCACCTGCCTTATTTCTGCTCCCAAACTGGGGGAAGTCTCTTTTTTTTTAAGCAAAAACAGTTTTGGGTGGCCAAGATAGGGCAGAGCACATGTGCCCTCTTGCTTGGGTGATATGGTGTGAAGCCCTGAGATCCAAGAGCATTTAGCAAATACCTGGTGGATCCCCCACGTTCAAACAATTAAAGCCACAAGTGGGAGAGGACCAAACGAAAACGAAGGGGGTTTCGTGAGTGTGTCACCCTTCTCCCTCATCTCTACCAGCTCGGCTGTGAGCTCGGGCAGCCAACAGGGTGATGGATTGGCTTCCATGCCCCAGGAGCGAAAACTGGAGTTTCAGCTGGTTCTCTTGCTCCATTTTTCTTTCACCACAGCACCATTAGAGCTGGATGCCATCAATTTCAGCAGGTACAGGATCGTACCCTAAAAATAGCTCACCAGATCTCTCCCTCTCTTGTTAGAGGAGATGGAATCAGGGGCTTTGGCTACCTCGTTACCCTTTTCCCTTGCACCATCAGTTGCCAAAACACTCGGTTGTTTGCCAACCCTCAGCGTTCCAGGGACACCGGGTGTATATTTAGCTGGCACAAACCCCCTCTTGTCCCATGGGAACAACTGGTTTGTGGTTGTTTGGGATTTTTTTCCCTACTCAACCCACCTTTTCCAGCAGCCCAGCTCCTTCCCGGGGCGACGCAGGAGCACGGCGGCTTTCAAGGCTGGTGGCAGCGCAGGCTGCTTTATCAGGATGAATGAAGATGAAAAGGAAGACAAATAGAAGTGAATGAGGCACTGCTTTATGTGATTCATGATAGCTTGCAGTAAGCCTGTTAGCCTCCGCCTGGCTCCCTTCTCAGAGAATAATGGATAGTTACAGTGTGTATAGTGACATTGTCAAACCATCAGGAATTGCTGATTATAGTGCTAAATATTGATCTCTGCTTCACATGTGTCAAAATTCTTTCTTCCCTTAATTAGAACTTCCCTAAGCACCATACAAGAACAAACCGAATATATCAGATCTCCGTGAAAGGGAGTGTGATACCAGAATATAATTGTGACCTCTTGTCTTCTTCTTCTCTCTGGAGTTTTGAGATGACTTCAGCTGTCTATCCTGCCCTTCCCAGCACATGTGATAATCATACTCATTTTTCCCAATCTAACCATAGGAAGATTTTTCCAAGGCTGTGCTTTTCATCATTTCAACCCACCGGGGCTGCAGTCAGATGGCAGGGAAACTTAAAGTGCCAGAAGGTGCCTTTTTCTATTTGTTTGTTTCATGGTACACTGCACCAGGCAATGACCTGTGGCAAGAGTGTCACGCAAAACGGAGACAGGTTCACCCAATCAAAGGGAGCTTTAAAATTAACACAGATCCCTTCATTTCTTCGTGCGGGATCGGGGAAGGGCAATTTAATGGATGTCATAGGCTTCTGATTATCACCCTGCAATCACTGGCGATAAAAAATTAACTTTTGTTATAATGATCACTCCGCATTATTTATATTAAAAGCACATTTCCTCATCAGCGGAGTCATGGCAATTAGTACTAATTTTGTATTACTGTTCAATCATCTTTCCTACTCTTTACAGTATTTATAATATAAAATAATGAAAGCCCGTGATGTATGGTTTCAATTTACTCCACAAACTGAGCACTTAAGCCATTTATCTTAGTTTATCTGTAATATACTGGGGCTTGAGGTTTTTTTGTATTGTTTTGGGGTTTTTTTGTAAACATGACACGATGGTACATTTACCTTTAGTTTGATGTGCTTGATAAAAATCAATACTTCATTAAAAGATTCCCCAAAAAATTGTTCAGACCAATTTGAGCTGAGCGAGGAAGAAGGAAGATGCTCATACCTAAACCACCAACATTTGGTTGATGGCGTACACGTTGTTCTATCCACAGACAGCTTATAAAATAGCAGGGATAAAGATGTGCAGCCTGCAGGAATCGTGAGGAAGGCGAAGGGAGGAAAACAGCCCCGTTCTCTCTGTGCTCGCTGGGAAGCCAAAGAAATAACAGTTAATCGTGGAAGGGAGTTACTCCCCAGGAGGAAACTTCTGGGGAAGCACCACAACAAGTGGTTGGCTTCAACCACACTCACACCAGGGCACAACGGCTGAAAAATTACCAATAAATTGAATTTACAGTTGCTCTATTTCAACCTTGTTGATGAAACCACCCATTGCTATCAGAGCCCTACCCTTGGTTTTTAACTTAGGGTGACCATCCTCAGCAGAGCAATAGCAATCAGCTGACACCACCACCACAGAGCAAGAGGTTCCTCCAGAGCAGACACTGAGGACAACCATGGGGAACCCTGTGCATCCCCTGGGACACTGCTGGGACATCCCACCTCCCCTGGGTGTGAGGGCAATGCTAGTACTTCTTAAAGGATGCAAGTGCTTTGGGGTTTATCATCATTGTGGTGTTGTTTGATTTTACTTCAATTTCAGTGTGTTTGCCAAGAAAGCCCCCCACATTCTCCGTGCTCTGAGCCCCTTGCACCTACCAAATACCCTGGGTGGTGGGTAGCGGGGGTCATCCCTGATCCACCTTTTGACAACACAGGTCATGCAGGAAATCATTCTCAGGAAGCATCAGATCTCCAGTTTCCAAACTCCTCCTCTTCACTCAGCCTGTGTTGATCACCAAGACAAGCCCTGGAAGGACACTGACCACCACAAAGGGTGGATGATCTCCAGTTTCCAAGCCGCTCCTCCTTGCCCAGCCCATGTTGATCACCAAGACAAGCCCTGGAAGGACACTGACCACTACAGACCACCACAAAGAGACAGCCCCACTTCACTAGCTCACATAGCTGGCTCTGAGAAGACAACTGATGCTCCTGGATGCCTGTTGTGTCCTTAGAAAAGAAGCACAGAAAGTATCCATCACTATCTACCTGCATGCTGCTTTTTTTTTAATTCTAATTACTGCTTATGAATTTATTCATCACCTTTTTTGCAATAAGGAGGGCTGGGATCTGCTCTGTACAAGCCCCTGGTACTAATGAATAACGACACAAAACCAGGCCAAGTCTCTGCCCTTCCCCTGGCCCACCAGCTGGCGAGAACCTCCCCTATACAATGTCAACCTCTTCTATACAAAGGGTGTTTTGCACTTCTATGGGCTCCCAAACAGGAACACAAAAAAGGCTTTATAAAGGCACGCTTATCATATAATTTACACTCATTTCGAGGGCCCATTATGCTCCTGAAGTGGCAGAAGTAAGGTTTTATTAGAGGAAGAGGAGTCGGTGGTGTTGCTCACATAAAGAGGGTTGACCCAGGTCCCTGGAGCTGAGGTCCTCCACGCGCCGCCCGAGAGGGAAGATGTCCTGCTGCTGATGAGGCGGAACAACGCGCGGGGCTTAAGCTTTTAAAAAATATTGCACCTGCAGATCAGCAGAAATCTGGAAGAAAACATATCATTCCTTTATCCACAGCGCACACTTAGAGTAATTCGAGGGAGGCAAATATGATCTGATCAATAAAGGAGCTCCGCGTCTTCCACGCTTATGTCCTCCTCATGAATCTTAACCAAGAGAAATAATAATAAGTGACAGGGAAGGTTTATAGTACTTTAAATAAGCAAGTGAGCCTCCTAAAGCTACGAGCAACATTCTCTGGATATCAAAAATAATAACTGGTTTTGCAGCAGTGCAGCGTGGAAACACAAGGGTATAAGATATACTGTACTTTAAGCTCTGTTTGATGAATCTGAGCACAGTTCCTGGGGGACAGATTACTTTAAACCATGCTCTTTTACTTTCTAATCCTGACTTGATTTGATTTGTACTTTAATACAGCTGCCTGGCAATTCAACAGCAAATAGAGACTATTTATGTAATCATATTGTAAGTAGTGGGACAAGAAGAAACTCTCTAGAACCTTTTTGGAAAATAGTTTGTTGTACTTTTTTATTTATTGAACAGCAGGGCTTCGGGCTTTTCAGTGCTCATTATAATTGGTTTTCTGCTTGAACTTTCAAAAACTGTCATGTCAATACTCAAACAGAATTTTTTTGCTTACTATATGGCTGTGGGCTCTATTTTCTCATGTGCTACTTGACAAAGTTCTTGTAATATCTTAGAGGCAAGTTCTAGAGTTTTAGTTGCTATTTAAGAAACTGGAAGGCAGAGTTATTTTATCTTCTCCATTGTTCTCCTTCGCCTTCCCACAATTCTCCGCTGCCATTTATTGGGATTTAGCAAAACCGAGGAGGAAGTTGTCAGCCTGCTTCATGCTAAATATTAGCTCTGGAAGTCGTGGCACACCCGTTCTGTGGCTTCTGCTCTTAAAAATGACGATGTGACTCGCCACGGAATATGGAACTTGGAAGAACAAATATTCTCAGTGCAAACAGGGGCAAAATTCAGTGAATCACCAGAAAAACCTATAGGACATCAATTAAAGACCCATTGGCTAATTTCAGGTATCCCCCTTGTACGCCCCCTTTTTGCGGGTCCCCATCAAGAGGTTGAGGGGTCCCAGCCCCAGAGACTTGTCCCAGTCTCCTGGGAATATTCATATCCCAGAGAGCTTTTCCTTGTCTATTCTTTTGTGAACAGCCTGCAAAATTATTGTAATGAATGTCTACGAAGTTACAAATAACAGAGAGTAAAGATAAAAATTAAAAGTGTCTTGTACACCAAAAAAATCTGGTTTTTAAGCAGCAGAAAAGGCTGTCATCTAATGCACTTCACTGCGCAGGGACTCCAACACAGTGCTAAAATGATGGTATGGAAAATAAAATTTCGACTATTTTAATACTTTAACAAAGAAAGAAGAATTTCTATATTTGCAGTCAGCTACTACATTTTAAATTTAAAAAAAAAAAAAAACCCACACAAAAAAAACCCAAACACAAAACCAAACAAAACTTGGCCAAGCTACTGTATAAGTAAGAAAATTAAAATAAAAATACAGCCTAAAAGCTCTTGTTCTTTTGATACTGATATTGCAAACTAAGTAGTAAGAAAAGGAGATGAGGTATCTTTTCTTCAACCTAGCTAATGACATTACTTCATTTTAAAATAAATATTTTTCATATTTAAAGATAGCTGTAAAAATGGCTTTCATTCCCATCATATTCTGACACTGTAAGAGGGGCTGCACTGAAGATGCAGGAGTTTAAAGGATACAGGCTGAGCTCAAATGCAGAGCACTGAAAGGAAACGTATAGATGAGGAAGGCACATGTATGGAATTGAAAATATGCCTGCTTAAAGAGCATTGTGACTAAATAAATAAATACCATTATTAAAATACAGCGAGCAGAATTTTGTTATTAACTTATACCAACATGCAAAAGGAAAAAGAAATAATTTGCTCTATATAAATCCATATTAGATTCCAAATGAATGAGAAACTGTATGCTTAGAACACCCTATATTTTTTCAAGTATTCATCATTCCTAACAGAAAAAAAGCAGCCTACGAAATATTTTAAATACATATAGCTAAATCCGTGGAAATTCAGTGAATGGGAGGAAAAAAAAAAGCCTCATATATCAGAAAATGTTATTTGAAACAACAATACAATAGGCAGCACATATTAAAATCTATGATTTCTGTCAAATATTTAGTCAGCATGGATGTGTAAAAATGTGCAACTGTGTGGTTTGATGTTAACCAAAATCTGACACATACTGTTGGACCCTGGAAATACAAGAGGGAGATTCTATAGCATAATTTCAGTGGCCAAAATTCATATAAAATTAATATTTAAACTTAAAGCAAACATGCGTGGAAATGCTGTTAATAATAGGCTGAATAATACCCTCAGAGCTTTTTTTTTTAAAAAAAGAAAAAAAATACAGTGCATTTTATATGGAAAAAGACATTTGATTTAGAGCTTTCACTACAGAATTTGTATTTGCTTTTTCATTTTCTTATTAACCCTTGTTTTCTCTGTGCCTGACTTATGAAATACTAATACTGAAACCCATTTTTAAAAAAGAATCAGTTGACAAAAAAAACTGAAAAGAAAAAAAACCCAACTGAAAATGTTGTTTTCAATATTTTTTTGTCCAGAGACAATGGAGGGTCAATAGTTTGGCAGAACCAAGAGAGCCTGTGTTTTTACCCAGCACGTGAGGCAACTGCTGGCTGAAAAGGGGAAGAAAATATGATACTACGGTTTTGGTTCCTAAAACTATATCAAGGCTACTCTTTTAGTCAACTTGGAAATTTATATACTATACACTAACCCTCCTTTAATATCCTCTCTCTCTTTCCTCTGGGCATTTATTGCTGTTCTTTCTAGTTCAGTAACCAGTGAGCAGAAGGTTCATTAAAACTAATTGAATTGGAAACTTGTCTGCCCTGGGAAATGTTAACTCTTTGTTGTTATCTCTGGGAAATTCCTTTTGTTATTTTCCTTTGAATTGTATTATTGGGCTTTGACATTAGCCACCACCACCTCCAAAATATCTCCTGTTCTCAGCCTGGCCTGGCTTTGGGAATGCTCCTCTCTCCCAGTTTGCTGCTGGAGCTGGAGAGAAAGGCAGCAGACCCCTCCAAAATGAGAAAATAGCAAAGAAAAACCTTGGTTTAGGAATCCCAGCTGATCCCATGGGGATGACCGTGGCACGACAAGCCCCGAGTGGCCACGAGATTAAATAGGAGGGAGTCGAGTCTGCCAGGAGGCAACAGGGCGAGCAGCCTGCATGGCACGGTGAATCTTGCTTGAACTTCCTTCTTTCTTTAAGCATTTGTGAGCAACACTTACCAAACAGATCAGGAAAGAGTTTCAGGGACAGGGTTTCGTCCAGCTCTTTGTAGCTTGAAAATATCGATGAAATAAAACACTTGATAATAGTCACAGTGGTAGATTTTTGACAGCTCTAAAAATCAATGGGAAATAACAGGCAACCCACTGTTGCTAATAAAAGTAAATATTTATGACTGATTTGACTGAGCTTCAATACCAGTCAATCACTTCCTAAAGGATCTTTGCAATTCATTAACCTCTTTTTACTGGTCTTGTCCCTGTTGGTATTAGCCATTAAAAGGGAATAAGGGAGGGGGGCTTGATTTTTCTATTCTCATCATTCATAGCTTATTTGTTCATTCCCTCCATTCCCATACGTTGCTGTTAAATTGATTGTCTGTTTAGTCATATGAATGATAAAGTAGCTCTGCCAGGAAGAATGAAAGCATCCATTAATTTCTGAGAAGGGTGGGCTTCTTTGATTCAGCCTCAACCTAAGCCAAAACTACTTCCATAGTTTCCTACAACATCGGTAACTAAATTTAGACCATAACATATTGCTGATAATAAGTGCCGTAATCCCCCTCACAAACTTTTTGAGGTCAAAACTTCAGGGAGAATTGTATTTCCTTGTATCTCCTAAAGATTGTTGTTACCAGCCTGGTATCCTTAATCTGCAAGAGGACACAGCAGGAAAAATTCCGTAATTTCAATTTCATGATTTAAATATGGCTTCTAAATAACAACAGTTGTGTGTTACAGTCAAAGAAGATTACACAAAGTTGTTCCTTTAAATCATAAAGATGATGACAGCAGTTTTGACTCTACCAACCTACATGAGGCTTCCAAGTTGGCTTGGGTTTGTTGAAACTGAAGGAACTACAGTGTTATTCTAAACATAGCATTAAAAAGGAGGAGAGATCCAGAACTGCATCCCTTAAAGGATCCCAAAGAGTTAAGGGAGGCTGTGGGTATGGGCAGAATATTTTCCTTACGCTGATACCCTCTGTCTTGCAGCCAAAAGGGCTTGTGTTTGCACACAACGTGCTCTGTTATTGAAGAACCCACTGCAGGGACAGAGTCTGTAGGACCTAAATTAAGGTCAACTCGGGGGCGACTTCATATTATACACCCCTTCTAAGAACACACTGTCTTCTTCCAGTCCCAACCAGGGCATAGGGATGAAGAAGCCCATCCCACATCACGTCTATCAGTTGACAATGGATACAATTTAATTGCTTTCACCAACCCCACCATTTTCCTCTGCTTTTTCTTCTTCTTTTTTTTCCCCAAGGTGCCACACAGAGCAATTTTAAAGCAGAATACTGTAAAAGAGAAGCATTGTCCACCCCGTGAGGCCACTGAAGCCAAAATCTCACTTTGGTGCCCTTGCCCAGGACTCATCCCCTCACAATCCCCACACTTTTCAAGGTTCAATGCCTGTATTTTGACCCAATCTGAGCATGGTGGGATTAGCATGTCCTCACAGCCACTGACCCAGACAGGCCAAGCGGGGACCATGGACCATTCTCCTCTTTGAACATCCCAGCTATGAGGCTGTTTTCATCTGGTCCTGAGGCACAGCAGGATTATTAACGCATCTTTTGCTCTGAACATCTCTGAGGCACGTCTCTATTGTCAAGAGTCTGGGCTGCTGCCTAATAAACCCTGAAGAAGAGAAAATGCGGACAGAGGCGGGGCGTCCAGAAGGTTGGGAACTTGGATGTCCGTGAAACAAAGCAATGATACCCTTGGAGATATCTCTGTTCCACAAAGAAGCATTAGGTGAAGCGGGTTGGTCTCCCAACAGGGAGCAACCAGCACCACCATCCTTCATGAGCAACCAGCAGCACCATCCAACAGAATGGCCATGGGAAAACCTAATTTATAATACAAATAACTTCACAGCTTAAACAGCCTTGGGAGTACAGCAGGAGACAGACACAAACTTTTCTATTCCATCCCTACTTGATGATTTTGCTGCAGGTTCCCTCTCAAACCCTGTTCTGCTGCCTTTTTGGGGGTGAGAAAGGGACTTGCTGAGGGCCTGACCACCAGCAAGGTGGGAGTATTCCTAATGGATTGCACTGCTGGAAACAACTGGTGGCCAGGCAGGTGCTCTGGACACCTCTAATCCCAACACAAAACTCTCCCAGATGAGCTCCTTGCAGTAGTCACTGGTCCCATCATCACCTTTGGAGCAGGGTACCAGATGGGCTGCACAGGAGGTCACCCAGGCTCCACCTGGTGCAGAAGGTGGCAGTGGGATTGTTTAATGCCGTCAGCTGAAGACAATATATCTTTATATCACCGTGGTAGAGGCCAAACTCATTCCTCATTCACCACCAGGACCGATGCGAGATGGTGATTGCAGTAACAGATGAATTATTTGCGGGGGAAATTTTTTTGACAAAGGTACCACCCTTTTCTGCTTGTGAATTATCCCTACACAAACTTCTGCTGATATTAATTTATTACGCCCATTTATAAGTTATTCTGATTTATTCAACAACTCATTCACAATACCAAGGATAACCGAAGACTGCCCATGGACTCTTCTCGAGCCTGGTGGCTCAAGCTTTTATTTTGCTGCCTGATTAATCACTTAAGTCACACAGTGTAGTTTCTAGTCACTGGCTACCCTGCAAATTCAAAAAGGTCTGCATCCCCAGCTGGGGGAACTCACTCCAGACGTAAATGCCTGCAAACTTTTGTCAGGGAATTTTCAATTAAAGAACCTTCCAGCTGGTTTTTCCCCTCTCTCCCCACCCTGACAATACAGCCCCAGTTGAGTTTCAGAGAGTGAGACCCAACCTCATTTCTCTAAGCTTTCATTTGTATGGAGCTGAGAACATACCTTCACCTGCCCATCCAGGTATTCATTACCTAAGGCCACCCCCTCCTTTACTCCAAGACTCAGCCTGAATTTTCCTAAGGAGGGTGAGGTTTATGAACAGCAGAACCAGTGCTACTGAATCCTAAAAGGCAAGTTCTTAAACTTTCCTTCTGGGCTTCATCATCACCCCACATTCATCATGACACAGCATTACCATGCTATATATCAAATATACCAACGAAGGTTGGGAAGGGGTGTCACGCCCAGCTCCTGGCAGCTTCTGCCACAACTGTCACAACTTGGTCTACTGAGAACCCCATTCTGAATCCTCCCGGCTCAGCTCCTCTGTAGAGGTCACAGGGAAAGACGGGTCCTGCGTAAGGTTAGACAATGTAAATTCTATTTAGATGGCACCCCAGACAGCAGAATAAAGCTCATAATATCCGCTTTATCATCCTCTTTCTTGGAGGATGAATGAAATCCTCTCTCCTGTTTGCAGAGGGTAAGACAGACACATGAAACCTATTGACAGAAGTGCCCACACAACAGGGCGGATGGATTTTAAGACACACTCCTCTTTGCACAACACCTATCCTGTCAGCTTTCTGCAGGCTTTTATTCACATCCAGCACAGGAAAACACCAGCATGATATTAGCCCCAGGGCAGGTCCATTTCCCCCAGCAGTAGCAGTGGAGGAGAATGCTAAACCCCTGCAAATCACACCTTCATTTTCCCCAAAAAGTAGCAATTCCAACTTTTCTCCATCACAGCAACCATTCTGGGGCATTTTAAAAATAGCCCTCATAACCTCAGTTGGGTTTCAAAATTAATGACCCATATTTTTAACCTATTTCAAGGTGTCTAAGTCCAAAGAAACCGCGTGGAAACCAGGCACTCGGCGGTCTTGCCCGTCAGTGAAAGTTCTGCTGACTGCGAGGGGCCCTTAACTGGATTTCTTGTAGATAAATAGAGAACATATTTACAGCTGCCAATGACAGATGTTCAGTGCAAATATTATTCCAGCAGATTTTTTAATCAGATGGTGGTAATGCATGATAGTGTCATTTTTTTAAAAGAAAAAAAAAAAGTATGAATACAGTGAAAAAATTACCATTTGGAAGGCAAAACTATTTTTGCAGAATTCATAACGAACTAATTCTTGTCGTCAGCAAAATGAAGCTACAAGACGCACAAAACTTATTTCTTAGTTGTAAGAAACCAAATAATTAAAAATTATATACGTGTTCACCTTTATGTTCAGGTGCAGAGGAGTCCCACACACTGTGACCTGTATTTGTTCAGCTCCATGGAAACCATTTCACTCCATTATCCAAACATTATTTACATAAAACCGAGGGGGAAAAGGTAAGAGAAAATAAAAGTGACACAGGCAGAAATAATAACAGCGATCGGATTCACGGTGGAGAAGTGGGCAGGGAACCAAGAGGCTTTAATGAAATTTACATTCACTGAGGGGAGCGGTTTATGAGGAGCTGATTGCGGAAAAATGGGATGAAAAGGGAAAGTCAAGCCTACACAAAGTCGGATTTTTCTCCTTCCTGCAACAGCCCTTGTACATCCACTTTATCAGAGTGATAAATCTTACCTAAACACAGCAGGGGGGACCTGGCGGGGGAAACACAACAGTACAACAGGTAAACGAGGGGAAACTTGGGGATCACACCAACAAACGACGGTCTGAAAGGGAGAAATGCCCTCTCCAATGAGGAGAGACACAAACAGCTGCTCAACAGCCATGGACTGGTTGAAATACTTCAATTTCTGCTTCCAGCCTGCTCTTTAGCATTGTCTGCCACTGCTAGAATGACTGCTTCCCTACAGAAGAACATTCCACTAAAATACACTTTCTTTATAACCCACAGAAGTTTTCCAATTGTTATTTCCTCTCTACAGGTAAAAAAAAAAAATCCAGAACAATCAGGAACCTGAGAGAAACACTCAGAGAAGCTAACTTTAGCACAAACACTTCCCTCTTTGTGTAGCTCATGGAGCTGCCAAAGCCAAGAACTCTGCAAACAGAGGAAGGAAGAAACAAGCCAACGGAGAACCTCCTCGACCAGTTTATCCACCTTGGGCTGCCTGAGCTGCACCTCTCCTGGGATGGCAGCTTTTGCCCTGACCCTGTCCCCAGCCAGGACACCCACACCGACCAGCTTCTCAGGCAACAGCTTCCAAAACAATTTACAGCTGGGTCCGAAGTACTGAATGTTTAATGTCACTTCATTAAAAGAATTTCATTTTAATGCCTCCTGCACATTTAAAGCCAATTAATGCAAGGTACTAAGTACCCTTAAATCACATTTCAGCCAAGAGGAGCTAAGGACGATCAACTATTCACAAGGTGAACCTTGTCTGATTTGACAAAAGGACAGGAATTTTCAGCTGAGATCCTGAAGGGTTCTTCCAAGGGTCCTTCTTCAGGATGGGAAGCTGAAGAGAAGCAGGAGAATTTAATTCCTTCTCTATTGACAGCACCTGCAGAACATGGTGGTGCAGCCACTGCTACCCCAGAAAACTTCAGTGCTGTAGTTACAGAATCATAGCGTGGTTAGAGTTGGAAGAGACCTTCAAGACCATCAAGTGCCACCCCCTGCCCTGGGCAGGGACATCTTCCGCCACACCAGGTTGCTCCAAGCTCCATCCAGCCTGGCCTTGAACCCTGGGCCAGTGTCTCACCACCCTCACACTAAAGAAGTTCTTTCTAGTATCATCTAATCTAAATCTCCCCTCTTTCAATTTAAGACCATTTACCTCGTCCTACCACTGCACTCACTGTTAAGGAGTCCCTTCCCATCTCTCCTGTAGGTCTTCTTCAGGTGCTGTCAGTTATGGGCTGATTTTTCCCTCAATTCCAGCTGGACATAGAACCCTCCTCTTCCTCCGTTTTGTCTTCCCGTGAGACGTTTTGGAGCACTGTGACACTGAATGTGGCACTAACCATATCTCCCGTTCCCATACTGTTCATGGCTATGCAATAAGCGAGTAAAACGATTTTGTGTGTACAAAGTACACATCAGAGTGTGGTTTTCAGTGATTTGAAAGGGGAGGGATGACAGATATTTAAAACAACTTAGACATTCAACAGTTCTTAATTTTTAATTTTAAGATGACACCTCTCCTGGCCCTCCTCTCTCCCGAGTAGTACAACCAAAGTACTCAATAACAAGGAAGAAAACCTGACCCACGTCGGAATTCTACCACTGGAAGATGTTAAAAATAATTACCAAAAATAAATATGTTGCACCATTAGTTTTCTGTGGAAAAATAAGTGACATCTTTCACTTACCCTAGCAGGAAACACACACAGCCCATATGTTGAATTGGATACCTGTTCTGAAATACTGCTCCTGATAATTACTGGCTGTTCTAATCAACATGGACTGAAAAGTGAGTCGTGTTTCTGTTTGTCAGCTCACTCCAAACAGAAGGAACCTGGCTGTATGAGGAGACCCTTTTCTCCACTGTCCCTCCACTTAACTTGACTGCGTGACAAACTGATGCTCACGTGTGTTTTTACACTTGTTCTTGCCTTTCAGCACAAGAAAACAAAAGAGCATCGTAGGCAGCATAAGGTGTGATTTGCTACAGATGCAAACGTTGAAGGTCTCCTCAATTTCACTGTTTATAAACTCTTATCTGTTGACATCACTGGATTCACTCCCCATTGATGGAAACGTGCAAGAACAGAGGACACAGCACAGGAAAGAAAAAGGGCATCAGGGAGGAGAAGCAGCAGAAGCAACAAGACCAAGACACCTGCCAGAGAAATACCAGAAACACCACCGTGACGCGAAGCCACATCTCGTGGTTTCTAGATCACTGGGCACTAAGAAAGGTAGAGCAAAGGAAAGAAGTCATCAGACAGCTGCAGAAGCTGGAAGTTAAAAATGCACCAGCAGCTACAGGAACACTAGAAAGGAAACCAAATGCACTACAAGTTGGACACCACTGAATATATGCAAGTCTAAAACCTTTTTTGAAAAGTTATAAAACTTGGTATTTCACTGTGAAGAATCCTGTCTAATCCCAGAGGGACACACAGAGCTAGGAGGACAGACTTACCCAACAGTTTAAACTCTTAAACCCAGCTTGTCTCCTTTCTTTAGGACTCCCCAAGCTCCCCCCTGGGTTCCTCCAGGGGAGTCTCTCCAGGTATGATTTCACAGCTGATCTCTGAGCTGGTTCGATATTTCCTCTGTGACTGATGCAGCACCATCTCCTTCCTCTTGAGCAATTCTAACTTTGATCTCTTTTCTCTGCAGCTTTGCTTTTCATGTGCCAGTTTGTATGAGGAGAATGTACCCCAACAGGAAAATGCTTACCAGCCTTCACAGCAATATCTCTGAATGTGTCCCATAATTGCAGACATTCTAAATTATGTCAAAAGCCTGAGCTAAAAATATAATATGGGCTTTCCAAAACACACTACTCTGTGTTATAATTAATAATCATCCACAAAATCACAGCATAACAGCTGGTTTTTTGTTGTTTTGTGGTTTGGGGTCTTTTTAATACATATTTTAAAATAAATCTTAGGTGTTATAAAAAAAATAAATTAAAAAATAATTAGCTTTCTCCCTCTCAAGTTGAGGGGGAGCAAGAAGTGGTGTTTTCAGCAAGACCCTACCCATATTGTTATTTGCCTTCCAGGGAGAAAAAGGCACACCAAGTGTCTCCAAAGTTCTCCAACAGGGAGATTTCACAGGGAAGACACCGGAACCTGCACTTTCACTCTATCCAAAAGTCATTGAGCAGAGACCAGGAGCAGGGTCCTCACCCTGAAGGGGCCGGTGCCCCTGAGCAGGCTCTATCTTTGCAGCCATGGCTTTTTGTTTCCTGAGAGCTCAGTGAATACTTCCACATCTTCTCTGAAAGTTCCGATCAATACAAAAAATGAACTGCACTTTGTAAACACTGTGATCACATCAATTGCTATTGTATTTGTAATTACGTTCATTTATCAAATGTGCTACCAGGATGATCATAATAATCTCAACATATCCATAAAAACTATCTAACTAACATTATCTCAAGGTGTGCACACATCCCCAAGTCATGAATCATCCATCCTGTGCTATGAATTCACCACCAGAAGTTACAGACAAGTATTTACTGAAAAGAAACTTGTTTCTGTAATATTTAGAGACCTTATTTTCACAAAATATCATCTTCCTGTGCTCATTCAGTCTCCATATAACAGAAACCTCAGACAACACCTTTAATACTCACCCACCTGTAATACTGATTGTTTTTTTTCTTTTTCTTTCTTTTTTTTTTCTTTTTTCTACTTCTTTCTTCTTGTTTAACAAACAAAAAACAAAACAAAGCAAGTTTCAAAGAGCATTAAGATCACCAAGCCCAACTGTTAACCCAGCACAGCCAAGTCCACTACTTGCATCCATCGTCAGGCTCTGGTCCTCTACACTCGGTGTTATGTTCCCTGTGTCACAAGATGTTCCACTGATTTTATAGGGGATTCTTAAACAGGGAGAAAGTATGAGAACCCAGTAGTGTAAATCTTACCTTAATTCATTTTCCTGAATTCTTATACACAAGACCCCCTTAATTCCCTCAATACACGCCTCTGGGAAAATAACATCCAACACATGGATTTTTGCTCTTGGACACAAACATTTCCTGGACGTTCAGAGAGAACTAGAAGTTCTTGAGAAGGTCTGGTCCAGACTTCTGTTTTTTTTCCTTGCATGGCCGGTAACACTGAGTGAGGTGATCCCAAGCCTGTTGTAGGCAGTGGAGACTTTGTTCTCTCCTGTGAATGGATTTTGGATTACGTCCTACAGGAGCACAAAGTGCTGAGCCAAGACCTAAACCACAAGCTCATCACAGACAATTAATTTGTGGTTACAGAACCAGCCCACAATCTTAATTTATGCATTTGTTTTTGAAACAATGGAATGTTGGCAAATCAGATTAATAGCTAATTTCTAGAATTAGCAGATATCTCTAAAATACAGTATTCCCACTACTTTTTTTTAAACAAGAACTTCCTACCTGAATTTTATCAAGAGTCAACAAAGGTATAGAAGACATTAATGAGTGACATTTTAGTACTAATTGATAAAAATCCACTAGAAGCAGATTGGCGGTATAATCTCAGCTATTATGATTGATCTGTTAGTTAAATGTGTGTTTATAATCAATTGCCCTCCAGACAAATAGGTGGTTTAGCCTGGGAGGTACGTTAGATCCCTAATGAAAGACCTAGGGAAATCCCTGAACAGTTCTTTAGCCCTGTGCTTACAGAACAGGCTCTTACACTGAATCCATTAGCAAAATCTAGGTATTTAAGCACTGTCTTTTGGATGTCCTAGAATATTAATTATGCCTGATATATGAAACGTCTTTAATTACGGCAAAATGGGAATCTGGATGAATTAGCTACACACATAAAAAATTACACACATCCTTTTCTCTGCTATGAACCATTTAGCACCCGCTTCGAAGCATGAGCTTTGTAACGAAGGTGTTTGCAGTAAGAAATTAGCTGTGAAGGGACTTCAGAAGAAATGTAGAGGACAGAGCACCAGAGACCTCCATGGCCATTGTTCCATGAGCCTTTGAAGCACCAGAAACAACCTTTACTATCTCATCAGCATGTGACCAACACCATCAGCTCGGGGACAACAGCTGCACTCAGCATCCTCCTTTCTCTGGGTACCTCTGCTCAACCCTGCCCACCCCTGCAAGTTTGGAAGATGATGTGGCTTTGGGTGTGGGCATAAATTAGAAAATATTTAGCTTGAATAACGTGGGGAGAACTAGGTGTGTCTTAAAGAAGGGTCTGTAAACAGACTTTTACTAATAAATGAACAGGACTTTTTCCTTGGAGGTCACAGGTGGGTCTCGCTCCTATCCACCAGCCAAACCTTGCTTTTCCCCGAGATAAATCTCAGAATTCATTAAATCTGTCATTGTCCAACGTTTGCCTGGACATGTTCCTGTGTGACCTACTCTGGTGGGGGGTTTGAACTAGATGATCTCCAGAAGTCCCTTCCAACCCCATAGCATTTCATGGTTCTGTGATTTCTTACCCATTACCCACATACCTTCACAGTCAATGAGTCATCCAGGACAGCATGGAACATGCCATTCAAAGCATGCCCACGTGAGGGACGTTGCAGAGCCATGGAGAAAACACACAAATTCTAGCTGCTCTTTCACATTCATTCTTCAAAACATGAAAATTAAGTCCCCAAACCAAATTTTCTGCTTTTCCTCTATAATCAAAACAAGTTCAGCATTCTCCAAAAAGGATGAAAACTCCACCAGGCAGAACCTGATTTAATGCAGCAGCCGAGGAGAAATCCTCATTAAATCTTCATCACAAAATATCAGACCTGCGTTACTTTTTCCACCTTTCAGCACTTTCGCCACTGCTTAATCTTAAAATGTTAAAGCCCTTGACACTTACTGCTGCCCTGTGTATTCACCCGAAATTCCTTGCCTGCAAAACATCATTGCATTCTAACGCCACTCCTTTTCCATCTGGCATTCAATGCAAACCGTTGCCTATTAAACTAGTAAATCAGGTCTAAGTTTCTGTAAACCCATGAGATTCTCAACAGTTCAGGCTTAAGCTTTATGGCTGAAGCACCTTTAAATGTCTTCTCAATGAATGTAGGGAGCCAGTCACGGGACAGTCCAACTGTCTCACAAGATGTAAGCAGGTTGTACGTCCCTTCAAGAACACTCGATGACTTCAAAACCCCCGTGATGCTATTAAAGTGTGAAATAGAGGCATACTGTGAGAAAAAGAGATGAGCAGAATTAAAAGATCTGTTACATACACTCACCCTAAACCAAACATAAATTCCCTAACCATTGAGTCACTCCTGGCTCAGGTGTGACCAGCCCCCACAAACACCATTTTACAACTTAGCTCTTTGACATCCTCTTCCCAGTGAAACTCTTTATCCCAAGTTAAAATTCAAAATGACACGTTCTCCTTTCCCTCCTGCTCTGCTCCAAAAGATGCCAGAATCTCAGCAAGACAGGTACAAATATCTCACCATTTTAAAACTCCCATTAAAGTATTTAATCTTAGAAAAAGAAATAATCATAAAGCGAGAAGCTGTAAAATCCAAAAAGTTTCTGTAGAGTGCAGGACTTTTAAAAATGTCAAAGAGAAACGCAATAAATATATGCTAAGATAAAATTGTAAGTGGCAAATGATTAAAGCGTGAGGCCAATATTAGAAAATACTCCTTATAAGTAAGTAGAGAAAATGCAATCATCCTGCCAATGAAAAGCAGTCAATTACAATAAAGAGCGTATGAATGCATCTCACACGCTTTCGATGCAATACACATGCCCAAGGAGAACTGTCGAATCGTTAGAGAATTACAAATGAGACATAAAATATTCCTTTGAAATGCAAGTTATTTTTATTTTGGTGTTACCGTGATCAGCAGCGATCCCCTGCACCCAAATCACCAGGCAGGGAATTA
>VXBW01007919.1:86443-101885 GCA_013400375.1 Thinocorus orbignyianus | reverse complement strand
AAAAAAAAAAAAAAGTATCCCAAGGACTTAAGTTGTAGGAGTCCAGAAACCAGGTTGTCAGTGACTGTTCTGTGGATGTATTATCATCAGAGACATTTTCTATCCCAGGTGCCCACAAAACATTGGTTTATTCAAGCTGATCCCAACATCTGGATGTGATAAAAACCTACTTAATAGGTGCTAGTAACTAATTTCTTCAGTCTATCCTATGTCCAGTTCCTCCTTTGCCATTGATACATTTGGACTCCTAATTTATTTTCTTGGAGTTGTGTAAACAGAAACAGTGACCTCAGATGCCTTAGTTAATGTAAAGAAAGAAAAAAAGAAAGAAAGAAAAAAAATTCTTAACATAGTATATTTTGTGGCCCAGAAAAAGTCCTTCTTCATTTATCTCCATACAGTCAGAGAGCAGTCGTTTAGTCATTCCAGGACATAGCTTAGTGGAACTTCAACAAGAGGCATGATTCCCCATTTGAAAGTTTGACTGAACAGACACCAAGAATAACGTCAATTAACACTTGTCAGTTACACACTGAAATGCAAGGGCTGTTCCTCAGACCCTACCAAGAAACTGAAGATATCGATAGGTGCACTTTGCCCAGTGTTTCCAAGCAGTTACATTTGCCAATATATTCACCCACTCCAGACCTTGTAGAAAGTAGCAGAGGGTGTTTCCAATGTAGCATTGGGCTTTGGACTTGGTTTTACCTGGAAGAAGCTTAACAGGACATTTTCACAAGGAGTGATTCACAGCTCACACCCTAGTTCCAGAAGATGCAGGCCATCTACTAGGAAAGAACTGGACACCTAACCCAAACCCTATTTTTCCTATGGGTTAAAATTCAAGTAGCCCAATTTTCTCTATTAAAGAGAAGTAGATCCATCCCCTACAAATATCTGGTGGTAGGGTCTTTCCCAACCAACCTCTCAAATCCTTCTACTTGACAATTCTAATGGTAACAGCAGTTTTAGTCATCAAGAGAGCTTCTACACGGCAGTTAAAATGCCCCCAGAATCCAAAGTGCAGCTTTATGCAGTTTTCCCAACCTGCTGAAGAGATTGCGATAAGAAAGAACTCAACTTCCTTCACCCTCAAGCTTGATATCTGCATTGGGGATCTCAAAACCCTCACCCTTTACAAGCAACACGCTAAACAACCTGAAGGTTTCCATTGAATTTCTCTGCACCACCTTTCTTCTCAAGGAACTGGTTTAATTCGCTCAGAAAGAATATCCTCTTATCACAAATCCTTTAAGTGCCACAGTCCTGTCAATTACGGCATAACGAGCAACAGAGCCCGTTGGGGTCAGCCCTGGTGCCTGTGGATTCCCGTTGTCAGGTGTGGGACACACAGACATCTCCTTGGGGAGAATTTGCAGGAACTTTGTGAGCATTTCTTCCCCCCAGAGCTCGCAATTTAAGTTTTCCCATTGAAGACCAGCAACTCTGAAGGTAGGACCTTTCACTTGACTTTCTGTGTTTCGTTATAGAATAAAGACAGGGCCAAAAAAAAGTTTTAAAAAATCAGTTTTCCTTTGATTACTATTAATTCCTTTAATTACAGCAGAGTATATTAAGATGAAGAATATATATTAAGAAGAAGAATATATATTAGGATGGGGAAACTCGGAGATAATTTTAACATTTCCACAGCACTGATCTACTTTGCAATAACTTTATCCAGTTCATGGTGATGACTGCTGTCCCCACAAATCAAAAGAGTGGAGGGAACAGAAAGGTGATACAGGACAACCTTCCAGCCACTAGAAATTTATGTACATGTTTTTGAGGGGCTTGAGGTTTCACTTCCCAGGTGCAATTTTTTTAAATTACTTCTGAATTCTAGTGAATTCTAAACAAATAACTAAAAGGGAGTTATAGTATTAGATTGGCAAGCGGCTGATTTTTTAGGGGGAGGTTGGTTAGTCAGTAGTTTTTTTCCTTGACTACTTAAAAAGTTAGAGGGATCCCAGTGTCCCAGACAAACACATCCCAACGCCTGTGGGCAGTTGTCAGCCTGACCAAACAAAAATGCAACCCTGGTTAATCAATGCTGATGGTCAGTATTTAATTTCTCTCCTGGTTTCTGCAAACAGAGCATTTTGTTCTGCCAGAAATCCTGTGCTGCTCTGTAGTTGCCATTTACACTGTATTATTAAAAGTAATGAATTATTTTATTGGCCTCGTTATCTCCATCAGAGGCACGCAAAGACTCTTCGCTGCTTTGACTTAATCTTTGCCAATCAGCAGGTTTTGCAGAAAATACATGTCCAGTCTGGAACCTGAGCTCCTTACACGGAACACGCCATCAACAGCTTCATGTTCATTTCCAGGAACACACAAACTGATTTAATATTTGAAAGTTGCGAAGATCCAAATTTCTTCCTCTGCTGACACTTTAAGGTATCACCCCTACTGCACAGCTGATGCCATCTCCAAAGAGAAAACCTTTATCTCACAAGTGTGTTGTAAACCAAAAAGAAAAGACAGAACCTAAACTAGTTAGATAAAAACATTTCAATTCACTAATATCCCTGTGAAATTCCACTGTCTGTCAGAAGTTTTCTCAAGGAAACTTGAGGGGTTTTTTATATATTGCTTTTGTGTGACCAGGACTGAAATGAAGGAAAGCAGCTTCTTTGCACTCACCGGATGGCAACAGGAATGCAATTATTTAGGAGTTTTGGTGCATTTGATTATTGGAATCAAAGTAAACCAACTGGTCAGTTTGCAGTTGCTTGCATGGGTCAAAATAAGTTGAATTTTCATGTTTATTTGGTTTATTTTTCTTATGGTTTTACCAGTGCTATAATGAAAATAACGGATTTATATTTTAATTCCTAATTTTTAATTTGGCTTTCCTCTTCCATCACCCCTGGGATGTGTCCCCAGCACTGCCCAGTGGCTTTGCACGAGGGGAAAGATCTGCAGAACTGGTGACTCCCCACAGAGTAAAATGGGAGAATTTCAGGATTTTTAGAACTTCGAGCAACTAGAAAAATTTTGGTCAAGTAAAGGAAATCAGACAAGGGAAGTTTCCCATTCCCAAGAAGATAATACCTGGATTCCTTAAAAACAGTCTTTTCAGCAGCTGAGCTCTTGATTTACTGCAATGAACGTGCCAAGTGTCTTTCTAATCATTCTCCTGGTATCTCCCTATTTTCAGTAGCACTTTTTTGTTGTTGTTAATTGTTCACAATCGAATCTCTTCAATTTATCCCCCATTCCTCAAAGTCTGCCAGTCTAAAGACTAATCCTTTTGAGCTACTACCTTTCACACAAACCCTCAGGATTTCAAATACGGTATGATTACTAGACCCTAGATATTCACCAGTTCTATCATATTTATCATACTTGCTTCATTTCCTAGGAGAAAGGGTCTGATTCATTAAAAATTATATGCCCCATTTAAGCAGGTTTTCTGCATACTTTACTCAGGAAAAAAATGCTGAATGCATTTTTTCCACATAAAAATATGTCTTTTTTGTGATTTATCAACCTTTTATACCCTGCTCCTAAGTGGATGCCTCTCAGTCATGTACCCTGGTGGTACATAACTCCTGGAAAGGGTGATAACAAGCGTTTCCAACTTCCAGAGCAGAAACTGAAGCTATTTCAGGCAGAACAAACCTCGTGCCTTTTTACTGTTTATGATGCTTTTGTTTGGTTTTATTCAAGCACCAGGATTCACGTAATTCACAACCTGAACTCCCCGAAACGGTTAAATTCACACCAAGTTTCAGTTTGGTTTTTAGAGATGGATAGCCAGGTATTTGTGGGTCAGATGCAACCCAAGTAATACTAAAGTGGGTGGATTTTGTTTCTTTTTTACAGAAGCAGGGGTTTTCCCATTACTATAATTTATCTGTCTTTATTACTTTGGGGATTTAAGTCATCATTTGCTCTTAGCAATGCCACAGTTAGACACGGGAGCTCTCAATAACATCTGGGGTGGAATTCACTCCTGGGCACAGACAAGAAGGGTCTCTGGTCCGCCTGAAGCCTTCAACACAGAGTTTATATTGCTGGGCATCTTTGCACAACCTCTTTGTATTATGACAAATTTTACAGCTGGGGAAAAAAAAAAAGGAAAAAAAATAAAAAGAAAAAAATATCTTTACAATACTTATATCGTGAAACTGTTCCTTCCTTTTATTTCCTTTCTGGTTGTGGGGGGAGTTTGCTTGTGGGGACAATAAAGAAAAGAAAAAATAAAAGTAAGAGAAGGCTGTTCTCTGCCAGCACACTGGTTTTTGGAGTTCCTGAAAGTAATACTGAGGCTAAAGTTTCTGTATCTTTTAAATCAGAGAAGATCTGAAGCGGGAAGCTGGGTTTATAATGAACACCACTCAATAAACGAGGACCAGGAAGCTTGAGAAAGTCATTATTAACATGAGAGTACAAGTGAGTCCTGAACCCTCGATACACATGAAAACATATTTCTTATTTAACAACGCTTTGCAACAGTCACCGTTAACCAAAAAACCCTGGTATTTTCCGAGAAAAACAGAAAAACAGGATCTCTCCTCATCATACCTTCTGAGGAGTGGGTGCCCCACAAGAACATGTGTGGTGTCCCACAGCTCTTTGCTGCAATTGGAGCTGGCAGAGACAAGGGAGAGGAGATGCTGATGTTGTGCACCAGAGGTTATGCCCTCACAGCTGTGACCAAAGACCACCAGAATTGCGTCAACTCAGAATTGAGTACATATCCCAAGACAGTGCTGATGTAATTCGCACGACTTACCCCTCCACATCTGCCTCCTGGTTCCCCAGACGCCAGCAGGAAAAGGGTTACTCCAAACTCGGCATTGGAAGCACAGAGGGAAGAATCCCATTTTTTTTCCCCACTCCTTTATCATCCAGGCGCTTCACACGAGCACTTGTGAGGGGACACCTAAAGGTAACCATCAGCAAAGCTTCTGCCACCGCTCTTGGAGAGCTCCCATCTGCACATTGCAGGCCACGCTGAAAAAGGGCATCCAATTTTTTTTAAAAAAAAAGAGAAATTGTATTTATTAGGCTTGGGAAACAATTTCCTTTCTCATCTAGAGCAACAAAATGAATGTGCTTCAAACTTCTATTATAAATGTATTTCAAGAGACGTTTTTCCAGATCTATGCAAAAAGACATGACTCTGAATCTGGAAAATAATGAAATGGTTTTATTAAATCCCTCAATGTAAAAACACGTAAATGATTATTCCCCAGGAAATGTTTTAATCATAACCGAAATCAAGTTTACCTGCTTCCAATAACCTGAATCTCAGAATTGCTGTTAACTACAGAAAAGGATGCTGATATCCAAGACATCAAGAGCAAAATTCCAGAAGCAGATGTAGAAATCCAAGTTTATATTGCCAAGGGACATAGCAGGGAAACCTCGATGGAAAGGCAGGGCGGCCGCTGGCCTCATGAACATGCACAATAAAGCCAGTCAGATTCCATTTGTTAAAACATGCTGTTCAATTAATTTCGCCGTCTTTACTGAATAATTTACTTGACGAATCAATTCCTCTGGTAACCAACCACTTCTGCATCCCGTTGATTTCTGCGGGAGGCAAAAGCGGCTGCTTCTTTTGGCACGAATGGTGTTTTTGAGAGCCAGGCCAGAAGAAAGCAAGGGGGGAGCAGGTTTATTGAGAGAACCCCATAAGGAGCATCAGGTGATGGTTCTGATGATGATCAGGTGATGAAGGTGGGACCTTCATCCACCAGTGAGGGCTCGAGCCAAGCTCAGCACATCAAGGGGCCACAGGACACCCTCGTTGCCTTCCAGCAACATCCATGGTGACACACTCTGAGGCTTTTCCATAGTTCGGTCACCTACCACCATCCCCTTGGATGTTATGGATATGATACGGGATCTCTTAAGGACAAATTTTTATTTCACTAGCTCCATGACTAGTGAAAAGCTCTCTAACATTTCTAAAAGCAAAGCTTTCCTGTAAGCACCGTCAATTTCCTTAAAACGTTTGCTGTGGAACCTTTATCTCAGAGCAAAGCTAAACATAAGGATGCAGAGACAGAGGAGAGAGATTTCCGCATCTATTTGAAGAACTCTCATCCATAAAGAAATACATCGCCATGGTAATTATCGCTATCTTACTTGTAATTGTAAGAATAACCGTACAGGGCTTATGCATATGGACCGCTCTCATGCCGACTGCTTTAGTTCTCCCTAGAAAGAAATGATCTTTTATGGAGCAGGAGCATTAGGTGTGTTCTGGCAACCAGGAGCTGCTGGTTTGTGAGGATGCTGTGCCACAAACCCAGCCCTGTCTGCAGGTTCTGGAGAGGTTCCTGGTCGTGCTTCAGAGCAGCGTTACTGGAGACAAACACCAATGGTTCAAAGAAAAATCAATCAATCAAACAAACAAACAAGAAAAAAAAAAAAAAAACCAAAAAACCAACATTCAGCAATAAAAGAGAGAATTACCTGTGTGTTCACCAGGACACTGCTGTCCACAGAGTCCCAGATGCAATCTGCACTGCAGCAGAGTTAGTTTGCATTAGGCTTCATCTCAAAACTCATGGCTACAAAGCAAGAAAGGGTCTGTGTTATTATCATCGATGCTGTGAGTTATTTAAATATCAAGGGCTGTGTAGGTCTACTCTGGTTTGGGCTGGTTTTGTGTTTTGCTTTGGTTTTTTGTTTTTTTTTTTTTAAACTGTGACAAAGCACCACACAAAACTAAAAAATCTAATTTGCCTTCGAAAGCCACACATGGATTAATATTTATTTCTTCTAGTCACTGCAGATAACCTGTTCTGAATGGCCACAGAGGGAGAGGACTCGTATTCCTCATCCAATTAGTCAGTGGAAAGATACCATCAAATTCTTCTGAATAAATTCTAAACACCCAGTGCCCTGCCAGGAACAACTCTCTGTCCATTCCCCCAGCCCAGCCATAACTTCCCTGGAATTAAATAACACTTCTGCACTTATCCCTTGAATCTTTGTTACACGTTTGTAAGCAGGAGAGGGTTTGATTTCCAAGAAGGAACATTTCCAAGTGGGAGCTCAGGGGGAAGGTTACCCAAACCAGCCCCAAAACAGGGAGCAGGGAGAGCTCACAAGCCATAGGCAAAAAGCTTTGGAGCCAGGGATTAGGGCAGGTTAGGAAACTCCAACACTGCAAACACCTTCCCAAGGGCTTGTATCAAGACATGGTAAATGACAACAGGAATAAGTCAATCTTCTCGCTTTCCTAATATACAGCTCTGTGTTTTAAAGGCTCCTCTTCCACATTTCGTACGTCTTGCTTGGGGGATGCTATTTCTAAACAGATGAAACTTCAGCGAGCGCATTTCTATTTCCAAACAGGATCAACCGGGAGAGAGATTACCATAGGAATGGGTGGCTAAAAATAAATCCATCTGCTGTTGATGAAAGGAAAAAAAATATAATGAAAAAAAGTAAAAGGAGAACCGAGGCCACAGCGAGGAGCATCTCCCCACCTCGTGGCGGGGGCTTGTCCCAAGGAGGGGCCACTTGTCACTCCTGAGGAGTCAGGCTGGAACACCAACATCAGTGAGTCCTTAGAGAACAGCTGAGCAGCAAGAGCCTCTGACCATTGGCATAAAACAAGACTGATGGTTAACCACCTAAAAATTTCAAATTAATTTTAATATCTACAATAGAGAACTGGCATTTGCAGCTTAATCTCGGTGAGTTTATGTTTAAACTGTATTTATAATTTGTCTGAAGAAGCTGTATTTATTAATATTGAGGATTAAGAAGTAAATTTAAATTATTTAATAAATTAGTAATCCCTTTTCTCCATCTCTCTATTAATCAAAATCAGACTCCAGACTCCAATCTTAATTTATTCACTACTAGTGTGAGCTCCTGCTGAAGTCACAGGTTGCCTGCGTAAGGGTGAAGCGTACACCTCCAAACGTCACCACTCACCTCCAAACACAACCAAACACGGGAAAATAATCTCACAAAGAAAACAAAAAAACAACAAACAAACAAACAAAAAAACCACATAACTTCCACAGCACAAGTTGCATCCCAGTTTGCTTACGTTGATTTTGGGAAGTAATTTACTATCCTTCTCAGGGTGAGGGCTGGAAAAAAAAAAACAAAAAACAAAAACTAACCAACCAACCAACAACAAAACAAACCCACAAACCAAAACAAACCCGCAAACCAAACCAAAACAAAAAAAAAAGAAAACCAAAACGAAACAAAAAATCAAAACAAAACCAAACCAAAACAAGAATTTAACTTGCTTAAGGAAAATATTTGCAAATGAGCAAGAGACACAACAATCCCAGCCTTTCACTAAGCAGCTGAAAGCTTTTTGCCTTTCTCTTGCTGAAACCAGCGTTTCCATTAAGTGTTTTTAAAGATGAAACGGCCTTTCGTCTGATTTCTGAGCCTGCAGGGGCAATATACCCCATAGATGCTCTGGAGATTATATATATGCATATAAATATAGATATATACATACATATACACACACCAGCTTATGTTCTCCATCACAGCACCCAGAAGGGAGCCCATGGGTATGTGCTTGTGCAGTGGGTGCAGCACAAATGTTGACCATCAGGGAAGTGGCCGCATCTGAGGACTCTGGGGGTGACTTCGTAGAATCACAGCACGATTTGGATTAGAAGGAACCTTCAAGACCACCCAGTGCCACCCCCTGCCCTGGGCAGGGACACCTCCCACCACACCAGGTGGCTCCAAGCCCCATCCAGCCTGGCCTTGAACCCCTCCAGGGATGGGGCAGCCACAGCTTCTCTGGGCAGCCTGGGCCAGGCTCTCACCACCCTCACATAAAAGGGTGATGATCTCAACTTCCCCAGGAGCAGGGGGACCAAAATGCATATTAAAGCAACCCCACAACTGTCGAAGCTCGTGCTAAGGGCTCATCAACCCTGAGTGCCCTCCAAGTGCAGGGAATACAAGGGTTTGAAGTAGCCTGCACTGTGCACCCATCCTACCTCTTACTCCTGATACACAAAAAATGTACAAGGAAAAGAGAAGCAAACTCTTTTTTTAGTTTTCTTCACAGATTTTTTACTTCAAATTCACAAAATATTTAAAAGAATCCCCTATTCCTATTAAAAAATGCAATTAAACTTCAAGCTAGAACATTAACTCTGCCTCTTAGTCCTTCAGGATCTGTTATTTTTCCTCCAGAGACAGCTGCAGGACTCAACTGCTCAGGAGAATCTGCACACAACACTTCTCCAGCAGGCATCTGAGACCCAACCAATTCTATCATCCTTGTCCTTTGTAGCTTCACACGCCCTAATCATCTTGAAAGCTTCAACACATGTCTCCCCACCGTGTCAGCCTCTATAAAGGCGACATTCAACTCAGATTGTTAGGAGAGAGAGGCTTAATTGCGTTACGTGATGCAAATGTTTACCTCGTCACTGTCCAGGTAGGGCAATCAGTAAAAGAAGAGGGGAAAAAAAATCCAAGAAAACATTTTTTTCTGGTTCTGAAATGAAACAAACTCCCATTACTCTGAGGTTTACCACACCATACACTTCCCAGGCACGCACTCCACAGCGGGTTAACACGAACAGCTCCAGGAGATGCATCGTTTTTTCCCCCTATTAATGCGTCAGGAACCCTGGCTCCGAATGTTTTGGGGTCCTGGAGGCGTATTTCATATATTGTTGTTAAAGCTTCTCCTGGCCCCTGAGGAGGGAAGCTGAGATCAAACACGGTGTGACAGGTAAAGGGCACGGCGAAGACGCGGTGAGCGTACCTGCTACGGGGGGAATGTGCTCACCATGTAGAAAACCTTTTCCCTGCCATGCAGAAGGACGTCTCCCCGGCACGTTGTCCCGAGCACTCCACGCTACCAGATGGGCAAAATAAAAATATCATCATTTTGCTTTTGTGAAGTATAAGCACTACTTACCCTTGGTGCTGTGCAGATCCGCTGCAGGACCTGCAAACCAAGGATGATGGAAAACCCAACTCACAGCTGTCCTCTCAATATTTGAAATAATACACTTAAAACAAATCCTTTTGTATTAAAAAAATGAAAAATAAATCAATTACTTCATGGTAACTACTGGAAAGCTTAGAAATGTGAACATTTTTAAATCTCCTTCTGCTTGCCCCGTCCCTGGTGGGGTTCAAGGCCGGGTTGGATAGGGTTTTGAGCAGCCTGGTCTGGTGGAGGAGTCCCTGCCCAGGGAACTTGATGGTCTTTAAGGTCCCTTCCACCTCTAATGATTTTATGATTGTTCCTCAATCCAGCCAAGACGAAAAACTTGTATTTTCATGAATACTGAGCATTTCATGCATGCAGCTTCAGAATCCCTTAACGGCCTCCTCCTCCTAGAATGCAACCATACCTCTAACTTGCCTAGACAGGGGTACGGGGAGTCTACCACTTTTGAAAAAATTGTTTCAAGTCAACTTGATTTGAAAGATGTATTTTGATATGTATATAACTTTTCTTGAACTTAGCATAACTTTCAAGAAACAACACTATGCTGTTCTCCTTAAGATAATACCCACTCTTCTCAGAAAGGTTCCTGCAGTAACAGTCACAGGCAGAAAAATCCTGTAAAACAGTAGGTCATGGACTTCTCTTTTTAGATACATGAGATTATGAAGTCCATAAACCTATTGCTGTAATCATACCATGGTTAGAGTTGGAAGGGACTGTAAAACCCACCGAGTGCCACCCCTTGCCCTGGGCAGGGACACCTCCCACCACACCAGGTTGCTCCAAGCCCCATCCAGCCTGGCCTTGAACCCCTCCAGGGACGGGGCAGCCACAGCTTCTCTGGGCAACCTGGGCCAGGCTCTCACCACCCTCACACCAAACAAGTTCTACAATTCCATCTAAAAATCTCAAAATTTCTTCTCAATCTTTTCATGGCTCGTCTCTATGTTCCAGGTTTTCCCTACATATCTGATGATGACTGGTTTTTAGCAGAGGAACAGCCAGGCTTCCTTACTGAGATATCACACAAGAAATTTATTGGAAGAAAAGCCGATGAAAACCGTGCTAAAAATATTCTGGAGGTCAAATTTATGGCATATATGAATTTTGCCTCGCCAAACTCAGTTCAGTTGAAGTCTATCCAAATAAAATCTAACAAGAGGAAGACGGTCACAGCTATTCCTTCAATGTCCTTGGTTGTGCATGTGATTCCATCCTCACAGGTATGGGGACACACACCTGAGCTCTCAGCCAAGCCTCCATCACTTACATCATGGCTCTGATGCCCAACGAGGACACCACCACCTTCCCACACAGTGTCACAGCCTCCACAGTCTCCTTGCACGCCTTCCAACTCCACCACCAGGGAAATCTGCTGCAAGGAAACTCCAAGAACCACTGCCAGCAGATTTCCTGCAAATCCCACAGATCTGGTACTAGAGACCTTCAGGAGACCATCTGGGAAAAGCAGCTAAGACTGGGCATGTGTAAAGAGGAGCAAGGTGGGTGTCTATCTTTAATGACAGGAGGGGTTTTGATCAGGAGCCAGTGAAGAACTTCAGGTAGAAAAGGCAGTTTTTTTCAGACCTGAAGAATTGCACCTGATCTCTGTCCTGGAGGAAACCTATCCATCTTCTAATTACAGTTTTCTGAGTCAACAAAGCCCATCCATCTTGTAATTGCAGCCCTTTAAGTCAACATGCCCTTCGCACCCCAGCTCTTATTTTTCCCAACGCTTCCCAGAGGGTGGGATGTCTCCCCCGTTACAGCTCCTTCATCCCACAACAGGGAGAGGTTGCTTAGAGCAGCAACTGCTCCTGGTCTGGAGCACTTCTGAAGGGAGCAGCCCCGCAGGCTGTGTCTTACATCAGTTCATCTGAGTGTCAGAAGGAAAGACATTTAATTTACCCCTCTCAAACAAGCACCACTTCTTCAGAGCTTCTCAAACAGCCAGAAGGAGCCCAGACCTCGCTGCCCAGAGCTGACAGGTGGAGGCACCTTGCTGTGTGATGCTCATCATGCACCTGGCCGTGTCCAAATGCCCCACCACGTACCAAGAGAGACAGAGGAAAAAGAAAAAGGAAGGTTATTAGGTGAAGGAAGAACTGAAGGCGGACCCCTTCCATCCTGGATGTTGATGGTGCTGGTTCTTCTAAACATCTGCGTGAAAATTTATAAAATTTAAAATAGGAAACAGAAATAGGGAATACAGAAGTAGACAGGAATACCCAAGACAAGAGGAAATGCAGCGTTGCACTCAGCAGATAAAGTTTCCACACAAGCCCAAGCTGGTGGTTCTTACACGGCTGAAATCGAGCTGAGCACCAACAGGACAACTCTGCAATATAAATGTCAAAATAGGACAGACAGGTGATCTTCCCAAGATCCCTGACTTCAGCAATGCCTCGCTCAATGCACAAGCACCCCTGCTTCCTGGCTTCCAGCTACTTTCTGCTTAAAACCAGAGCAAAAGCAGCTGGGTTTCCTGAAGATTTCCAGCTGATGCTCATGTTGGTGAAGAGTTTTCCCTTCTTCAGCTTTCTTTTCCCTGCAAAGCTGGTATTTTGCACTGCTTTAACCCAGGAAAACATAAAGGGTTTTTTTTTGGAGCTATTTGATTTTATTTCCCCACACACACACGCTGCTCTCTGGTAGGAATACATGATCTTTCCTTCAGAAAGTGTGCACATCTACAGGCAATACAGAGAAATGCCAAGTGGTAAACTTAAATACAGATATACTCTCCCAAAACCTGAAATTAAGCTATTGTTATTACACCGTTCAAGGAATCGAATGACTACTAACCATAATTTAGCTAAGATCAAGTGTAAAATCTGTTTAATAATATCCGATACCTCCTCTATCTGGGAGATTATATCCTGCATTTGCAGGGCATTGACTCAATAATCTAATAGGTCTTTTCCATCTCTGACTTCTATTAGCCTATGAATTATAACAAAAGGACCATTAGGCAAACCATAATTGTGGAAACAGCCTTTGACACATGAGACTAACTACTGCCATGGCACAGAAAAAACCCTAAAATTAAAACACGGACAGACAATTGCGAGTAAAGCTTTCCCTTTATCCAAGTGTTAACTTGCTTGATTAAAATCACCAAAAAAACCCTCAGTAAGTCGCAGAGGAGACACTTTTTCTCCCCACCTTGTTAGGAAAAAACCCGGTTTATTTTGACAGAAGCAGCTGGTTTGTCCCTGAAGGAGGGACTGGGACTGGAGGGTGATGCAGTCCCTTGTCTGGACGGATGCTGGCGGCCAGCCTGGGCTCTGCTGGGGACAGTCACACATGCTTGCATGAGCTTTACCTGGGGAAGGAAAAAAAGATAGCAAACAAGAAAAAAAAAAACCAAAATAATCCCCCCAAAAAGGCAGGACGCACACAGCCAGGGTTCACTCTGTGTGACAGAGCTGGAAAATGCAGCCACCCTCTGCCGGCTCCGTCTGTCACACGTCCCTGCAAAGAAGGTCATTGACTTCTCAAACACCTCAGAGGAAAAGATGAGTTAACAAATGAAGTCACGCATTTTAATACATTCGCAGGGAACGTGAACTTCACCAGAGCCCGGCAGTGGAGATGCCTGCAGAGAGGATCAGCAAGGAAAAATTCAGGTTGCAGCTCCTCTCTGCCCAGGCTCGCCTGGATTCCTGCGTTTCTCCTGCTCTCTGGGTTTCTGGTGGCCAGGCACAGGAGCTCCTTCGGTGCCACAGGAGCTGCCAAAGCCAAGAGGAGCCAGAAGGGCTGTGATGAAGATGTGTTATTGCTCCTGAGCATCCTCCCTTCCCCTGCATGATCCCATGGCTGGCACGGTCCTCCCTTCCACAGGGTGACACCAGTTGAAGACCTGTGTTGGGTGTGTGAAGAGCTGTGCCAATCCCAGAGCTCTTCACCCAGTGGGATGGTGGCCACCCCTCTGAAATCCCACCCCAGGGGCTGGAGGGATGCTCTGGCTGAGCAGATCTCTGGTGTGCAGAGATCTGACATCGCAAGTAAAGGGATGAACACATTGTGAAGCCACTTCCCACAGCCCATCACTGCAGGGGCATCGCCCTTTCGTTTGGAGAAAAGGGTTTGAGGAACACGAAGGCATCTGGCACCAGCAAAGCACCACCAACACTGGAAAGGAACCATCACTTACCATGAAAATCACAGCTTTCAATTTTCTGGGAATTTTTTCCAGCTTAATTATTAAGTTTTTTCACATGAACAAATGTTCCTTTCCCCCCCACCCCCTGTTACTTTCTAATATGATGGCCTGTGCAAAACACATTCACTAGAGCCAGCTCCACAGCATCGTCTCCTTTCACCTGCTGTTTTCAAGTACTGCAAGGAAAAAGCCCTGGCTGGTGGCTCACCTTGTGGATCCTAAGCCAAGCCCAGGCATCCCTGTGGGGTCCCAGCCCCTGGCAGAGGCAGTGCCACCCCACCACACACCAGACCCTGCTGCCAGCCCGGCCTCCCCCTGCCAAACTGCTGGCAGGGGGCTTCCATCCACATTTAGAATCACAAAATAGTCAGAGTTAGAAGGGACCTTAAAGATCAGGGAGTTCCACCCCCCTGCCTTGGGCACATCCAGAAGGGATTAGGTCACTTTGGTCAAGGTTTGAAAAACCCTCCTTTCCAAATGGCAGGGAGTTCAATTGCACGTTTCTACAAGAAGGTGCTTGGAGCTATGTTAACACTTTCATTTAGAAGAGAAATCAGTCATTCAAGGGGTTTTGCATGTTCCACCAACTAGCAGTGGCCACACCTGGCTCAGTTTTCTCATTATAAATTAGATCCTGAGAAACACCCACACAAAGAACCTGTTGGCTGAACAGAATCCACGAGAAAGCACAGGGGCAAAACCCACTTGGGTTAAATGGGAGAGTTTTACCAGTTTAGGGTTCTGACATCCTCTCTTTGGTCCAGACTTCAGCAAACAGCCCTGAGCAGCACAAGAAGCCATCCTGCTCCAGCAGGAGCCACCGCAGGAGTCTGATAGGAACGTTAATATTGCCCCTGCCACAAACACATCCTTAAAAAGGCTGCTCAGCCTCTTATTCCAAGGTTGCTCCATCTCCTCTTCTCACCCCAAATCCACACTTAGAGATTTCATTTCCTCCCCAAGCCCCACGCTCGTTAAAACCTGTTACATTCCCTTCCAGCCCCGACTTTAATATCTTTTCTCTGAAGTTACTTCCTTCTGGCTACTCTCTGTGCTGGGCACTAGGCAGCAAAGCGAGGGTTAATCTGGAAAAGAGAGTCATCCTGAGCCTGGCCCTAATTCCCAGAGAGCTGGAGAAGGTGGCATTCCCCTACGGATCTCTGTATATATACACATACATAGGGAATCTCCAACTATCCTGATTGTTTGTGGGGGTTTTTTTGTGTTTTTTTTTTTAGTTTGTTTCTTTGTTTTTTGTGTATGGTTGTACTCGATGATCTCAGCGGTCCCTTTCACTCATGAAAATTCTGTGATTCTCTCATTCTCTGGGCAACCTGTGCCAGCAT
>VXBW01007919.1:12271-47707 GCA_013400375.1 Thinocorus orbignyianus | reverse complement strand
GCCCCTCACTCCAGCCCGCGGCTCGGAGGGCGGGCACAGGCCGCAGCGGCGGGGCCTAGCGCGGCTTCCCCTTCCTGAGGAGCAGCCGTCCCGCCCTCGGACGGCCCCGGCGGCTGGCTGAGGCAGCGGGCAGGGCGGGGGAGGCTGAGGCGGAGCGGGGAGAGGAGAGGGAGGTGCGGTGGGAGCCGGCCGCCCTCTCTCCATCCCTCCCTCCTTCCATCTCCTCCCGCCGTGAGGGACGCGGGGCTCGGCCGGGCTGTTGGAGTAAGTGGCTTTCGGCGATGGTGATGGTTATTGGTGGTGGTGTGTGTGTGTGTGTGTAGGAGGTGTTGATAGCGGAGGGAGGGAGCGAGCTTGCGGGAAAGAGCGACCTAAAAATGGAGCGTGTGGTTGTTTTAATGGCAGGAGCATAAAGCACTCGGCAGCTGTCCCGTTTGTCTGCGTGTTGTCACCCTCACAGCCCAGCTCTCTCTGTTTATGGGTGTCTGGCTCCATATATATAACAAATAAGGGATGGGGCGGGGGTGCTGCAGGGCTCTTCCACTGGGTTTTTCTTTTCTCTGGTAGAATACAGCATCTCCTGTTATTAAAAATGCCGGGCAAAGAGTAGCGTAGCTGTAGTTGGGCAGGTCTGTGGGAAATTGAAAGGGCTGCTCTTCGCTTGCCTTGGCTGTTCCCGTGGGACGGTTTCTGGGTGAGAGTGTGTCGCTGTAACAAGTAAGTCCTCAACTCTTCCGAGTTCCTCTCTGGGTTCTTACCTCAAACCAAGACGTTATCTCTTCTAACCAGTGGCTCGTGTAAAGCCATTACTGCGGGAAAAGTTGTAAATATGTGTATGTGTGTATAAACCTTGAGTTTAAGCCAGCCAGATGTGCTACCTGCTGAGTTTATTCTGCTGTTTATTGCAAGGTGGTAGCACAGGCACGCTGCCAGCGAGCTCCTTTCCACTGCCGCTCCCTTTCCCGCTATGCAAGGGTTGTGCTTTCTTTCTCTGCCCTGCTCCTTGTCACCCATCCTGGTGTCCCTTTGCTGCCTTTCGGCCCTTGCAGAGCTCCGTGGGGACCGTGGTAGGGCTGGGACACCTCACCAGGCTGGCCAGGCGTGCTCTACGTCCAGCTACGAGCAGGGCAGCCAAGGAGACAAGGACAACTTCCTCTTCAAGGCTTGGAGCGCTGCAGAGACGTGACTCTGTTGCTATTACAGACTTCTACTTCTGTCTTCTGCTGGCTCTCAGGTGGTGGGCAGACTTCTCCCCGTGTCCTCTTTTCATTCTCCGTGTTTGCAGTCTGCTCTCTGTGAGCCATGGCTGCTCTCCTGTGATGGGGCTTCCACCCTGAAAGTTTCCCAGCATGAGAGGGTTGCTCAAGTGGAGTTACAGTGCTGTTGGCCTGAAGGCACTGAAGTCCCTTTGCGAGACAATCCTCTGACCATGGATAAGAAACAAGCTTGGAGACCCAGCTGTTAAGAGCGTGGTGTATTTTTAATTAAAGTCAATCAGGCCTTTTCTTTTTCTCGCTTGTTCATAGGTACGGTTCCTCAGAAATGTTCAGTGGTGGATGATTAGCCAGCAAAGACTCAACCTTGTACTTCAAGATCTTTGAGCGTTGGTAGCTAAGGCAGAATCCAGTGTTGACTCTTCTGTAGTAGCAGTAAGCAGGATATGATGAATTTTAATGTTAGCCATTTGCCAATTTTATTTAGTCTGTCTTGGGTTGAAAGTTTTGAGTAGGCACCAGTGTGTGTAGGAAATTATACACACCCCTTGTATCTAATTTATAGTGCTGCTCTGGTTGTGTGTGTGTAGGTGCACACTTTGTTTTGCCTAATGATGTGTGTGTGCATCTATGCCCGCGCAGCAGCAGAGTGATAATGACAACTTTGGGAGCTAGGCCCTTATGATACAGTGCAGTGTTTTCTCTGGAGATCCCACAGATCTAATAGAGCTTTGGAAAGCCAGGTGGATGTGGCGGCTTCAAAGGCTGCTCATGCAAACCAGTTTTCCAAATGAAAGCTCACGCGGGTTCCTTTCTGCTGCCTGCTTTGTCTCCACACAAGTCTCTGCAAGCTCCAGCAAACATTTAAAAGAAGTGTCCCTTTTCCACAGCCAGTTTGCAGTTGTTGCTCCCTACTTTCCCATGTGAATATCTCGGTGGTTTCCAAACAAGGGTTTGCGTTTGCGAGTCGCTCTGTTAAGCAACAGCTTACTCTTATCGTAGTCCTTGTTTACCTGTGGGTGAAGAGGACTTAAAGAATTATTCTGTCTTTTCTGGGATGTGTAGGCCCGTGCTGCGTTCCACTTAAGCTCCATTTATGCAACCTTTCTAGTTGTATAAATTAGTTAATCTCCTGTATATTGCCTGCCTTTCCGGTTGTAGTTTGCGCCTGCATTTTTCCGGGGATTAGCTGTATTGCCCAGGGGAGCAGGACTGCGGCGTCCTGTCCCCAGATGGGCACGGATACCTGTCCCCATCCCTGTCCCTGACCCATCTTGCGTGCTCTCAGGAGAGTGGGGGGCTACTGGAGAGCCAGGTGCTGGGTACAGACAGAAATTAACACCAAATAAAACCCGGGTTGTTGTTTTGCTCTCAGAGTCTGCTGCAGCTGTGGCACAGCTCTTGCTGATGTGCGTGTAGCCTGTTTCTTCTGAAAAGCTTTAGAGAACAGCTTTTATTGCATCATGATCAAGCAGTTTGTAATCGGAACTCTTCTGCAGCCTCACGCTATTGCTTTTGGAAACATTTCGTGTCCTTAAATGACTTTCTTCCAGCCAGGTTGCCAAATGAACTCGCAACTTTATCTCGGGAGGGGTTTCCAAGCACCAGAGGAACTTGCTCCGGGATGTGTCCTGCTGGTGCCCATGGAGCCCAGGGCTGTCCTCTCTCTGCTGGCCGGGTCTAAAGTCCCGCACTGCGCCTTTGTGCTTGGCAAAGCATTGCTCAAACCAAGGCTTGATTCTGATTTCATAAACGGTATTGAATGCACAGCCCTCCTCTGGCACCGGATTTGCATGTGCTATCAGGTCTCGATCTGTATTCCAGTGTATAAACCTTGGCTGCTTCCGTGACACACCTAAGCAATCACCTGGTTTGGAGTTATTTTTTGAGCAGGTACCTGTTGGTATGCGCAGGCCTGTGTCCAGTCTTGCAACAAGCAAAACACCTTGGTTTTTAATCCTTGCTTGAAATGGGTGGGAGGGAGAAAACCCTGGCTGTAGTTCAGTGTTGGGATCCAGCTGTAGGCTGGCTGATCAAACATCCACCTTAACTGTGAGCGGGGTGAAGGAAGAATAACAGAAAACGGGGTGAACAGCTGTAAATCACTGCGTCTGACAAGAGCAGCTCTTTGTAATTACAGCAGTTGGTTTCCAGTGCTTCTGGGTTTTGTATTGTGTGTGTGTGGTGGGCTTTGTGGCTCAAACAGAAGCAGGGCTGACTGTTAGAACTATTTAAGTGAAAGATAAAGTTGACACAAGAGCAAAAAGGTGTGAAAATTGCCCTGTGTACATTTGGGTGGTCATCGGGCCGGAGGCTGGCTTTCCCACTCCTTGGATGGCAGATTTTGAAATAATTTTTCAAGAGGGTAAGAGGGAATTGACAGATTCTTCTGATAAATATATCATGGTGTCTGTGTGATGGGAAGGCTCCAAACACTGGTGCCCTCGGTGTTTCTTTGTGCTCCTGTCAGTGCTGAGGGGCCGCCGTTGTCAGGGAGCATCACCTCGTGCTCCCAAACACGCTGCTTTCTCTGGCAAAGATTGTCTCTGTCTGAAATCCCCGGAAAGATTTGCAAATCAGACTTTTCCCCTCATTATCAGGAGGGAAACTTTTCCCTTCTTTGGGGAAAGAGGGACTTTTCCCTTCTTTGTCAGGAAGTTTAGTGATAGGAAAAGGGGTAACGGTTTTAAATTGGAAGAGGGGAGATTTAGATGAGATATTGGGAAGAAGTTCTTTGGTGTGAGGGTGGTGAGAGCCTGGCCCAGGTTGCCCAGAGAAGCTGTGGCTGCCCCATCCCTGGAGGAGTTCAAGGCCAGGCTGGATGGGGCTTGGAGCAAGCTGGTGTGGTGGGAGGTGTCCCTGCCCAGGGCAGGGGGTGGCACTGGGTGGTCTTCAAGGTCCCTTCCACCCTGAACCACTCCATGGTTCTGTGACACCATCCTCCTCCAAGGTTCCTGCCTTGGCTGCTGGTGAAGCAGCTTCTCCTCTGCTGTGGTTTCCAGCCCAGGTCTCTCCCTCTGCAGGACAAGGTACAACACACAGACCCTGCCAGGCTTGGTGCCCACTATCCAGGAGGGATTTCCAGCCTCAGCTGTGGGTAAAGAAAACAGAAAGAAAAAGGATTGGTTACATTAAAAAAAACAAATAGGAAAAAGAGAAGCCAAAAAAAGTTTGTTCCCTTTAGCACGGAGCTTAAAGCAGTTGGGATGTTGTCTGAGGCTGGGTGGGAAGGTCCCGCTTGCCTGAGAGCAGGCAGCAAATGAAGGAGTTGGAGGCAGTGGGGGCCAGGAGAAGGGCTGAGGACAGTGTGCCTAATTTTTGCTTTGTTTTTCCTTTATTTCTGTGTGTGACAAGCACTGCAACTACTTTTGGGCACAGTAGCCGAGCTCGTTGCCGGGACTGGAGCGTGGGAAGGATTTTCCCCAGCTGGTGATTCTCTTCCACTCCTCAGTGCGGGGTGGCCTGCAGGGTTTTTGGGTTTTAAGTTCCCTCTGCAGGAACTTTAGGAATTTGCGGTGTAGTCCGTGGCTTAAAGGGACTCGTAACCCCGTGAGCTGGCTAGGTGTTGTGGGTTGTGTTTGTGTGCTTGCTTGGTGAGGCAGCTCTGGGATAATTACTGTAATTAAAGTGCCGGAACTTGTGTTTAAGGCCCATGGGAGGCTTCAGGAGAGGATCTGGAGGGTGGGCTCTGCCGTGGTGGCAGCCACGCTTCATACCCACCTTGTTGGTGTGTGACCCCGTTACAGATATGGCTTCACAGTAATTACAGCCACGAGTCACAAGTGCTGAGTCAGCAGCCCAGGCTCCTGCTGGTGAGGTGGCCCACGAGCTTTGGTTGCCCTTCAGAGCCTGCTGGTGTGGTGCCACACGGCCCAGCCCAGGAGATCAGCCCCTTATCAGCCACGAGGAGGGATGCTGGGTGGCTGTTGGGAGTGCTGCAGGGCAGGTATCTTCGGGTCAGCCTGGTTTGAACTTTAATTGCTTGTTTATGAGATGCTTACTTCAGTTGGTGTGGTCTGACATCACAGAATGGAGCACTGACTGCTGAAGAGCAGAGGAGAACAGTTGTGGCAGAGCTGGTAGGTGACCCTGTCAAAGGAGGTGCCAACAGGATTATTTTCTGCTGATATCTCCTTTTTCTTGTTACTTGACCACCTCCTGCATTGGCACAGCCATAAACTGCTCTCATAACGTGCTCTCGGGACAACCTGGCTTAAAACACCCCAGTTACCCCAGTAAGAATCCTAATTGTGGCCTCACCTCTGTCCTGTCCCTATCATGGTGGCCACCGTTTGGGTATTCCTGCCAGCAGGACCACAGGCTGAATCATAGAATCACAGAATGGTCAGAGTTGGAAGGGACCTCAAAGATCCTCAAAGTTCCAACCCCCCTGCCCTGGGCAGGGACACCTCTCCCTAGAGCAGGTTGCTCCAAGCCCCGTCCAGCCTGGCCTTGAACCCCTCCAGGGATGGGGCATCCACAGCTTCCCTGGGCAACCTGTTCCAGTGCCTCACCACCCTCACACCAAAGAAGTTCTTCCTAAGATCTCATCTAAATCTCCCCTCTTCCAATTTAAAACCATTCCCCCTCGTCCTGTCACTAGACTTCCTGACCAAGAGTCCCTCTCCAGCTCTCCTGGAGCTCCCTTCAGATCCTGGAAGGCTGCTCCAAGGTCTCCCCGGAGCCTTCTCTTCTCCAGGCTGAACAGTCCCAGCTCTCTCAGCCTGTCCTCACAGCAGAGGTGCTCCAGCCCTCTGAGCATCTTGGTGGCCCTGCGCTGGACCTGTTCCAACAGTTCCATGTCCTTTCTGTTTTGAGGAGTCCAGAGCTGGACACAGGACTCCAGGTGGGACACAGTACTCCAGGTGGGAAATTAGAGGGAGCAGTGACTGTGCTGAGGAAGCAGAAGGTGGCCCAAGGCCCTCAGCCCAGCCCAGAGGGATGTTGGTCTGGGGCTCTCATCATCCCAAACTCACCTGAGAAGCTTTGGGAAGGACTGAGAAAGCCTGGATTAGCCGGCGCTGCTGTGCCAGGGGCAGGTTATGCAAAGCGGAGTGGGGGTGATTATAAGTTTTCTATTTTTAAGTCTTCCATTGAGTGACTCACTTTATTAGATGTGCTGGTTTAAAACGGAATGCCAAGCGCCCAGATTCCATGGTAATGGCCTCGTAACAACATAACAGATTGGGTTTCTTCTCCTAATTTAACAGGTTCTGTCTCATACGCCACGTCTGATGGCAGCGCGCGGGGCGTCACTCGCTCCTCCTGCGAAGCTCTGCAGCCTCTCCCCATCTGTCTCCCCGCTTCCCCTCCTCTCCCTCCCATCCCCACCTCCCCGCTCTGCAGCTGAGTTCCCTGCCGTGCCCCTGCCCTCCTTCCTCTCATCCTTGCCCCCCAGCTTTGCCCCTGCGCTGCTTTGATCTGGCCCCACATCTTAATAATTAGAAGAGTGAAAAGTTCTTGCTTTTCAGCCACCCCGGTAGATGCTGAGTTACACGCCTGGGGAAGAAGCTACCTGGAGGTCATAGAACCATAAAATGGTCAGAGTTGGAAGGGACCTTAAAGATCATCAAGTTCCAACCCCCTGCCCTGCGCCGGGACACCTCCCACCAGCCCAGGTTTCTCCAAGCCCCATCCAGCCTGGCCTTGAACCCCTCCAGGGATGGGGCAGCCACAGCTTCTCCGGGCAACCTGAGATGAAGGAGCCAGGTCACTCCTGGGAGTTCCATCAGGCCCATGAGAACTGCATGGCTTCAGATCTTTGGTGGGCCCTGCTGTTCACCAGCACCTCCTGCTGAGGGTGTTGAAATCCTTTCTTTTACAAAAACCAGGCTGTAACTTGTGCTTCATCTGCTGCTTGGATTTTGGATGCGGGGCTGACAGTGAAGCAGGAGAACCCTGCCTTTGTGCAGTGTGGTACCTGGGATAGGGGAGCCCTTGCCCATGGTGCAGGATATCTGGGCTCTGGTAGCTCCTGGCCTTCACCTGGGGACCTCCAGCCTTGACTCTGGAGTGGGAGCTGCCTCTGGAGGTGGGTGCCACAAGCTGCTTTACATCCAAGGGAGCGCTGGATACTGGTGGAGAAATGCTCTGCAGGAGGGAGCCCTCCCTGCTGTGACCACAGTTTGTGTTAACTTCTTTAACTTCTGGAAACTGAAAGCACAAACTCTTCCTAACAAACCCGCTGTGTAGTTTCCGTTTTATATAACTAGCTCTTTCTTTTTTTCCCCACTTTGTGTTTCAAGTTTAAATCCTGTTTCTTCTCGGGAATCCTTTAGTAGCTGGCAGTTGGAGCTGATGTCCATGTGGAATGCTCCTTCTGGGTTCTCCAGCTCCTTGGACGGACCCTGCTGTCCCCAGCACCCACTCCTCACACTGCTCCTCTGCCACTCGAGGGCTCCTTGCTCCTGCTTGAGCTTCTTCCAGAGCCTGCTGGGGAATTCAGTCCACCCTGGCGCCAGGGATGTGTGTCCAAAGGGTTCATGAGCTGTATCAGAACCAAGGATAAGGCTTAACTAACGTCTGGGCTCAGTGTCAGATGGCACTGGGAGCACTAAAGCCCTGCACACTGCTTGAGTCATTTTGGAAGATGACTCAAAATATTTGTGTTATGGGAAGATGGCTTCTTGGTGGCTGCATCTCTTCTCCTGCTGCTTGCTGTTGTGATTTCCATTAAAGTAAAACTCAGTTTCCATCAAAAGCTATCGATCCCAGCTTGGGAGAGAGTCAAGTTTTACTACCTGCTCCCAAAAGACGCGGAGCTTTTAAGCTTAGGCTCCTCCCTGTGTCCATCCCAGCGTGTGTGTGTGAACTGTGCGAGCTGCCTTCTGTCCCCTGTCACCTTCTGTGTCTGCCTGTCCTGCTCGGTGCTGGCAGCAGCCTTCAGCAGCCCTTCCGGGGTGGAACTTGAGGAGAAAACCCAGGAGAACGGTTTCAGGAGAACCTGTAGATGTTCAGAGACCCTGTCATTTCCCCTGGGTTGTGTGTGTGCTGGGGCAGGGTCTAAGCCCCCTCCTGCCCGAGGAGACATGGCTGTGGACCATGTCCCACGCGCTGTGCCCTTCCTTTGGGAAAGGCTCCATCGTGTCCCTGCCTGCAGGACCCCAGTGGCCCCAGCTCTGCTCCGCCTCAGCCAGACACATCTGCTCATCCCTGGCAGGCGTGGGCTGCAATTGAGATGTTCTTGGTGTAAATCACCGTCTGTAGGTCTGAATGCCCGTCTGGCTCCGTGGTGGAGTGGCTTATGCTAAGCCCTATTTTCCTTTCTCTCACGGAATAAGCTCCTTTTACCCGTGGTGAGCGAGATTTCCATTTGAGCAGCCAGTCCCCCAGGAGTGTTCCTTTCTCCGGAGAATTGTGTATAATCTGGCTGTCGGCTCTGAGGAGGGCTGATGGCCACATTCCGACTGCTGGGCAAGCTGAGGGTAGCTCTTTACCCACGGCTGAGGCTGGAAATTCTTCCTGGACAGCGGGCACTGTGTCTGTGTGCTGTACCTTTTCCTGCAGAATGAAAGAGACAGAGGGAAAGACCTGGGCTGGAAACCACAGCGGAGCAGAAGCTGCTTCACCAGCAGCCAAGGCAGGAACCTTGGAGGAGGATGGTGTCATAGAACCATGGAGTGGTTCAGGTTGGAAGGGACCTTAAAGCCCCCCCAGTGCCACCCCCTGCCCTGGGCAGGGACATTTCCCACCAGCCCAGGTTGCTCCAAGCCCCATCCAGCCTGGCCTTGAACCCCTCCAGGGATGGGGCAGCCACAGCTTCTCTGGGCAACCTGGGCCAGGCTCTCACCACCCTCACACCAAAGAACTTCTTCTCCAGATCTCATCTCCACCTCCCCTCTTTCAGCATCAAACCCTTCCCTCTTGCCCTGTGTCTCTCCTCTCCCACCAAGAGTCCCTCCCCAGCTCTCCTGTAGGCCCCCAAGGAACTTCTGAGGGGTTTGGTGGAGCAGGGGTAGGTAGAGCCTTCCTGACGGTGGTGGAGCCGTGGAAGGCTGCATTTCCCTTTGTTCTCCCGGGAGCCCGCAGCTCTGCAGACACTGAGCTGGCTTCTTGGAAGATGCTAATGTGTTCTTTTGGAAGTCCCTTGGATTCTGGAGCATATTGTGTTCCCAGCACAGGCCCTGGCGAGGGGTTTGTGCACTTGCTGGTGTGTAAGGTGTGTGAGACTGCTCGCAGGGTGTGCCGCCCGGGAGAGGAGCTGTCATTCTGCTGCCTGGAAGGAACCTTCTGGTGGGATGTGTAGTACACAGCGTGCTTGGGTGGTGTGTACCTGCTCTCCATATGCTCCCTGCGTGGGGCTACAGGCGGTGTGTGACCTGGTGGTGGTTGTCTCAGGTGCTTGTCTTCTGCAGGAGGCCCTGGGTGCGGGTGTTCCAGCTGCAGGGGAGAATATTGACTCCTGCCCAGCGCTGCATCTCCTGCTGGGTTACAGCTCCAGGGGCTGGCACTTGGAGGTGTGTGGAAGCAGCATCACCAAGTCTGGGGTTACAGAATTAGGGTGCTGGGGTTCAGCTGGGGGTTAGTTTTTGGTTTTTAGTTTGAGGAGGGCTGAGAAGGTTGTGAGGACTCTGTTCAGGGTGTTTCCCAGATGGCTCAAATCCTGTCCCGTGAGGCTTGTGCCAGTTGGACAGGAGAGGGGTGACAGGCATGTGACAGGCCCGTGTCCTGCTGTCCCTGGAGCTGCCTGTCCTGGGCTGCTGTGTGAGTCCTCCAGCGTTTCCCCTCCATGGCAGCCCTCCTCTCCTCCTGGGGCACTCAGTTCCTCTTGTCCTGGCAGCCCACCTGCAGTGCCATGGGGCAGGGGACCAGGAGCCTGGTGGAGATGGCAGCCCCAGGGCAGTGCCACACCTCCATGGAACCTTTCCTTCGGTAACCTTCCCTTGCCAGGGGGTTTCTCAGCTGTTGCCTTCACTTTTCATTGTTCCCTGCCGTGGGGAAGGTGAAGTTGGGTCTTTTTTAAGACCAAAGTGTGAAGTGGGTGCCAAGTGTGCTGCTCTCCATCCGTACCAGGAGAGGATGTTCTGGTGGGGTCTCCAAAGAGCACAGATGCTGCTCTGCAGAAGAACTTGGGGGAAACAGCAGGTCTTGTCCCTTCTGTACAGGGATCCCGTGCATGTGGAAGGTGCCTACAGCATCTGTGGAGCTGGGTGTGGAACACCCCTCACACCAACTCTGCTGCCAGCAAAGGACACAAGGAGCCACCTTAAGTTCTGCACCATCCTAAAAACAAAGTTTTCTTGTTTGGCTTGTCTTAAACGTGTCTGGTGTGCTCTTAAGAGAAAAAAAGAGCCATTAAGCTAGCTGGAAGAGCTGGTAGGAGTTCAAAAAGATGAAGTGTGTGTAGATGTGCAGTAACCTGGAGTGTTCCATGCTTGATTGTGGTTTTAAGGCCAAAGAAGGGGCTCTTTGGAGTAAGGAGTTTGCTGCACATCTTGCCAGGAAGCTGTACAGTGCTGAAAGTAATGGTGTATGGTGTGTTTGGTGTGAGATGGGCAGCAAACACGGAGGGAGGGAGGGCTAGGAAGCTGTGCCAGAGCAGGGCAGTGGGACCAGGGACCAAGGGGACAACTAAGCCACTCACCAGCCCCAGGATGGGACTGGCCACACCTCCCTGCTCCTGGCCCGGGGCCCTCCTGCTGCCTTGGGAGTCTGCTGGTGTCCGGGATTGGCACGGGGCTGTGCACGGTGCCAGCTTCTGCTTTAAGCCTTAAGGGTGCTCAGTCTCCTGCATGGAGGCTCTTGGGTGGGTCTGGAGCTTGGACAAAGGTGTCACCGTAGCAGAGGGGCTTGGGGGTGCTGGTGGGAGCCCCTCAGGCTCGATGGACGTTGTTCCCCATGCCGCAGGAGCTTTCTGGGGGCACGGGCTCAGGGCTGCCTGCTTAAGATTCAGGTCAGTTCCCTGCACACTTTTCATTCAGTCTCTGAACACTGGGTCTTTCAAGAATTTGCCTGACCCAGTTTTACACCCCTCTGGAGCTGGGTGACAAAAGTTCTGCCCCGATTTCAAGCCCCTTCCTCTTGTCCCCTGTCTCTGCTGCTGCTGCGGGCTGAAGGACCAACTCCTGAAGGACCAGCTTCTCTCCCGGTCCTGGGCAGGACGAGCTTTGCTGGTGAATACAGGGCTGGGAATTCCTATCTGGGAAGCTGGATGGAGGACTCCTGGGCAAATCTGCCTGTAGGAATAGCTGGGTGGGATGGGAGGGCAGCCAGAGGTGATCCCGTCATGTGGCTCAGCTGCTGCGTCGCGATAAGGGGCTGGGGAGCTGGTGGCCACCTGGCCCCTGGCTCCTGCTTTTGCCACGGTCTTGTGGGCACTTGTCACATTCCCAGGTTGAAATGGGCACGTGTGTGTGCATCTGATTTTGTACCTAAATCCTCTTGTTGTCCTCCAGCTTTCCCAGCACACACCGGGGCGCTCGGGCTCGCCTCTGTCTAGACTTTGTTTAGAAATTATTAATATTGCAGTGAAATCGCTAATTAATACATCGCTACCCTGAGCTGCAGCTTGTCACAACATTGTCTTTGGTCTCTGCAAATGGTCTGTTCTGTGCAGCCTGGATTCTGACACGGTAAAAGCTGCCTATTAATTTTTATCTTCTTTTCTTACAGTAAAAAATGGCATTTCAGAAGGCAGTGAAAGGAACCGCTCTGATTGGAGGAGGTGCCATAGCAACAGTTTTTGGCCTCTCTCAATTTTCTCAGTATAGAAACAAACACGTAAGTATTAATTACGATTTCTGATCAAATATGAAACTTAAAATCTGTTTGAGCGTATGTTGGGCTTGTGGGAATAGCTTTGGTTGGGAAGGGATGCCAAGAGCCTCCGCGCTGGGTGCTAATCCGGAGGATAGCATTCAGGATGCCTCGCTCCTGCGGGTCTCCAGCCCGGGGGGAGGTGTGATCCTCTGCATCCTTCAACAAGTGACCTTCGTGTGCTGCTGGGGGCTTCTCTTGCCTGGGGGAGGAGTGGGAGGTGCTGGTTGAGGTATCAGCAGCCAGCAGAGTTTGGATGGGATTCTGGAGCCTGGAAGCTTGAAGTGAAGCCATAGCACCCCCTCAGAAAAGCTCAGTTTCGGAACAGCCGCGGTGTTGTGGCAGCTCTTGTTTGGTTCAGGAAGGTGGAAGCTGTTTTGGGGACAGGGTGTGAGCCAGGGGAGCCCGTGGAGAGGCTCCCATCCTTTCTGGTGGCCATGGACCAGTCCCTGTTAAAGTACACCAGTTGTGCACTGGTTTTGGGCAGAGCCTGTGGGGATCGACCGCTGCTCTTTGCCTAAAAGCAAATAGATTGATTTAATGCAGCTCTGCTGCACTCCAGAGTTCCATGGGACTGATAAAGAGGAGAAGGAGTTGGGGGATTCAGCCTGGAGAAGAGAAGGCTCTAGGAGAACACAGAGCCCCTTCCAGTCCCACAGGGGGCTCCAGGAAAGCTGGGGAGGGACTCTGGATGAGGGAGAGGAGCCCTAGGAGGAGGGGGAAGGGTTTGACACTGGAAGAGGGGAGATGGAGATGAGATGTGGGGAAGAACTTGTTTGGTGTGAGGGTGGTGAGAGCCTGGAACAGAGAAGCTGTGGCTGCCCCATCCCTGGAGGGGTTCAAGGCCAGGCTGGATGGGGCTTGGAGCCACCTGGTGTGGTGGGAGGTGTCCCTGCCCAGGGCAGGGGGTGGCACTGGAGGGGCTTTAAGGTCTCTTATTCCCGTATTCCTGCTTTTTGTGCCTCTATTTCCAAGTGGGCGAATACTAGATGTGAGGTGGGTATTCTTTGCTGTGCCCCGTGAGCTGGAGGCCACCGCTGGTCCCTCCCTCCCCTCCTGCTCCCTGCAGTGATTCAGGGGCCAAGCAGGAGATGCTGGCGCTTCCCAAGCCCAGCAGGCAAGGCTCCGTCTTTCTGGTGGGTGGGTGCAGCCTGGACACCAGGAATTGCTCATTGGGGGATCCCGTGGACTGTGATAATGTGATAGTGCAGCCGGGCCTGCTCTGGGGCTTGCTGAATTACTGCCTCCTTTCGGTTTATTTGCTTTTTTTTATTTTTTCTTTTCTTTTTCTTTATCTTTTTTTTTTTTTTTTTTTTTTTCTTTTTTCCTTTCCTTTTTCCTTTTTCCTTTTTCCCTTTTCCTTTTTCCTTTTTCCTTTTCCCTTTTTTTTCCTTTTTCCTTTTCCCTTTCCTTCTCTTTTCCCTTTCCTTCTCCTTTCCCTTTCTTTCTCCTTTCCCTTTCCTTCTCTTTTCCCTTTCCTTCTCTTTTCCCTTTCCTTCTCTTTTCCCTTTCCTTCTCCTTTCCCTTCTCCTTTCCCTTTCCTTCTCTTTTCCCTTTCCTTTTTCTTTTTTCAGTGACTGAGGATGGTGCATTTGGCTGTGTGAGCCTACCTGGATGTCTGCAGTAGCAAACGAAGGGGCTATGGCTCACTGGATCACTTTATAACTTCATGATTGAATTCCAACTGCCAAACCAAATTTCCTCTCGCTGCGAGTGTAATCAAACCCATTCAGGGAACTCTTGCCTGAGAAACTGTAGATACAAACAGCAATTGCTTATTTCAGTAAACACACTTGTTCACTGCCAAACTAATCACCTTCCTGCAGATGGGATCCCTCTCCGCGGCTCTTCTTCCCTCCCACATTTAATTGACAGCAGGATGGATCATACCTGTGTCAGTGCTGGGGCACTGATCACTCTGCTCCTCTTTCAGTGCAGATCTCCCTGGACCCAGGGCCCTGCTCAGGACACTTGCCTGGCCTTTGCTGCCAGCCCTTCTTGTATAGAAGGCTGTTAAAAACAAAAGAAATAGAGTCAAAACCAAATTCTGTTGCTTCTTGAACTCTGCCTTCTGTTTTCCTTCTATCCTCTTTTGCTCCTGAGGTTCAGTTGTTTCCCTGAAGTTAAGTTCCACGCTTTGGAAATAGCCCCTTGTTTCGCAGAGGGGACCTGTCTGGAAGCTCAGGGTGACACCAGGACTGAGATTTTTCACTTTTATTGAAGTTCCAGGGAGGGCTGAGCTCGGTCAGACCAAACTCCTGCAAGAAAAACCACGAGGGGCTTTGGCCTTCGCAGTTTCCTCCTCCTCTCTGCAGTGCCCAGGGCACAGGGTGGCACGTAGGGAAGCAGGGACATCGGCTCTGGCTGTACAGGCACACCAGTAAAAGCACGCTGGGTGCACTGGTGTCCCCAGGGAAACCAGGGGACAGTGGCAGTGTCCGTGCCATCCACAGCATGTGCCCTTGTCCCACTTTCTAGGTGTTCAGGGTTCCACATGGGCAGGGGAATGCGTGGTTTGGGCAAGCTGGCCACCAAAGCTCTGCAGATACGGTGGCCACCAGAGGGGTCCCAGCAAAGGGGTCCCATCAGAGGGGTCCCTGGCAGCACAGGGGCTGGAGGGACATCTCCACGGCCACCAAGCAGGAGAGATGGCAGGGCTGGCTGGATCCTCTCCCTCCTTGGGTCCGTCACTCCCTGGAAAAACACCTTCTGGAACTGCATCATGGAACCATACTGGGGGGGATCTGGGTTTCTAAGCACACTTGGGGGGCAGTGAAAGTCTTCAGCACTGGCAGAGGGGAGTGGGCTGGGGAGGGAGGGGGGCAGGAGGCAGAAGTGGGTGGGAATGTAGGGGAGTTGTTGAAGAAGGACATGGAAGCTGGGTTCCTCATCTGGTGCCTGGGCAGAGGTGAGGGCTGCCCCATCCCTGGAGGGGTTCAAGGCCAGGCTGGATGGGGCTTGGAGCAACCTGGGCTGGTGGGAGGTGTCCCTGCCCAGGGGATGGCAGGGGTTGGAACTCTAATCAACTTGCTGGCCCTGCGCTGGACCTGTTCCAACAGTTCCATGTCCTTTCTGTGTTGAGGACTCCAGAGCTGGACACAGGACTCCAGGTGGGGTCTCAGGAGCACGGAGCAGAGGGGGAGAATCCCCTCCCTGGCCCTGCTGCTCACACTTGTTGCTCGACAATGTTGGAGTTTACCGTTAGGGTTACAGAAAACGCTGTGGTTTTGGTGTCTGTCTAACTGCAGATCCTCTTTTGGTCCCTGTAGGGTGCCTTTGCTCCCGTTCAGGCTGCAGAAGCTGTGACTGTTCCCATCAAGAGCGATTTCCCCACGAGGGAGGAGCAGGTTTTGGCCCTGAGAACCGCGGGGGAGTTCGATGTCCTGGTCATCGGCGGGGGAGCCACGGGCTGCGGCTGCGCTCTGGATGCAGTCACCAGAGGTAAGGCTGGGGAGCTCCACTGCATCCTTACTCTTGGATTACATGGTTTATAACAAAGGTATCAGCTGGGCTTTTCAAGTACTTGAAGGTGGAGAAGGTGCACTCTGATGCCTGCTTAGAGAACTCCCTCTGCTGAAGGGAACTTGAAGAAAAAGTGTCATTCTGTGCTGTTGTTTTAGCAGAGTCTGTCTTGTCTGGGCACTTGTGATAGAGAGAACCAGCCTTCCTCACTTTCTGTGTTTGGAGACCTTGCTTCTGCTTTTGGAGCTAAAATGGGGAAAAAAAATAGCCTAAAATGTAGTAGATAACCATAAAGCTCTTCAGGTTCTCTAACCTGTAGATAGAGCGCAGAAATAAGAGGCAAAACCTGCCCCCAGGGCTGTTTTGTAGCTGGATTTGGAAAATACTTGTCCAGAAGGTGAGATAATTCTGAGACAGATAAAGTAGAATCACAGAATGGTCAGAGTTGGAAGGGACCTTAAAGATCATCCAGTTCCAACCCCCCTTCCCTGGGCAGGGACACCTCTCCCTAGAGCAGGTTGCTCCAAGCCCCATCCAACCTGGCCTTAAACACTTCCAGGGATGGGGCATCAACAACTTCCCTGGGCAACCTGTTCCAGTGCCTCACCACCCTCACACCAAAGCACTTCTTCCTAAGATCTCATCTCAATCTCCCCTCTTCCAATTTAAAACCCTTCCCCCTCGTCCTGTCACTAGACTCCCTGACCAAGAGTCCCTCCCCAGCTCCCCCAGTAACAGTGTCTGTGCCAGGGGCAGGTGGATAACTTCTTCCCTGTGTTATCAAAGGTAACTTGAGGTCTCTTCACTCCTGGCTCTGCCGTGTTGTGGCAGCAGTGCAGTGGCAGAGCACACAGAGGTGGTGACAGGTGATCTGTGTGTGTCATGTCACCAGATGTTCTGATTGTGTCAGTAGATTTCTGAAGTGTGAAATACTCCTGGGTGTTTGGTTGCTGAGTTGTGTGTTGTTGCTGTTCGTTCATGGAGCTCACTCTTTTGTTATGTTTGCTTCACTTAACAACACATTTTGCTTCTCAGGTGTCTGATGAATCTTCGCCAGATTATTTCTGATTGTATCCATTAATCTTCAGTCACATCTGACAAAAATAAATTACTCTGATCTTTTTTGAAAGTCACCGGTAATAATTAGATACTTTTTAAGGACATAAAACTTTGGGGAGACCAAGAAACAATTCAAATATATTTTCACCAAGCCAGAACACACAGCCCCCCCAGGGACACACCCGAGGGACAACTCCTAGTGCAGGTGATGCTCATCTCCTCGGGGCTGTGGCCTCAGCTGGCTTTGGTCCCACCATCACTGAGGTTAATTCCCTTTGAGTTGGGTCTGCCCACATTTAAAACTCCTCCAGGGATGGAGGGAGCATGCAGTGCTGACTTCTGGGACACGGGCTGTCCTGCCAGACACCTTCTGCAGGCAAGAGGTGGCCATGGGCTTGACCTGGTGGGCTTGGCTTCTGCTGGAGGGTGGAATCAGTGGTGGGGTCTTGTAGATGTGTGCCACAGGATGTGGCCAGGCTGCTGCCTGCATCCTATCATTAAAAGGTGTCTGTTAATCACCTGTCCCCTCCAACCCTTCCTTGCCCCTGCCCCCACATCACCCATGGAGATCTTCAGGGGGAAGATGCTGGGGACATAGTGTGGACAGTGTTGGGGTTTCACAAGGACTTTGGTGCGAAGCTGTGTACCTTCACCCATGGAAAACTTCTCCTGGGAAGCTGGGAACATGACCTGTGCATCAAAGACACCAACCTCCTTCCCGATTTTCCTTAGAATAAGCATTGGAACAGTTGAGTTCAAAGCACTTTGGGTTGATTTGAGTGACCATCGATGAGCCACGTGGTTCTCCAGTCCTTGTGCTGCTCAAGCTCGTGCTCTTTTGGGTAAATTATTTTCTGAAACCGTTGGTAACATCTCCAAAGGGATGTTTTGTGTGTGTGTGTGTGTGTGCACCGTGTCCTCTGGGGAGGTCCCCCTGAGGGGTGGGCATGGCCATGGGCTGCTCTGCTGGAGGTGGGCACAGAGCACAGAGTTAAAGCATGGGTGGCAAAGCTCTCTTCCTGCCTGGATAGGAGCTGCAGTTTGCCTGGGGGAGTATGGACCCTGTGATGTACTGCAAGGCCTTTCCATTGTGAGATATCCAGGTTTTAATGTGCCTCTGGTTCAGTTCTGTTTTGACTTTTCCCCCAGGAAGGAGGCTAAAATTCCTCATTACGCTATAGACGGCGCGCTACACCTTGGATACAAATTCATCCATGCACAGAGTCATTTTTCTTGTGATTGTCTCTACCCTGGAGAAGTGTCTTTAATGAATTACATACAAATTGTGTAATTTAAGAAGTTAATTTGGTTTTCTGGTAACACAGGACTGAAAACAGCCCTTCTGGAAAGAGATGATTTCTCATCGGGGACCAGCAGCAGGAGCACCAAACTGATCCACGGCGGGGTGCGGTACCTTCAGAAGGCCATCATGAAGCTGGATTTTGAGCAGGTGACTGGTTGTGATGGTTGTTAAGCACAAATTGCTGGTAGACACTTCCCCTGTCCCAATTATATCCTGATTTTTTCCCACACTTGGCTGTTGTGTTCCACAGCCACCCTGTCTAGAGAGTGTCTTCTCCACTGGACCTTCCCAGACCTGGGAAATGAGGGCTGCTGCGTTCTTCATGGCAATCTCACTGCCAAACCTTGTAGATGGTGTGTATTTTGGGGAGGAAGGCAGGGACAGGGCTGGCTTTGGAATAAAAAGAGTTTCCTGCCTGTTGTGATCAGAACCCGGGGGCCTGTAGCAGTGTCCTGTTTATTTAGGAATGGGGAAAAAAATCTGTTAAATGAGTGTTTATTTATAAACACTTTTGTGTGTTGTTGTTTTGGTGGGGTTTGAGAAATTGATTTGTCTTCTTGTGGGAAGGTTTCTGAGTTCAGGTGTGTTCCAGGGGGTATGATGTGCTGCAGGGTGGGGCTTCTCAGGGAAAAATGTGTGAAATGTGCAGTTAACTCAGAGAAATCAGCTGTCTTGTCTCCTGCCGAAGAACATCTTCCTATTGATCAGTATTGATCGGTTTGGAGAAGGTGGCTCCTGCATTTGCAACTTGGAGTTACTCTGGGATTTAGTTGTGGGAAGCAGGAGAGACTCTGTGCTGTGGGATGGGCTGTAACCCTGAAGTGCCTCCTGCCCGTGGGAGCAACACGGCTTCTTGTGGTTTACCTTCAACTGCCCTGCCCAAATCAAACTGCTGAATCTTACTTTTCACAGGAAATATTTTTCTTAACTTTGGATTTTTCCAGCAAATCTCAGTGTGGTTTTGGTAGAACAGCAAAAAACATGCAAGATATTTGTTTTGATAAACACTTTAAGAGTCATGCACGGGGACAGGCTCGAGTGTGCTGGGACTCAGGTGCACGCTTGTGTCTTCCAGTACAAGATGGTGAAGGAAGCCCTTGAGGAACGTGCCAACCTGCTTGAGATCGCTCCTCACCTCTCAGCCCCGCTGCCCATCATGCTGCCTGTTTACAAGTAAGCTCCTCTGCCTTCTCCCTCCTTTGCCATCCCTTCTGACAAAGAAGCTGCTTCCCAGGAGATTGTTCCAGGTGCCTCTTCCCAAGCGGGTCTTTAAACCCGTCGCGTTGTCCTCCAGGAGGAGAGCTGTAGCTGGAATGAGTTGTCATTCCCAGGGTGTGATTTGCTGTTCCTTCTGGTGCATCCTTAGCTCAACACACACTCATAATAGAGGCTCCAGCAGAGCTGGGGAGGGACTCCTGATGAGGGAGGAGAGCCACAGGGCAAGGGGGAAGGGTTTGACACTGGGAGAGGGGAGATGGAGCTGACATGTGGGGAAGAACTTCTGTGGTGTGAGGGTGGTGAGAGCCTGGCCCAGGTTGCCCAGGGAAGCTGTGGCTGCCCCATCCCTGGAGGGGTTCAAGGCCAGGCTGGATGGGGCTTGGAGCAACCTGGGCTGGTGGGAGGTGTCCCTGCCCAGGGCAGGAGGTGACACCGGGGGCCTTTAAGGTCCCTTCCCACCCAAACCATTCCATGGTTCTCTGATAATGTTCAGTCTGCTGTTTGATCCTTCCAGTCCCTGGTGTTGAGCCCAGGAGTTGGTGCACTTGACCTCACAGGATGTGACAGGGTGGGGCTGAGTGAAGAGTTGTTGCTGCTTCTGGGAGAAAGAGGCTTTGAATGATGTGGGTTGAGTTTTTAGATCTACTTAGAGCAAAGAGTTTTGCTGAATGTTCCTCATTCCTGCTTTAGCAGAAGGGAGCTCCTGGAGATCAGTGTCTGGCTCCATGTATTTGGTCCTGGTTGTGCAGGAGGCATTAGTCAAGGTGTGCTTTGAGGAGCCCCTCCAGCCTGCACATCCAGCCTTCTTCTGCCCTCACCTTCAGTGTCTCACCCTGTGCTGAGGCACAGCCAGCCAGTTCATGATCTTAATTCTAGAAGGCTCCGGGGAGACCTGAGAGCAGCTTTCCAGGATCTGAAGGGAGCTCCAGGAGAGCTGGAGAGGGACTCTTGGTCAGGGAGTCTAGTGACAGGACGAGGGGGAATGGTTTTAAATTGGAAGAGGGGAGATTGAGATGAGATCTTAGGAAGAAGTTCTTTGGTGTGAGGGTGGTGAGGCACTGGAACAGGTTGCCCAGAGAAGCTGTGGCTGCCCCATCCCTGGAGGGGTTCAAGGCCAGGCTGGATGGGGCTTGGAGCAACCTGGTGTGGTGGGAGGTGTCCCTGCCCATGGCAGGGGGGTTGGAACTTGATGATCTTTAAGGTCCCTTCCAACTCTGACCATTCTATGATTCTGTGTAAATAAAGCCTTGGATGGCCTGACCACCTGCAGCGAGTACGTCAGCTGCAAACAGCAGTGACCAGCAGGTACATTCTGGCATATTTAGTGAAAAAGCAGTGCCCAGGAGGCAAGTTCTTGCACATTTACATTCTGTCGTGATACCGTGAGTGTGTGTGATGGTGCAAAGTACAACTGGTGTGACACCAGGTGCCGTGTTACTCAAGGGCTTCTGTAGGACACCAACAGTGTACGCCTGCACCTCCAAACTGGTTTTATTTCCCTTCGTGAGGAATCTTGTGGGTTTTTTTCCCTGCAGGTGGTGGCAGCTGCCCTACTACTGGCTGGGGATAAAACTCTATGACATGGTGGCTGGGAGCCAGTGCCTGAAGAGCAGCTACGTCCTGAGCAAGTCCCGGGCCCTGGAGCTCTTCCCGATGCTGCGCAAGGACGAGCTGGTGGGAGCCATCGTCTACTATGACGGTACCGTGTCCCGGCCTGGGGCTGCCTGGGGGGGAACACCAGTATGGAACTGGAAATTGCCTGCATTAGCTTTCTGAAGGGAAGAGCAACAGCTTGAGGGACTCCCCATGCATCTTGGGCGTTAATTTGGGAGATAAGTGATGTTTGTCACAACAGGAATGGGATGTGGGGAAGAGTATATTCGCTTGTGTGGCTCGTGGGTGTGGTGATACGTGAAAGCACTCCAGGGGCTCCCTGTGGCTTTCCAGCTTTTGCTGCACCCTCCTCAGACTGAATGTTTCTTCTGAGTAGCAAAAATGTGATCATTGGGGTACTGTTAAATCATAGACTCAGAGAATGGTTAGAGCTGAAAGGGACCTTAAAGCCCCCCCAGTGCCACCCCCTGCCCTGGGCAGGGACACCTCCCACCACACCAGGTTGCTCCAAGCCCCATCCAGCCTGGCCTTGAACCCCTCCAGGGATGGGGCAGCCACAGCTTCTCTGGGCAACCTGTTCCAGTGCCTCACCACCCTCACAGCAAAGAATTTCTTCCTAATATCTCATCTCAATCTCCCCTCTTCCAATTTAAAACCCTTCCCCCTTGTCCTGTCAGTAGACTCCCTGACCAAGAGTCCCTCTCCAGCTCTCCTGGAGCTCCCTTCAGATCTGGGAAGGCTGCTCTCAGGTCTCCCCGGAGCCTTCTCTTCTCCAGGCTGAACAGCCCCAGCTCTCTCAGCCTGTCCTCACAGCAGAGCTGCTCCAGCCCTCTGAGCATCTTGGTGGCCCTGCTCTGGACCTGTTCCAGCAGTTCCATGTCCTTTCTGTGCTGAGGACTCCAGAGCTGGACACAGGACTCCAGGTGGGGTCTCAGGAGCACAGAGCAGAGGGGGAGAATCCCCTCCCGTGACCAAAATCTATTTATAATCTATTGAAGTTTTTTTTTCTGATGAAATAGATAGTTTGGGTGTGTTGGGTATTCAGTGCTCCAGTGTTCTGCAGCTCCCCATTCACAAGATAGCCTGAAAATCAGGCTTGGGGTTTCTTGGATGAACAATTGCTTTAAGGAGCATTGCAATAGATAAAAATACAGCTCCCAGATTCCATGTGGCCCTTCAGTGGGGACCATCAGGGAGCCAGAGCCCCGAGCTATGGGTGAGGTGAGGTCTCTCTGCTGGCTGTGCCCTCCCAGGCCATGGGGAACAGCCCCACGCTGGGCACTGGGGACAAAGAAGTGTAGAATGGGGAAAAAAGAGGGAAAAAAAGGTAGTGTGCTGAATATTGCAAAGCAGTTTGATGGAGGCAGAGGAATGTGTTTATCCCTACGAGGTCTGTGCAGTCAGGGAGCTGCCCTCCAGAGGAGCAGGGCACAGACCAGTGTGGTGAGAGACTGAAAATGGTCTGTGGATTGTGCTGCCAGTGAGACTGCCTGCTCTGTGCTGGCCCTGCTTTGCTCTCCTCCTGAGACTGCAGCTCAGCTCTCCACAGGTTCATGCAGAACTTGAGATTTCCAGGAGAATTCATGAGATTCTGAGATTTTCATGAGACTTTCCTGAGAATTGAGATGTTCACTTTGCAGTGAAAAAATGAAACCAGCTCAGGAGGCTGCCCCAAACCTCTCTTTCCTGCAAGAATAAAGTGGTTCTGAAGGACTAGAGTACCCAGTCTGTGAGTTCGTAATGTACATCTGGGCACTCTGAGGCTGCACCAAAATCTTTCCAACTGCAATGTTAAATCAGTTCTTCCCGGGTCCCAGAGCTGAGGTGCTGTCTGGAGTGACCCCTGAGGTGCAGCTGGGCTCACCCTGAGTTTTATCACATTAATTATTTTATCCTGATCAATTAACCCGCATTCTGGCCACAGTGGAGGTTTTTTTAAGTGATAACATCTCAGCAAGCCCACTTCAGAGCTTGTAAATCATGATGCTTGAACTCTAACGGTACACTTTCATGCCCTGAATCTGGAGGACAACAGGGGAAGGGAGTGGAGGTAGAGCAGGGGCTTGTAAGGCTGGATTAAACTCCATTTAGTTCTTCCAGAAGGATTAGTTATAAAATAGAGCCTTAAATAATGGGGGGAAGTATGGATGTGTGTCTTAAAGAGGGTCGTAGCTTTGTCTTCTCTCTTCCCAAGGTAACAAATAAATAAATTGGCCTTTTAGGAGTGGCCTTTCTTACCAGCTTCCTCACCTGCAATTAAACACAGTTTTGTCTTGTTTCCTTGCCTGTCCCTGTCCCCTCTGCACCCTCCAGCTGCCTCTGGCTGGGCATCAGCCCACCAGAGGCAGCAATTAAACCCCTTCATTATGTTTCAGGTGCTGGTGGCAGCATTCTCTGGCCGGGGAGAGATCAGGAACCCTCTTTGTTTGCTTTTCTAATTGTTGATCAAACTGGTGGCACCTCAGATAATCCATAATCCATGGATACGCTGGGTTCTGGAATGGTGCAGGGTTGTCTTAATGGCTTTAGTTTTAAAAAATTGTTTACACAGGCAAAAGAAACAGAAAGCAATGGTAGATGCTAAACGTTGGAGGTACCAGCAAGAGCAAACCAGAGCCTTTCCCAGGGGCTATTCTTGCTGCGTCTGAGCAGCGGGAAGCTGGAGCATATGTTGGATGTTAGCCTGGGTGTACGCGGCGTGTCCTACTTATCCGCGGCTGCCTGGCGAGCCGCAGCTCCCAAGTTTGTTTCTCAGGGGAAGATGTCAGAGCACATTTAGCATCCCTTGCCGGGAGGGCACTCCTGAGCAGGGAAAAAGGCAAGGGGTTTTTGGGGGGGTGGCGGCGGGGGACAGGCGGCTGCTATCTGAGCAGTGATCTGTCACTTCCACTCAGCATTCCCGGGAGGAGGCAGGGGCAGACGCGGGGCCGAGGGCAGGCAGCGCCGGCATCCAGCTCCCCTTGGATCCGGCATGGTGCCCTGGTGCTCAGAACCAGCAAAAACGTTAAAGCTGGGATCCCAGCTGGCTGGAACCATTGGGTTTAGAGAGTTTGGGAGTTCCGAGGGGTTCACTTCTTTTGGGAACAGGTTGTTTTTCTCTCCCGAGGTGGGTGCGTAGGGAGAGCGTGAGTGTTCTGGAACCAGGCAATGAATTTCAGATGATTTTAGGGCTTTGGATTTGTTATTTTCTGAAAGAGGGAATTGACACACGTGGCTTCTGCACCAAGGTGTGTGACTGTTGATTGCCCCCTCCTGCAGCTCCCCTTGCTGGCTGCCCTGGGAGTGATTGCTCCTAACTTTTTGCATTCTCCCTGTTTTTTTTCAATATCATACAATCACAGAATGGTCAGAGTTGGAGGGGACCTTAAAGATCATCAAGTTCCACCCCCTGCCAAATATTCTCTCCTGGCATATTTAACCTGGAGGTTATTTAAAGGTAGGACAGGAGGCCTGGGCAGAGGATTTTGACTTTCCTTGTTTGCAGCAACCCCCCAGAGGAATCCTTCCCAGCACACACCCCCCCAGAAATCAATGCAAAGGAGAAGGGCATTCATTAACCTGTCAGAAATGGAATAAATGCTTCTTTTTATTTAGGCTCCTGTAGCTGTTTTTCCCAGTATTTCACCGTGTGCTGAATTATGAAATGCTGCAGCTTTATAATTCATATCTGACAAATTAACACATGGAGCTGGTTGGGCTGGGCAGGGGGTGTCTGCCCCTTGCAGCCAGCTGGGGTTTTATTTTTCCCTTCCCGGGATATGAAAACTCTTGGACAGTTTGTCACCAAAGAGACTTTCTGTAGGTGCAACACGCAGCGTTTTGGGGTTGCCCAGGGAAGTTGTTGATGCCCCATCCCTGGAAGTGTTCAAGGCCAGGCTGGATGGGGCTTGGAGCAACCTGCTCTAGGGAGAGGTGTCCCTGCCCAGGGCAGGGGGTTGGAACTGGATGATCTTTAAGGTCCCTTCCAACTCTGACCATTCTGTGATTCCAAAAGCTGAGGAAGGTGGGTGAGGGAAGGCAGCCCAGCAGGCACAGTACCTGTGGGCATAACGGGGAAAATAGTGTGTGTATTCCCCATATCCCAGCACTTTCCTGGGTGTTTGTCCCGGGAAATTCTGCATGGCCAGCTGCCTCTAGTGGAAACACCTGTAAAGTGGAGTGCAAATCTGGCTGGATATATAAAAACCACAATATTTTGGGGGGCTGGTGGTAGAATGAAGGGGAGCAGGGGGCAGTTCCCAACATCCCTTCTCATTCCCAGCTGGAATCGGTGGGATCTGTGCCGGCTGGGAGCGCCGGAGCCGCGCTGTGCCTCCTCCTCCTCCTCCTCCTCCTCAGCAGGGATCGCATCCTGTGCCCAAAACACTTTGCCTCTTTAACCCAGTTTTGCCTCTGTCAAGGGCTGGGGTGACAGGAGCGTCCCCGCGGTGGCAGCGGCCACTTGTCCCCGTGGGGAGGGGACGGAGTGTGTGTGTGTGTGTGTCCCAGCCCCGATCCCGGGCGGATGATAACTGCGGCTGCTGCCGTACCTGTAAGGATGTAATTGTGGGAGTCAGCCCAGTCAAGCATCCCCCAGCTCATGGCTGGGAGACATGAAATTCATTGTCATTATTGTCCCTGTCATTTCGGATCATTCTATCCCGCCGCAGCATTTTCCTCACTCCAGTGCTTTCCTACCTCCAGGAAGCAGGGATTATGGCTGGGGCTGGGGTGGGGGCAGGACTCTGAACTACATTCACCTCGGGGGAGCTGCAGATTGAATTGGCTCTGCTCCCTGCCTCGCTGGGTCCCTCTGCTTGTGCACGCTGGGGTTAAGGTTGGGAATGATGAATATTCCAGTGAATTCGGGGCCTCTTGCTTTTTTTCCTTTTTTTCCCCCTTTTTCTCCTCAATGCTCGTATGAGCAATGCGGGGGGTTGTGTCCCTAAAGAAGAGAACGTGGAATAATTCTTCCTATTGAATTGCCTAAACGATTCAGGATAATTCCTGAGAAAAATGAGGTTTATTTGCATGTGGTGCCACAGATGTGGGAGTTTAGAGAATCAGAGAATGCTCTGGGGTTGGAAGGGACCTCTGGAGATCTTCTCCTCCAACACCCAGAGCAGGTCCCACAGGAACGTGTCCAGGTGGGTTTGAATGTCTCCAGAGATGGAGACTCCCCCACCTCTCTGGGCAGCCTCTGCCAGGGCTCTGCCACCCTCACAGCAAAGAAGTTCCTCCTCATGTGGAGATGGAACTTCTTTTGGTCAAGTTTGTGCCCGTTCCCTCTTGTCCTCTCACTGGAAAAAGCCTGGCCCCATCCTCCTGACACCCACCCTTGAAGTATTTCTAGGTGTTGATCAGATCCCCCCTCAGCCTTCTCTTCTCCAGACTGAAAAGCCCAAAGTCCCTCAGCCTTTCCTCACAAGAGAGATGTTCCAGGCCCCTCATCCTCTTGGTGGTCCTCTGCTGTCCCCTCTCCAGCAGTTTCCTGTCCTTCCTGATCTGGGGAGCCCAAAAGAGTTCCTCAGTGAGTGGTGGCTTTCACAGGGGAGACTCAACCCAAGTGGTTTATAGCTGCACACTTTAAGTGAACTTAATAGTCAGTCATTAATTAATATCTACCTTCTCCTGTGCTGCAGGTACATGAGAAAAGGGATGAGGGGATGCCCCTGTGCCTTGCTGCTCCACCTCCAGTCCCTCAAGGGGCTCCAGGAGAGCTGGGCAGGGACTCTTGGAAGCCACAGGATGAAGGGGAAGGGTTTGACACTAAAAGAGGGGAGATGGAGCTGAGATGTGGGGAAGAACTTCTTTGGTGTGAGGGTGGTGAGACCCTGGAAGAGGTGGCACTGGTGACACCCCAACCATTCCATGTCTCCGTGGCTGCTCATGCCACACGGGTGTCAATAAGCCGTGTTGACACCAGCCAGTCCCTGCCCGGCGCGGTGGCCCGGCCGCAGCAGAGCTGCCCTGACAGTTGTTCCCGGTGACATTTGAGCGTGGGTTCCACAAAGTGACAGTGACAATGTTTAGTTCCATTTTAACACCGGGCTTTCACTGCCCCTGACACCGCGATCGGCTGGGAGTGACAAGCTGACGGCTGGTACAAAGGGAGTGGGAGACAACAGCATCACCCAGCCACCACACAGCCACCACAGCCACCACACAGCATCACACAGCCATCACACAGTCACCACACGGCCATCACACAGCCACCTCACAGCCACCACGGCCACCACACGGCCACCACACAGCATCACATAGCCACCACACAGCCACCACAACCACCACACAGCATCACACAGCCATCACACAGCATCACACAGCCATCACACAGCCGTCACAGCCACCACAGCCACCACACAGCCACTACAGCCACCACACAGCCACCACACGGCCACCACGGCCACCACACAGCCATAGCATGGAACAGGAACTCCAAATTTTGTCTCTCACTTGATGTGTTGGGGTATTGGGGCTGATTTTTGAAGCTGGTGTCTTATTTTCTACAGAGGTTTTAGCTTCTGTGCTGTCACTTGGCAGGAGAATTGATTAGACAGGTGTTGTCAGGGTGTAGTGGGCTTCCGATCTCGTGCTTGTGTTACTCGGTTGTTTGTAACTCTACATTAGTTGGAATGTATCGTGCTTTCTTTTCCCAATCTTCCCTGTGAGCTGGTTTGTTTCCATCCCCAGGTGCAGCTCATTTGGTCGCAGGTCCCTCCTTCTCTCTCCGTGGTGCCTTATGAAAATATTCTTGAACTTCTGCAGTTTCTTCAACTTTTCTTGTAAAATCCTGGTTCCATCACACCAGGGACAGTCTCTGCCCCGCGCTCTGTGGGGTGTGCTACGGGTGATAGATGTGTCCTTGGAGGTCAGTGGGCATCAGACCTTCCAGGAGGTTCCACAGAATCATAGAATGGTTCAAGTTGGAAGGGACCTTAACGATCATCAAGTTCCAACCCCCTGCCCTGGGCAGGGACACCTCTCCCTAGAGCAGGTTGCTCCAAGCCCCATCCAGCCTGGCCTGGATGTTTGTTCTTCTGAGAAATGGCACTCCTTTCCACGTTATTTATTCTGCTGATTGGCTTCTCCGGGTGGCTTTGGGTCTACACAAGTAAGTCCCAAAGCTGGGAGGAGGCAAACTTGCAAAATTTAAACAGGAAAGGCTTTCCATAGACCAAAGCTGATATTGGCTGAGGCTGGAAGTGGTGTGATGAAGCCCCAGCCCGGGGGATCCGGGGAGCAGGGGTTCCTCTCGGGTCCCACCTTCAGCACTGACAGCAAGAACTGGTGAGGGATGGGTCAAAGAGCAACTGGGGGAACCTTCTTGGTCCTTCTGCAGGAACAGAATGAATCCTGCATGGAAGGGCTGGTTTGAGGGTGACGTTTCTGGTTTGTGCTGGGTTTCTTATCCCCTAAAGCCAAGCCCTGCGGTGTCCCGTGGGCCAGACATTCCCCCTGGAGCACCACCACGGAGGGGTGTCTCCAGGGCAATGCTCTTCCCAAAGCCTTCCACCTGGGGCTGGGGGAGCATCCCCTGCATCTCTGGGTTCTGCTGGGCGCGGGAGCAGCTGCTGGGCTGGATGCACCTTGGGGCTCTGTTCCTTTCCCATCTCGTGCTCTCAGCCCTTCCCGGGAGCGCTGAGGTTTGAGGAGAACCTCCTCAGGTCGTTTCCTCCATCCCCTGGCGCTGCGGCGGCGTGAGTGGTGATGCCTTGATGCACTGCTGTGCCGGCCGCTGCTGACGGATGGTTCTTTAGTCTCGTGCCCCTGGTGTGATGGAGCATCCCCAACTTTTCCCGATGCTCAGCTCTGCTCCAGAGTTTATTCCGGGCATTGTTTGCGCGGCCGAGCTGGAGTTACTGTTTGTTTCTTCATCGGTGCTTTATCATCTTCCTGTTCCTCTGCACTGCCCAGAACTTTTAATTTTTTTTCTGGTAGTGGAAGACAGATTGCTCCGGGTCCTCTGCTGCCTCCGAATGAGGGATGTGGGGAGGGGAGGTGGCAGCTCCGAGGCCATTGATCCCATCTCCATAACCGTGCCCTTTCAGCGAGGGACAGGTTATTTGCGCGGCGGCTGGAGATGGCTGGGGCGGAATCCGAAGGACCAAACTTTACATAAACCATTTGTAGCGGCGGCTGGGAGTGCTGGCAGCACACATCAACCACAGTATCTGTTACAAATTTATCACTTGATCAGTATTAGCTCTGATAGAAGCGGTTCAAACACTCGGGGAAGTGCGCCGGACCTGGGGAAGTTTGGCCCTCTGCTGGATTCATTAATGATTCCGGGCACACAGCCCCGGCCCCTGGGATGGATGGTAATTCCTGCCAGCCAGCACCCAGCACTTCAGCTCTGGTGGCAATAACAAATAGGAAAAGTCTCAGGTGGAGCCAGTATTTCAGAGTAATTAATCATCTTCCCCTCCCGGTCCCTCCGCCTCCCTCTTGCTTGTCTTTAACGAGGGAATTTCGGTAATAAATCTTTAATGATATATGTTAAGAATCCTTCATTAATTCTTGTCTGCTTATTTCTCTCTTTCTGATGCTTTTACGTTGTATGTTGGGAAGTTAAAAAAGAAAAAGAAAAGGAAAAAAACCAGTTACAGGGAGCTGATAGTTTGGCACGGTCTCCCAGAGGTGGTTTCTTGGGTGTGAGTGTTGTGTGGTACCTCCATTGATTAATTGTCCCTCAAATGAGGCCAAATTAATGAAGGTGATGGAGGTTCTGGGGTGTGGGGGGTCTGGGTGGGGAAGGCTGGTCGTGCTGCTGCCGGCACAGAGGAGGGATGTGCCTTTAAACGATGCTCCTGGGACGGGAGCAGCCGTCAGGGCTATGGGATGTGACAGGGCCGGAGGTGACGGATGGGATGTGACACGCTCCCAGGGCAGGTGGCACGTGGCCGGGGGTGACGGGTGTCCTTCCCCCCCGCTGCAGGACAGCACAACGACGCCCGGATGAACCTGGCCATCGCCCTCACCGCCGCCAGGTACGGTGCCACCACCGCCAACTACACCGAGGTGCTGCGCCTGCTCAAGAGGACAGACCCGGCCAGCGGGAAGGAGCGCGTCTGCGGGGTGCGCTGCAGGGACGTCCTCACAGGTAGGGGCTGTCCCTCTGTCCTCCCACATCATGGTGGGACAGCCTTCTCATAGAATCACAGAATGGTCAGAGTTGGAAGGGACCTTCAAGATCATCAAGTTCCAACCCCCCTGCCATGGGCAGGGACACCTCTCCCTAGAGCAGGTTGCTCCAAGCCCCATCCAACCTGGCCTTAAACACTTCCAGGGATGGGGCAGCCACAACTTCCCTGGGCAACCTGTTCCAGTGCCTCACCACCCTCACACCAAAGAATTTCTTCCTAATATCTCATCTCAATCTCCCCTCTTCCAATTTAAAACCATTCCCCCTCGTCCTGTCACTCCACTTCCTGACCAAGAGTCCCTCCCCAGCTCTCCTGGAGCTCCCTTCAGATCCTGGAAGGCTGTTCTCAGGTCTCCCCGGAGCCTATCAGGTCTCCCCCCATCTTCTCCAGCTTTACACCACTCGGAGCTTGGCGTGATCCCCCTCCCAGTCTAGGGAGCACAATGGACCAGAACGTCATCATGGAATGGTTTGGGTGGGAAGGGACCTTAAAGCCCACCCAGTGCCAGCCCCTGCCATGCCCTGGGCAGGGACACCTCCCACCAGCCCAGGTTGCTCCAAACCCCATCCAGCCTGAATAACTGGGGGTGTCGGCGCACGGGGGAAGCAAACAGGGGAGGTGATGGATGCTGTTTTCCTTCTCAGGGCAGGAGTTTGATGTCCAAGCCAAGTGTGTTATCAACGCCACGGGCCCCTTCACGGACTCGGTGCGCAAAATGGATGATGAGGAGGTGCCCAACATCTGCCAGCCCAGCGCGGGCGTGCACATCGTCATGCCTGGTTACTACAGGTAAGGCTCGTTACCCGAAGCCTGGGCCGGCTGGGGCTCTCTCTGCTGGTGTCTGCAGTAAGTAAACCTGCAGAGAAGCCTCCGTGGGTTCTTAAAACAGTTTTGGATGCTCAGTTTTATTTTGGTTTTCTTTCTTTGAAAGAGGATTCTGCCACTGTGCTGATTAGAGCAGCTTAATATGGTCAGAAAAGACTGAAATCTTGTAGTTCTTGGTTAAACCTCAGCAGGGCAGGACTGCTGAGGCAGCTTCTGCTGAAGGAGAGGGGTGTTGAGGCACAGCATCTACATCAGGCTCCTGAAAGGTGCATTTTTTTAACAACAAGTTTGAGGTGGGTGTCTTTACTACTTGTTCCCCCTCCTTAAGGAAACACAAACCTTCCAGAGAGCTTCTCACTGTCACACAAAGCCTCAGCTCCTGTTAAATACCATAAAATCATAGAATCACAGAATGGTTTGGGTGGGAAGGGACCTTAACGCCCTCCCAGTGCCACCCCCTGCCATCCCCTGGGCAGGGACACCTCCCACCAGCCCAGGTTGCTCCAAGCCCGGCCTGGCCTTGAACCCCTCCAGGGATGGGGCAGCCACAGCTTCTTCCGGGGTCTCACCACCTTGGAAGAGAAGGTCTCTCTGGAGCCTCTTCTTCTCCAGGCTGAACCCCTCCAGGGGTGAAAATACAAAGCTGGGTGTGCTCTGACAGTGCCACGTTGTGACTCTTCTCACAGTAACTGTGAATTCAGTGTAAGAAGTAGCTCAGAATTACAGGGTGAAGCTCTGTCACTGCTGTGACCCCTGTGACCACCCTCCCGTGGTGGTCCTGGTGGCCCCATGGCACAGGGGAGGTCCTGGTGGCCCCCACGAGCCCCCCTGCTGCATCCCTCACTTCTGCTGCAAAACCAAGCCCCCTCTGCCCAGCTGAAGCCTCCTCAGTGGAAACTCAAACATCACCTCTGGCTCCTGGAGTCATTAGCATCCTGATGGAGATTCAGGGTTATGGACTTGGTCCAGTTCTGTTGATCCAGTGCCCTTGCAGTGATGCCTTCATGGCAGCAGCGCTCCTCTGGGAAGAGAAATTCCCATTTCCAGAGCACAACGGGTGGGTTTTGCCGGAGGTATCCCAACAGGACACGGCCAGAGACTGTAAAATTGAGGCATTTTGGGGCTGGTGTCAAATCACTCTCACATTCTGGTCTTTTTTGGGTTTTTTTTGATCTCTTTCCACCTGACAAATGGGAAAATGAGCTGAGAGCTGCCGCGGAGCCTGAGCAAGGTGGGGAAATGGGCTGTAATTCCCCTTCCCTGTGTGTGATGGACTTCGTGGCCCTGCTGCAACGACACGTGAAGCCTGAAAACTTTGGCTGGCTTTGCAGAAGCTGGCTTGATACGCACGAGGGGCTCCAATTCATTTCTTCTGTGCTAATAATTTTAATTGGAAATGCCAAGAATCCTTGTGTGTGTCACCGCGTGGGCACCGCTCTGCCTGTGATCTGCCCACGGGCTGCCCCCGCAGCGCAGCTGGTGGGATCAAACCCTGTTTCCTTCCCGTGGGAGAGCTTCAGCCCAGGCACTGCCTGCTCAGCCCTGGTTCCACCAGGTCTTCTCCTGGTGCCCAGGAACGGTCCTCACCCAACACTTGCTGGTGGGAAACGTTTCCTAGGATTTTGGCCCATGCTCGCACAAACGACAGGGGTTTTTTTTTAACAGGTAGAAGTTTTTAGATATAAACATAATTAAGATTTTGTAAAACTAATGTTAACCTAATGCATTCCTTTCCCATGGGCTTCTTACTCATTTATGTTCTTCATTAATAGTCCCCGTGTTCCTCCTCTCATTAGTTCTATTTTTAGCGCGCCCGTATCTATTCCAGGAGCTGCGTCTCGGTCTCTCTCCCTCCCTATTGTTTAAGAGCTGTATCTGCCAACACGAGAGGAGGTTTTCACAGAACCACAGGATGCTCTGGGGTCAGAAGGGACCTCTGGAGATCATCTACCCAACCCCCTGCCACAGCAGGTTCTCCCAGAGCAGGTCCCATAGGAGCGTGTCCAAGCAGGTTTGGAATGTCTCCAGAGAAGACTCCCCCACCTCTCTGGGCAGCCTCTGCCAGGGCTCTGCCACCCTCACAAGGAAGAAGTTCCTCCTCGTGTTGAGATGGAACTTCTTATGTTCCAGTTTGTGCCTGTTCCTTCTTGTCCTGTCCCTGGGCACCACTGTTCTGGCTACATTTTTCTGGTGGCCTTCCTGCCCGAAGTGTCTCTGGGAATGCAGTACATTTTCCCCCTCCCTTTCGCAAAAGTTTTGGATGTTTTCCATCTTTCTTGAATCCTCCTGCCTGCTCTGCCTTCCAGACTCCAGGTAAACCCAGCTGTTCCACCTTGGTTCTACCGAGGGAAGGTCACTGATTTGTTCTTGAGCTGCATTTGTGGTGCTTTGGTCAAAGGCATTTTCAGACAGAGACCTCCCCTGCGTCTGCTGTGATTTCATGTCCAGGAGTGAACCTGGAATTTCAAGCCCAAGAGTTCTGGTCTGTCCTTCAGCTAGAGCATCTTCTCTAGCTCAGGGGTCTGTAGGTTCTTGGGTTCAGGGTGTGCTTTAATCATCTGTGTTTTTAAGATTCTCTCCTGATCTGTCCTGCCCTAGGCAGAGATTGTCCAGTTTAACTGCGCCGCTTTTTGGCAGAGGAAGCTTTTTAAAATGTGGATGTGCTCCAAACTGCTCCAGTTCTTCTAAGTGATCTCTCAAATACTGAGCTGCTGCCTCACTGTTGGCCACAGGCCTTGATGTTTCTTTGCTGACGGGGTCTCTTCAGATCCATCCCTATTATCCAAGGCCTTTGGCATCTACGTTTCTGTGCAAAGGCATTGCTTTGTACTTCATGTTAGAGTTCTCAGTCCCGAACTCACCCATTTTTGTAACTTTAAAGATCACTGGAGAAATCCTGTGATCTCTGGAGTTGGTGCCATGTTCTCCCATCCATTCTGTAATCTTAAGAATCCGTGTCTTAGGAGAACATGTTGTTTTGAAGCATTCCTGGTGTGCAGCAGCGGCTCCGGAGGTGTTCCAGAACAGCCGACGTTTAGGTGTTAATGTGCTGCTTTTTGTTGGGAAGCTTCTTATTTCACATCGGTTTTGGTGGCTCTTCGGTCATTTCTGTAAGATGGAACAGCATTAGGAGGTTAGGAGAGAGCTTCCAGGATTGCTGGTGGTCATTAATTCAACAAATTAATTGCCATATGGAAAACTGTGCCTTTCTCATGATGGAATCATGGAGTAGTTGGGGTTGGAAGGGACCTTAAAGACCATCCAGTGGTCGTTAACACCTCCCACCAGCCCAGGTTGCTCCAAGCCCCATCCAGCCTGGCCTTGAACCCCTCCAGGGAGGGGGCAGCCACAGCTTCTCTGGGCAGCCTGGGCCAGGCTCTTACCACCCTCACAGCAAAGAAGTTCTTCCCCACATCTCAGCTCCATCTCCCCTCTTTCAGTGTCAAGCCCTTCTCCCTCTGTCATGAAGAGTTCCTTCCCCAGCTTTCCTCGATCCCCTTGAGGGACTAGAAGGAGCTCTAAGGTCTTGCCAGAGCTTTCTCCTCTCCAGGCAGAACACCCCCAACTCCAGGTGTTAAAAAGATGTTGGGCAGCCCCCGTCCCAGTACCAGCCCCTGTGGAGCCCCTGTCATCACTGGTTTCCACTGGGCCATCAAGCCATTGACCGCAACTCATTGAGTGTGACCATCCAGCCGGTTCCTCATCCACCAAGTGCTCCATCAGTCAAATCCCTGTCTCTCCAATCCAGAAACCGGGATGCCCTGTGGGACAGTGTCAGTGTGCACAAGCCCAGGTAGATGATGTCACCTCCTCTTCCCTTGTCCCCCATCACCATAACCCCACTGTAGAAGGCCCCCAGATTTGTCAGGCCCCATTTGCCCCCGTTGAGGCCATCATTTGGTGTGAAATCTTCCTCCAAACCCTTCAGTCGAGGTGTTGTGGTGAAACTTGGTTCTAAGTCTTTACTTGTTTCTCCTCCTCATTTTTAGCAGTTTTTCTGAAATCACATTAAAAAAAATAAATGGTACTTTGGAGAAGATGTCTGAAGTTTTCTGAATATTCTGAACTGGATATTAAATCTCTGCTTCCCTCCGTCTCTGAATCAATAGCTTTTTCATTTTAAAAAGTAATCATTTGTCTGCCGTGATTTACCTTTCCCAAACTTGTGTTGACTCCCCCTATTAAATTGTGCTCCTCCAGCTGTATGCTCAGGCGGTCTATAAATATCACCTGAAAACTCTTCTAATATACATGCTGTGTGGGAAACTCTCAGCTTCTCTTCTCCAGCCTTTCCAGATACTGGAAACTTCCCTTCAATCAGCAGCTCAGACTTCTGAAACAATGAACACCCACCTGGAGTCCTGTGTCCGGCTCTGGAGTCCTCAACACAGAAAGGACATGGAACTGCTGGAACAGGTCCAGCGCAGGGCCACCAAGATGCTCAGAGGGCTGGAGCAGCTCTGCTGTGAGGACAGGCTGAGAGAGCTGGGGCTGTTCAGCCTGGAGAAGAGAAGGCTCCGGGGAGACCTTGGAGCAGCCTTCCAGGATCTGAAGGGAGCTCCAGGAGAGCTGGGGAGGGACTCTTGGTCAGGAAGTCTAGTGACAGGACGAGGGGGAATGATTTTAAACTGGAAGAGGGGAGATTTAGATTGGATATTAGGAAGAAGTTCTTTGGTGTGAGGGTGGTGAGGCACTGGAACAGGTTGCCCAGGGAAGCTGTGGCTGCCCCATCCCTGGAAGTGCTCAAGGCCAGGCTGGATGGGGCTTGGAGCAACCTGGGCTGGTGGGAGGTGTCCCTGCCCAGGGCAGGGGGGTTGGAACTGGATGATCTTGAAGGTCCCTTCCAACTCTGACCATTCTA
>VXBW01007919.1:0-11850 GCA_013400375.1 Thinocorus orbignyianus | reverse complement strand
CTGCCCTGGGCAGGGACACCTCCCACCACACCAGGTTGCTCCAAGCCCCATCCAGCCTGGCCTTGAACCCCTCCAGGGAGGGGGCAGCCACAGCTTCTCTGGGCAGCCTGGGCCAGGCTCTTACCACCCTCACAGCAAAGAAGTTCTTCCCCACATCTCAGCTCCATCTCCCCTCTTTCAGTGTCAAGCCCTTCTCCCTCTGTCATGAAGAGTTCCTTCCCCAGCTTTCCTCGATCCCCTTGAGGGACTAGAAGGAGCTCTAAGGTCTTGCCAGAGCTTTCTCCTCTCCAGGCAGAACACCCCCAACTCCAGGTGTTAAAAAGATGTTGGGCAGCCCCCGTCCCAGTACCAGCCCCTGTGGAGCCCCTGTCATCACTGGTTTCCACTGGGCCATCAAGCCATTGACCGCAACTCATTGAGTGTGACCATCCAGCCGGTTCCTCATCCACCAAGTGCTCCATCAGTCAAATCCCTGTCTCTCCAATCCAGAAACCGGGATGCCCTGTGGGACAGTGTCAGTGTGCACAAGCCCAGGTAGATGATGTCACCTCCTCTTCCCTTGTCCCCCATCACCATAACCCCACTGTAGAAGGCCCCCAGATTTGTCAGGCCCCATTTGCCCCCGTTGAGGCCATCATTTGGTGTGAAATCTTCCTCCAAACCCTTCAGTCGAGGTGTTGTGGTGAAACTTGGTTCTAAGTCTTTACTTGTTTCTCCTCCTCATTTTTAGCAGTTTTTCTGAAATCACATTAAAAAAAATAAATGGTACTTTGGAGAAGATGTCTGAAGTTTTCTGAATATTCTGAACTGGATATTAAATCTCTGCTTCCCTCCGTCTCTGAATCAATAGCTTTTTCATTTTAAAAAGTAATCATTTGTCTGCCGTGATTTACCTTTCCCAAACTTGTGTTGACTCCCCCTATTAAATTGTGCTCCTCCAGCTGTATGCTCAGGCGGTCTATAAATATCACCTGAAAACTCTTCTAATATACATGCTGTGTGGGAAACTCTCAGCTTCTCTTCTCCAGCCTTTCCAGATACTGGAAACTTCCCTTCAATCAGCAGCTCAGACTTCTGAAACAATGAACACCCACCTGGAGTCCTGTGTCCGGCTCTGGAGTCCTCAACACAGAAAGGACATGGAACTGCTGGAACAGGTCCAGCGCAGGGCCACCAAGATGCTCAGAGGGCTGGAGCAGCTCTGCTGTGAGGACAGGCTGAGAGAGCTGGGGCTGTTCAGCCTGGAGAAGAGAAGGCTCCGGGGAGACCTTGGAGCAGCCTTCCAGGATCTGAAGGGAGCTCCAGGAGAGCTGGGGAGGGACTGTTGGTCAGGAAGTCTAGTGACAGAACGAGGGGGAATGATTTTAAACTGGAAGAGGGGAGATTTAGATTGGATATTAGGAAGAAGTTCTTTGGTGTGAGGGTGGTGAGGCACTGGAACAGGTTGCCCAGGGAAGCTGTGGCTGCCCCATCCCTGGAAGTGCTCAAGGCCAGGCTGGATGGGGCTTGGAGCAACCTGGGCTGGTGGGAGGTGTCCCTGCCCAGGGCAGGGGGGTTGGAACTGGATGATCTTGAAGGTCCCTTCCAACTCTGACCATTCTGTGATTCCATGATTCTATTCAGTGCATCCCACTCTTGGCTCCCCTCGCTGGGTGATTCAGATCCAGGCAGGTCTGTTGGTTTTATTTATTCATTTTTATTTTTCACATTGTACCAGGAAACATCCACACACACGTTAAAATTTCCTGCAGGGAGAGTGAACTCACTCAGTTTGCAGCAGTGCCGTGAGTGCATCCCACATTCCTGCAGCAGCACCCAGTTTGTGTCCCTTTGGCCCTTTCTTTCCCTGGAAAGCTGGTTCCTGGCTGAGGCCTGCAGGAGCTGGGAGCACCCTGGGTTCCCGCTGGAGAGGCAGGAGGTTCCAGACGCTGGAAATTCACTGTTGCAGCCTTCCCCCAACACTCGTGGTGTGGATCTTCCTCTGCTCTTCATTCCTCTCCTTTTTCTTTCCGTTACCAAACCTTGCCCCCCTTAATGGTAGGAGTCACTGAGATTTTGGATGTTTTCACTCGTCTCCCCTCTTTAGGGCACGGATCATTGAGGATTTGGATTAATAATGGTTCATCTTTAATTTTTTCTTGTTATACACGTGGACACCCCCAGACAGCACTGCAGTTCTGGTCTGAGCCCTTCCATGTCAGCACACCTGCTGTGCCAGCCTCCCCTCCTAAAGGATTGTCCAGTTTTGGATAAAAAGCAGTCGCTCATTCCATAACGAGTCTCAAGTAATTGCTGTTTTAAGATTCCCAAACGTTTGTGTTTGGAATTCCAGTGAGTGGAGGTGTGAGATGCCATGGCTTGGTGTGGAGCAGAGGTCTGCTCACCTGCTTCGGGAATCCAGTTCTAGGAATATCTCAGCATCACCCTCCAGGGTCTGTCTTCTCACAACTTCTGGGGCTGCCAGCTCCTGGCCACGTGGGAAATATCCAATTTATTTACATTTTTTTGTAATTAGTTGACTTAAAAAGCAAGGATACTGTTCTGAGATCTGTGTGTGGTACCATGTGTGCAGGAGCAGAGCTCCTGGTGACCCCCAGCCCCGCTGAACCCCGTCCCTTCTTCATTTCAGCCCCGATAACATGGGCCTGCTGGACCCGGCCACCAGCGATGGGAGAGTCATCTTCTTCCTGCCCTGGGAGAAGATGACCATCGCGGGGACCACGGACAGCCCGACCGACGTCACCTCCCATCCCATCCCCACGGAGGAGGACATCAACTTCATCCTGAACGAAGTGCGCAACTACCTTAGCGTGGACGTGGAAGGTAAAGCCTGGGCTCTGCTGTGCCAGGGGGGGTGCCCCTCAGCCTGGCACATCTCCATCGGGGCACATCGCTCTGTCTGGAGCTTTGCTGGGCCTGCTGGCTCTGGTTCATGTGCATCTGGGTGTTTCTAAGACTGATAGGGACACAAGTGCCATCAAGACCTGTGCATCAGAGCCAAAAAATGATGCTTTTCCAGGGAAACCTGTCATTTGGACTATTTAAATAGCAATAGTGCAGATTTCACATATTTTTGTCTAATGGGCTGGCTGCCCAGCTGCATCGCCCAGGCTGGGCTCTCTGGGTGGCACAGACAAGAGGTTCTAGAAGGAAAGGGTTTTTCTTGAAGGAAAAGTTCTGGCTTTTCCCATGTCTTTGCTTTTATTTCCATTTTTCTGAGCAACTTTATCCTTAGAATGTACTTTCCTTGGTGCAGTAAATACCTGAGAGTGTCAGTTTCCAGCAGGAGAGGAAAGTGCAGCGGGCAAGAAGGAGAACTTTTAAAAATGGCTTGGTGACAGTTGGTGCCTTTGGGAACTGAGCTGGGAGCAGGTTCGGGGCAAGATGCTGCTTTGACTCGGCGCTGGCCTAAAGGAGAGGCTTCTTGCCCTCACAGTGAGCTTGTAAAATTATCCCATGGGAGCACTGGTGCTCCTGGGCTTCTCTTGTAGGAGCAGCTCCCAGTAAATCTGCAAGGTGCTTGCTCAGGAGCTGCAGCAACTCAGAGGCAGGAACCCGGGCTGTCCGGAGGCTGGGAATGCCGGCTGCTTGTTTCCTGAGGGGGGGAATCCGTGGCTCTGGGCTGGATAAAGTTAGGAAAAGCCTTCAGGAGACATGCCTGTAGTTTTTTTGGGCTCTGGGTGAGTGCCTTAGGCCGGGCAGGAGGGGTTGGGGCTGTGCACAAGGGGGAGGTTTTTGCAGAAGCAGGTTGGGAAGTGTTTCATTCTTGGGAGTGAGCCCCACCTGGGTGCCCGCTGGTTTGCACACCCCCAATTAGCAGTGTTTATAATTGCCCCTCAGTCAATTACCAGCTGTGCCAGCCCTATCAACCTGCTGCAGACCTGCCTCTTTGCTGCCAGAGCCAGTGCCAGGGTTATCAGCTCCCCCAGCCTTGGCTCCGCTCCAGCTGCTTAATTAGGGCGTCACGCCTGCTGCTCCCTCTAGTTTCATTAGTTTATAAACCTAATATGGTATCTCATTCCTGTGATTAACACTTCATTTTGGCAGGTTAAACATGCTGGCAGAGCACCATTGATTCCTGAAATCTATTTTGTGTTCTTTGGGGGATATTTTTACACCCTTTTACTGATTTTTCAATTATCGTTTATTTGAAAGTTGCACAAAAAATAATAAATAAATATGTTCCAAAGAGTTGGGAATAATGTAAATCGTTCAGGTTTTCTGCTGCAAACTGAATCAGCGACAGAATTCATGGCATGAGATTCCCTAGTTCCACGTGTGGTGCAGTTAAAAAAGTGACTTGGAGAGGCTGGGGTGGTTTTGTGCCATCGTTGGGGACAAGTGGGACACTCGTGCAGGACAAACTTCCCTCTGGTTTCCAAAGTGCAGTGTGAGGGCTGCCCTGCCAGCAGCAAACACGGAGAAGGTGCTTTGGGTTTGGATTTGGGTTTGGGGGGGGTTTTATGCTGCTGGGTGAGTGTGTCACTTGGTTGATCCACTCTCTTGGTTGGGAGGTTTCCAGGGTGTCTCTGGTCTCTTGGATTTTTAACCAGCATGGAAAAAAATAGGATCTCTCTGTCTTTTTTGGACCAGAGAATATTACTTTATCTTCCCAATAAAATAACCATCAGGGAGGTGCTGGGTTTAGTTCTGCAGCCCAACTTCTTCCATTGCTTTGGAGGATCTTCTCCAGCTCTTTGGGCTGCTCCAGCAGGCAGGGGGTGGTGCAGCCCTTGCTTCACAGCAGAAAAAACAGTTGTATCTGCTGGGGGCAGCTCCACAAAGCCCCCGGGAGGGATGGGAGGTGAATCCCCATCAGTTCCTGCTGACTGTGGCTGATCTTTGGTCCTGGGCAGTGAGAAGAGGAGACGTGTTGGCAGCGTGGAGTGGAATCCGTCCCCTGGTCACAGACCCCAACTCCAAGGACACCCAGTCCATATCCCGCAACCACGTCGTTACCATCAGCGAGAGCGGCCTGGTCACCATAGCAGGTGTGGGGAGTTCTCCTGAAGCACAGCTCCCGTGGGCTTCCCCAGGGGGTTCTTCAAAGCTTGTTGTGTTATGGGATAATCATAGAATCACAGAATGGTCAGAGTTGGAAGGGACCTTAAAGATCATGGAGTACCACCCCCCCTGCCATGGACAGGGACACCTCTCCCTAGAGCAGGTTGCTCCAAGCCCCATCCAGCCTGGTCTTGAACCCCTCCAGGGATGGGGCATCAACAACTTCCCTGGGCAACCTGTTCCAGTGCCTCACCACCCTCACACCAATATTCTTCCTAATATCTCATCTCAATCTCCCCTCTTAAAACCGTTGCTCCTTGTTCTGTCACTCCCCTCCCTGACCAAGAGTCCCTCCCCAGCTCTCCTGGAGCTCCCTTCAGATCCTGGAAGGCTGCTCCAAGGTCTCCCTGGAGCCTTCTCTTCTCCAGGCTGAACAGCCCCAGCTCTCTCAGCCTGTCCTCACAGCAGAGCTGCTCCAGCCCTCCCAGCATCTTGGTGGCCCTGCGCTGGACCTGTTCCAACAGTTCCATGTCCTTTCTGTGCTGAGGACTCCAGAGCTGGACACAGGACTCCAGGTGGGGTCTCAGGAGCTCAGAGCAGAGGGGGAGGATCACCTTCCATGACCTGCTGGCCACACTTCTCTTGCTGCAGCCCAGGCTGGGGTTGGTTTCTGGGCTGCCAGCCATAATCCTTCATGTTCCTGTAGATGCTGACCTACCAGAGGAAGTCGAGTAAGGATAATGGCTTATCTGAAATCCAGACAGTCGGTGCCAACTGTGCTTTCCCCTTGCTTTCCCCACACGTGTGTGCTTCCAGGTGGGAAGTGGACAACCTACCGTGCCATGGCCAAGGACACCATCGACGCCGCTGTCCAGGCCCACGACCTGAAGGCGGGTTCCAGTAAAACCATCGGGCTGCAGCTCCAGGGGGCCGAGGACTGGAGTCCCACCCTCTACATCCGGCTGGTCCAGGACTATGGGCTGGAAAGCGAGGTGGGTCGTGGTTCCTGTGGATGCTCTGGTGTTTCTTTCTCGGAGGGGTTTGGGTTTCCCGCTAAATCTAATACCAGCATAACCTGTACAAGGGTTTGTTGAGCCTGAGAAGAACTTATTGTCTGGCCAGGGCAGAGATAGCTTCAACAGAAATCAGTTCTAGTAATTGTTCTTCTTTTCTTTCCTTTTCTCTTCTTCCTAATCTTGGCTATTTCCTGCTTTATTTTTATTTATTTTCCTGCCTTCCCAACAAAATCTCCCCTCCCTGGTGTCCCCAGTGTGGCAGAGGGGTTGGAGCACCATTGGTGACACATTGACACACACACAGGGTGTCAGTGCTGGGATTCAGCTGGTTTCCTCTTGTTAGTAAGAGAATTGATGAGAAAAACACATTTCTGTTTGCTGTGCTTCCAAAAACGTGTTGGATTCCTTTCCACCCCACAGGTGGCTCAGCACCTGGCTGCCACGTACGGCGACAAGGCCTTTGAGGTGGCCAAAATAGCCCAGGTGACAGGGAAGAGGTGGCCCATCGTGGGGAAACGCCTCGTCTCTGAGTTTCCGTACATCGAAGCTGAGGTGAGTGGAAAAACTTCCCCCTGTTCCTTGCTTCTCTTCTTGGGATAAGCCGATTCCCACCTGTACAACATCTCCATGAGCCCTTCCCTCTGAGGTCTGGAATTTTTTTCCTGATTTTTCCCCTTCCCTGCAGCCTGCTTTATTTTTATATTTATACCTACACATATCAATGTGTTGATGTATAATTCGAGTGCTCCTGGATGAGAAGCTCCCCAGGAGCCGGCAGTGCGCGCTGGCAGCCCAGAAACCAACCCCAGCCTGGGATCCACCAAAAGAGTGTGAGCAGCAGGGCCAGGGAGGGGATTCTCCCCCTCTGCTCTGTGCTCCTGAGACCCCACCTGGAATCCTGTGTCCAGCTCTGGAGTCCTCAGCACAGAAAGGACATGGAACTGTTGGAACAGGTCCAGCGCAGGGCCACCAAGATGATCAGAGGGATGGAGCAGCTCTGCTGTGAGGACAGGCTGAGAGAGCTGGGGCTGTTCAGCCTGGAGAAGAGAAGGCTCCAGGGAGACCTTGGAGCAGCCTTCCGGGATCTGAAGGGAGCTCCAGGAGAGCTGGAGAGGGACTCTTGGTCAGGGAGGGGAGTGACAGGACAAGGAGCAACGGTTTTAAATTGGAAGAGGGGAGATTGAGATGAGATCTTAGGAAGAAGTTCTTTGCTGTGAGGGTGGTGAGGCACTGGAACAGGTTGCCCAGGGAAGTTGTTGATGCCCCATCCCTGGAGGGGTTCAAGGCCAGGCTGGATGGGGCTTGGAGCAACCTGCTCTAGGGAGAGGTGTCCCTGCCCAGGGCAGGGGGGTTGGAACTTGATGATCTTGAAGGTCCCTTCCAACTCTGACCATTCTGTGATTCTAATCCAATATTTAAATCTAATCCTATTTTTTATTGTGCGTGTGCACGTTTGATCCCGGGTGCATTTGATAAAGGGTTCCAAGGACCAAGGGAGCTTTTGCCGTGGGTTGGGTGGGAGGCAGTAACAGAGAGCTGGCTTTGCCCAGCCAGCCCGCGGTGTGGTGCCAGCCAGAATTCCAGACCTGGCTGCTTCCCCCCCTTGATTCCCCCCTTTCCTGCTCTCCGTAGGTGATCTATGGCATTAAGGAGTACGCCCGCACAGCCGTGGACATGATTTCCCGGCGGACTCGCCTGGCCTTCCTCAACGTGCAGGCGGCCGAGGAGGCCCTGCCCCGCATCGTGGACATCATGGCCAAGGAACTCAACTGGAGTGAGCAGAAGAAGAAGGTACAAAGGGCCTTTTTTTCATCTGCCACTGCCTTGCTTCCCTGGAGTAGTTTCCCTGTTAACAACCTCAATGAGCTGAATAGAAAACTTCCAGCATTGCTTTTGCCCGGAGAGGATGAGTCACTCCGTGGGTTTCACTAAAAAGCCTTCATCAGAATAGCTGTGAGATGAGTCGGTGCTGGCAGGGAGAGGATCTCTGGCCTGGTTTTCCCCACTTTGAAGCAGAGCTGGTTGCCCGGAGAAGCTGTGGCTGCCCCATCCCTGGAGGGGTTCAGCCTGGAGAGGAGGAAGCTCCTGGGAGCCCTTAGAGCCCCTGCCAGTCCCGAAAAGCCCCTTTTGGGGCTTTTCGGGACTGGAAGGGGCTCTAAGATCTCCCCAGAGCATTCTCTTCCAAGGTGGTGAGATCCTGGCCCAGGTTGCCCCGAGAAGCTGTGGCTGCCCCATCCCTGGAGGGGTTCAAGGCCAGGCTGGATGGGGCTTGGAGCAACCTGGGCTGGTGGGAGGTGTCCCTGCCCGGGGCAGGGGGTTGGAACTGGATGATCTTTGAGGTCCCTTCCAACTCTGACCACTCTGTGATTCTGTAGCCTCCCCTGCAGGGGCAGTTCTTCAACTGGATGTTCCTGGGATGGTCCTAAAGGCATTTACACAGTTGTTAGAAGTTTTTCCTAGGCTTGGTATCTCTTTTCAGGACTAAAAAGTGCCTAAGCCTAGCTTGCTTGGGCTGGGCTGCCCAGGGCAGTGGTGGAGGTGATTTAAAAGCTGGGTTGACAGAGTACTCAGTGACAGGGGTTAGTGATGGTTTTTGTCAGGATTAGGTTGATGGTTGGGCTCCATGATCTGGAAGGTCCCTTCCAACCCAGACAATTCCATGATTCTATTTTTTAGATTCTTTTCAGCTGCCATCTGCTTAATTTTTGGGCCTTTGCTAAATTCTACCTAAGTGGAAGAAGCCAGTAAATACTAGGTTAAAATCAAGGGTGGGAGAACTTGGGGTTCCTCAGAAACACAGGGTTTTCTTTTCTTTTCCCTTGCAGGAAGAATTTGAAGCTGCTAAAAGGTTTCTCTATTACGAAATGGGCTACAAAGTGAAATCGGATCAGTTAGCAGACAGCTCTGAGATCAGCCTCGTGCCCTCGGATATTGAGAGGTGAGTGGAGCCGGGGAGTTCCCTGTGCCTGGGAATGAACCCCCGTCATTCCTCCCAGCGCAGGTCTCCCCATGGATAACCCTTGCCTTGCAGGTACAAGAAGAGATTCCACATGTTCGACAAGGACAAGAAGGGGTTTATTACCATCCTGGATGTGCAGCGTGTCTTGGAGGTATGTTTTCCTCTTGGATCCTCTTCTCCAAGGTTGGAAGAGCAGCAGGGGCAGCACAGAGGGATGGGGCTGACGAGCTTCTGCTCTGTTTCCCCCAGAGCATCAGCGTGCAGATCGCTGAGAATACCCTCCACGACATCCTCAACGAGGTGGACCTCAACAAGAACGGGCAGGTGGAGCTCAACGAGTTCCTGCAGGTGGGTGTTTGCCTGGGAGAATCAATCATAGAATGGTCAGAGTTGGAAGGGACCTTAAAGATCATCAAGTTCCAACCCCCTGCCCTGGGCAGGGACACCTCTCCCTAGAGCAGGTTGCTCCAAGCCCCAAGTGAGGGGAGAGGCTGCAGCTTTCACCCAGGAAAGGGCAGAGATTCCATCTCCCCCCTCTGGCTGGAGGTGGGGTGAGGGTCACCTGGGCACGTGCTGGGTTGTCGGTGCCCTGTGCCTGGTGGCAGAAGGAGTGCCACACACAGCCACCCTGCAGCACCTTTGGAATCCAGGGATTTTTTGCAAAGAACCAGCCCAGTTTACAAAGAGTACCACTTTTCTAACACAGAAGTGCTGGTTTTTGCCTTTTCTGATNGCTGCTCCAGCCCTCTGAGCATCTTGGTGGCCCTGCGCTGGACCTGTTCCAACAGTTCCATGTCCTTTCTGTGTTGAGGACTCCAGAGCTGGACACAGGACTCCAGGTGGGGTCTCAGGAGCACAGAGCAGAGGGGGAGAATCCCCTCCTCTTTTGCTGCAGCCCAGGCTGGGGTTGGTTTCTGGGCTGCCAGCACACACTGCCGGCTCCAGGGGAGCTTCTCATCCAGGAGCACTCCCAAGTCCTTCTCCTCGGGGCTGCTCTCCAGCCATTCTCTGCCCATTCTCTTTGCCTTTTCTAATACAGAAGTGCTGCTCAGCTATATTCCAAACGCTCCACTGGAAGGGGTGTGCTCACAGTGTATGACATTCCTCTGGGTCTGCCAGGTGATCAGTGATTCCCTGACTATTTGGAATATTTTAAAGGATGAGCTTGTGGCTGAAGCACATCCAGGCTGCAAAGTCCCATTTTGCCTCCTGGCCTGGCCAATGTTTTCTCGGTTTGCATGGAAGCCAACCCACTGAGAGCCTGCACAGCTGCTTCTGCAGGGCTTTCAAATACAATGAAATTCCTAGAAAAATCAGAACTCAGGGGGCTGCTCCCTGCTGGTGTGCCCGGCCCTGGATTCCTGGAGCCTTCCCCGGTGCAGGGACAGCCCTGTCCCTCTGCCTGGTGGCAGTGATGGATGCCCAACAGGAGGGAAATTAATGCTGGGGATTTTGGTCACTGTCAGCCCTTTCTTCACTGTGTCAAGTTAAACAAACAAGATCAAGGCAGAGGGAATGGTAATTGTCTCTCTGGAGATGAGCTGCAGATAAGAGCAGCCTCCTTGAATCTAAATGCAGGAGGATTTCACAGGTTGTGTCCAGCATTGGGAAAAAGGACTGTTTATTCCCCTAAAATGCAGCAATGGAGCTGGGGAGCTGAAATGAGCTGGGGGGGAGGGGAAAAAGCCCCCCAAAAATGCAGGGGGAGGTGGTGGCTGGGCAGAAACAGCAGCTTTGGGAGGTTATGCTTCAAATATAAGGGAAAATCAGAGCTTTGTCCCTGGTTATGGAGAAGGGTCTCCCTCCTGCATCCCTCTGCCTGGGAAAACTTGCCCTTGGGGGGGTTAAACTCCACTCTGGTTAGTTTGGGTGGGTTGTGGTTAAGAAGTTGGTAGAACTAGTAATTGCTTCTGTGGGTTCTGCAGGGCAGTGGCAACCTTCAGGCTGGTTTGTGCCTGCAGAGGGGGGAGCTGCTGCCTGGGGATGGGGAAGCACAGGAGGGGAATCAGGAGGAGGCTGCCCTGGAGGGAACGGGCAAAACACCCTAAATGTTTGTGTGATTGTTTTGTAGTTAAGTCAGTTCCCCGAGGGCTTGCTGGCAGGAGCCTGGAGCTGCCCAGGAAAGGAGGAGGGGACCTTGGGAGGAGCTGGATTTGGTGTGAAAAGGCAGGAAAAACCCAACAACAACATTTGAAATGAGGAGGGAGCTTTTTTCCCCAGCAGCAGGTTCCCTTTGGGGTCAGGACAGACCCACTGTGGTACCAGGAACTCAGACTCAGCCCTCCCTGGCAAGCTGGCTGCCTGTAATTCCAGCTCTAATGCTGGCTTTATCCCTGGGATAAAAAAGAATTAGCTAAAACTCTTAGTGCTGGTGCGTGTTGGTTAAGAGGGAGCCCAGGCCGGCCTCCAGGACTTAGAGGCAAATTAGTTTTAAAAGTCTATAAAGGAGTTTGGATTTGAAAGAGTTGTGGGAGTCAAGTGTGCTGTCTGTGCAGAGCAGGGCACGGGATGGGAAGGGGATGGTCCAGGAGTGCTGGGGGATCAGGAATGGAGCTCTCTGGCAGCTGCAGCTTCTGGGCATTGAAAGGAAAAGGGAAAAAATAAAAAAAATAAGGAAGGAAGAGCCCAAAGGCTCTGGTGGAGGAGCCGGGTCCTGCTGCATCCTTAAATGTCACTGAAACCCCCCGGGACTGCCCGTTGCTTCCAACTGGATGGTGTTTGGTGCTTGTGCTCCTCCTCCCGCCAGCGCCTCACCAGACCTTTGGGATATTTCTGGAAGACACAAATGAGGTTTGGGATGAGGCTCTGAAACCAGAACTGGAAAAATTGGTGATGTAGATTCGTGAATACACAGCTGTGGCTGCCCCATCC
>VXBW01007918.1:42841-100428 GCA_013400375.1 Thinocorus orbignyianus | reverse complement strand
TGGAGGAGGAAAGCAGAAGGCACCCTGCAGCAATTGAGAAGGCAAGACGCCTGCATACGTTACAAAGGAAGGTGGACATGACACACACGTAAGGAGATCAGTGGTTTCTCACAGCCAACAGCACAGGAGGGAAACAAGTGACTTTGCAGTGCCACCAGGAACAGCAGTTTTCAGCCTGTGGTGAAAGAAGCTCACCAGGCAGCACGCTAAGTTCCAGCTTCATGGCACCTTGCTCAGAGGTTGCCAAAGACCAGGGAGGTTTGAAATGTGAAGTTACTCAGAGCTGCCTCACTGCTGACATTTGAATCATTCCAATTAAATGTGACAGTCCAATTATTTGCAGGTTTTCTGATGTGAAGATTTCTTGAGAAGCAAGATCATTTCTACCAGAGATGACCTGGAAGTCCCTCATGTCCAGGGTCTCTCTTGGTCTACAGTGATAGAAGCAGCTGCTGACAGGTTCTAGTTTAAAGCCCCAGCAAATGAAGCTTTCTGACTCAGAAGTTAAAAAAACAAAACAACCACCACACAAGCAAACAAACAATAAAACCCCATCTTTTCACATTTTCCCTTTAAGACAGTTTTCTGTCCACATGGATATAATCAATCATATCTCCCAAATGAATAGTCTTGCGTAAAAGTTACTCAAATGGCAGAGTTAACACAAGCCTGATTCATTTAATCATCTAAATGAGATACTCAAAAGTTATGATACAAGCCAAAAGCTTCATTACCTGGTCTCCAGCAGAGCAAGACAAAGAAAAGTCGAAACTCTTAGGCAAGGTCTTTTAGGTATGACCTAACACTATTCACTGCTACATTTCTAGTCATCTACTTCTCTGTGTTTGTCATACTCCAAGGTGAGAAATGTCTAAAGAAATCAGTGGGATGGTTTTTTGCAGTCATTTCTTGTATACATATGAGACTTGGTCTTGCCATTTAATCTTTGTTCACATTAGTCATCCCACTGACTTTGATGATTTACATTTGTGAGTAATCCTTACTTAAGTAACAGCACTAAAACTATAAGAAATTAACCTCGCCAGATTTTCTCCAAAATGTTTGGGTGTCTAGTATGCTTGACCACTGAAGGCAGACAGGCACTGAGGACAGCCATTTTTCTGTAACATTGTGCTGTGAGGAACGATGCTGCAAGCAACTATCGCATGATAGATTTTTACAGCCACCATAATGACTAAGAATAGTAAAATACGTATTAAAACACTAAGCAGTTGGCTCTCCTATGACAGTAATTATCAGTGAGTCATTTGTTGAAGCCACTATGCTTTGCAAAATAGTTGGAAATGTGTTCTATTGAAGTGAAAATTGAGTAGTAAACTTAAAGACATCAAGAGCTATAAAAAGTTTGTCACACAGCAATGATTAGTGGAAAGACAAGAAGAAGCCTTTGTTCTGTGCAGGGGATGTCTGTGCTACTGTTTTATGGTTATTGTACGTTAAAGCTGTGCAAGCATTGGGCAGGCTAATTATAGCCTTGTGAGAGAATGGAGTACATTCTTAGTTTTTGAATGTCTCTCAAGGTCTGTAGAGTTAGGAAAACACTCTTAGCAGGGATCACAGAAAAACATGTTCCTGGTTGCTCAGCAGCTGTTGTTGCATGGATTTCATAATTTAAAACCAGTAAGGTGCCTTAATTCAAACTTTTGCTCCTGAAATTCTCTCCTCAGCCACCTGGTAAACTTGGAGGAACAGAAAAAAACACTGCCTTTCACCCTTAAGATAGAATCATAGAGTCATAAAATAGTTGGGATAGGAAGAGACCTTAAAAATCATTGAGTTCCCCACTGGGAACTGACTTGGGGCAGGAACTGACTTGGGCAGGAACACAAACCACTGGACCAGGTTGCTCAAGGCCTAGTCTTGAACACTTCCAGGGATGGAGGAATGACCACCTCTNGATGCAGTTGGCTTTCTGGGCCGTGGGCTGTGAGCATGCATTGATGACTTGTGTTGAGATGCTCATTGACCAACACCCCCAAGTCCTTCTCCTTGGTACTGCTCTCCAGGCATTCTCTGCCCAGCTTGTATTTGTGTTTGGGATTGCCATGACCCAGGAGCAGGATCTTGAACTTGGCTTAGTTAAACTTCATGGGGTTTTCACAGGCCCACCTCTCAAGCCTGTCCAGGTCCCTCTGGAAGGCATCCCTTCCCTCCAACATATTGACTGCACCACACAGCTTGTGTTATCAGCAAACTTGCTGAGGGTGCACTCAATCCCACCATCCATTCCATGCCACCAACAAAGGTATTAAGTGACACCAGTCTCAGTACTGACCCCTGAGATATGCCACCTGACACTGATTTCCACTTGGACCTCAAGCTTTTGACTGCAGCTCTTTGTGTATGGTCATCTAGGCAGTTCCTTATCCAGCAAGTGGTCCATCCATCAAATTCTATGCCTTTACAATTTTGAGATCAGGATGACATGCAGGACAGTGGCAAATGCTTTGCATAAGTCCAGGAAAATGATGTCTCTTGCTCTGCCCTTGTCTACCAATGCTGTGGCAATGCCATAAAAAGCCACCAAATTTGGTAGGCATGACTTGTCCTTGGTGAAGCCATGTTGCCTGTCACAAATCACCTCCTTATTTTCCATGTGTCTTATAGAGATTCCAGGAGGCTCACAGAAATTAGACTGACCGGCCTGTAGTCCCCCATGTCTTCCTATTTTCCCTTTTTGGAAATGGGGTTTATGTTTGCCTTTTCTAGTCAGTGAGGACTTCGCCAGACTTCTATGACTTTTCAAATATAGTGGAAAGCAGCTTAACAATACTTAACATGCTCAAATGACTAAAGTTTTTCCTTATGTGCATGCAGTAGCAAGCTGCCCTTCTTGCCAATGAGTCCAGTCCAGCTGGGACCTAGAGATATAAGAAACTGGGAACTCTTAGGGTTCTGCCTCATTAGACAATCTCTACCCACCACTTCTAATATAAACTCAAATTGCATTGTTGACTTACTAACTCTTGGACTGCAGAGTTCTAAAACTGACACCCAGGAGGGTGGGTAGAAAGTGGCCTAATGTGCAGAAAAAAGATTTCAAAGGTCACCAGAGCAGACAAAGAGGAAAAGTGAGCTTGCCTTTAATAGAGCAGCTGTCAGGACAAGTGAGAAGCGTATCTGTGTTTCATTACTTACTTCAAGGACACTGAGCAGGCTGGATCCAACCCTGAAGAACATTCTATGTTACCCGGGATAAGTAGGTAGTCATCGTGGATTTTTGCAAACATGTTGTATTGATTCTGTCCTGAACCAGTCTGTTTCCCCTCTAGAGCATCACATGCATAGAACTACTTATTAGCTAGCTCAAAAATAGTTCACTAAAAATAAGTATGATGGAGACCTACACAATAATGCATACATAGTTTTCTTCATTGTGTTTCATGCAAGAAACAGATGGCAAATGCAAAAATTATCTGAATGTAGTAAGAGAGTGGGGTTGGAGAATATGTCATCCAATGAAGCCAGTAAGGCTCAGCAGTCTATAAACAAAGCTATTTCAGAAATATCTGTTAATGCCTGTGCCTTTCCTTTATATAGGAGATGGAAGTCAAGTGTGTTAGTGTATTTTGACTACCATACTCCATTCTTCATGGTAAGCACCAACCCATCAACAATATTTGGTAGAAATCTCTTCTGTTACAACAGGCAGACATGGATAAAATCTGTTGTGAAATTAAACTGGAAGTAGAGAAAAGGAAATCCTCATTTAGTGTTCCATACACTTATATGGTTGCAACACTTAAAGACTTATAAGTATCCTTTCTCCAGAAAAACTAATTCATGTATGATTGCAGAGCTGCTGCTTACACAAGTCATAGCAACACAGGAAAACATTAAGCTTGACTATACATTGAGCTGTCTGAAACACAGGGCAAAAGTTTGAAGTAATGCAGTAAGTCAAGTAATATTTTAAAAAGCCTGCAGTGCTAGCAGCAGGTTAGCCTTACCTAGTATTGCTAGCCATCCAGTATTCCAGTGAAATATTTTTATGTTAGAACAACTAGAGAAATTATTTTAATTAACTCTAAAAGCTGAGCTGTGACAGACTAAGAAGGAGTGGGGCAACATTCCCAACTAAAGGGATGGAGATTTTTTTTTGCTGTCCCATTGTTACTGCCTGCACATGGCATATGCCCTTGCAAGGCACTCAATTTAATTTTGGAACGTGGCAGAATCTGTCCTTTATTTCTGCTAGTGGTGACAATTCCTACAGGAAATTTTTCTCAAGAATTTTTAAGTGAGCTTCTGAGGTGCCCTTCTTCCCATTCAAATGGAAAAGGAGACAGCACACAAGGAGAAGGACAGATCTGAGGAGAGCTGGTGTTTGCTGAGAGGCAAAACCTGATATAGCAGCGAGTTTTTGTCAGAGCTGTAAAACACTGGCTGTGAACTCCTTACAAAGTGGTGAGAGAACTACGGTCCAGAATTAGGTCAAAGGGCCCAGGCTCCCACTGCTGGTGATGAGGAGCACAAAAAGATCTGCAAACTAAATTTTCTCTCAAATGCCCTGAGGAAAAATCTGAGGACACTAAGTAATCAATGAAGCAAGACTTCATGAGGGTACTTAACAGTGAGTAAACATGGAAAGAGTAAGAGACTGTTTCTTTATCTAGACCAAATCCCAAATGTCATCTCATGCAATTGGTGAAAATAAGCCTAGAATTTTTCTCCATGGTCCTTGTAAGTTCTAAGTCAGTGGTTTTAGTCTGATTTTACTTGTGTTTGGCTCAAAACGTGTGTGAGAAGAAAAATGTTATTTTCTTGGTACAAATAGTCTTCTCAAACGTGATCCTTTTCTCTTTTAAACTGAGTATATGTCTTGAAGACACAACACACACCACCTTGATCTATATGAGCTTAAGAAGGCAGTTTTGATACAAAAGTCACCCAAGTGGTAGTTGATGCAGCTGTATNTTGCCATGCAAAAGATAACCCTCTCCTCCAGGTAAGGATTGGGCCCGCTACATTTATAAAGCAACTCTATGTTTGAGCAATGACTCCCTCCACTACTTCAGCAGGAGGAGATTTAAGCTGTGAAGGCATAATGAATTTTGATGCGTGTTCTGTGCAGTGTCAAACTGTTTAATTTCGAGAAGCTGAAGTCACTAGCCTGTTGTTTCATGTTTCTGTCTAATTGAAATGTTAAAGAACTGATCTTTCTGCTGTATATTTAGTCTGGACATTCCAGCCTTTGAACTCTCAGCAGTGCTGTGAGTAATATTATCCACACACGTTCACTCTATTGTCACAGCAAAATCTCTGCATCTGATTTTTTTAAAAAAATCAAAGGATCGGCATGACGTATACACTGAAAATATTCATTTGGGGGAAAAAAAGGAAGAAAGAAAGAAAGAAAGAAGGAAAGAAAGAAAGGAAGGAAGGAAGGAAGGAAGGAAGGAAAGAAGGAAGATTGGTAGGAACAAGTTGTTTGAATCACCACTAACACTTGGATGTTTCTTGGGTCAATTGCAGACCTGTGCAACATAGCAAGTGGGTGGTGAGTCCTCTGCTACTGAGAAGAACTTGTTCTAATATCCACATACAATGCAGCCACTCCATAGTACACACCAGTAAACTGGGGTTAGTTCAAACCAACCATATGACAAAAAAGGAGCTCTGCTGCTCTATCCTCCCCAGCACAGAAAGAAGTTAAACTGAACATAGAAACACCTAATTGCATACACAGACACTTTGATCAGTAGGAGTCTTCAAATAATTCAGCCAATTTCTTGTCTCCCCCCCTCAATGGTCATCAGATCCAGAACTGAAACTGCCCTCAAACAGGGTCAGTTACAGGACTAATTAGGGCAAAAGGAAATGTATATTTTTCTGTCTTTCTTGCAGCCCTACTCCTCACCCCTCACTTACCGCCTTCATTACAGAAGTCCCAGGAAAACATCTCTCTGGTCCTTCTCAGGGCAGGCAGCCTTTAGGGCTGATAACCAGCCTAGCTTTGTGACAGCCTGCAAGCCCAGAGCCCTCCAGCGCTGATGAACTTTGTTCAACAAGCTGCTCTAGCACTGGGAAGTCTGAAAGCCTGGCATTTTGTCTCCCTAGCAGACTGCTGGGCAGAATGTTAAGGTGCTGGGTTGGCAAGCTGGCATGAAACTGGGCAGGCTGTTGACTGAAACCTGCCTGGCAAGCGAGTTTGGAGATGCGCCTGTGTTTTGTCAGAAGATTTATTAAAACCGACACATTCCTACAGAATGTTCTGATTTTGATTAATCAGCATTTCAGGGTGGGTATCATGTTTCCCAGAAACATTTCTGACCATCTTTGCTGATGATATGCTGCAAGTTTACAGCACACCCCATCACAATAATCCTTCAGTGCTTGCCACTCAGAATGCTCATGCTGACAAGAGACTGAGTGCTACCCTGCAGGAGTGCTGAGATACACTGTGCCCATCATGAATAAGAGCAGAATACAACATGGGCAAAGACCTCAGACCTGTGTTGTTTGACTTTAGAAGAATACTTTGCAAGCAGACAGAAGCAGAGCTTTTTCTAAGCCCTTCCCGTGCGTTAAAGTACCTCACATATTCATAATCAGGAGTTGTATTGCTCAAGTTAGTTCATCTCACCCAAACCTGCTCTCAGTTTGCAACTTAATATTATGAATTACGGGCACTAGAACTACTGAATTAGGAAAATAAGGACACGGAAAACATTATGCAGTTTAAAGAAAAGAAATTCCCATTATGCTCTGCTCTGCTTTCTGTGCTCTTACTTCTCATTACACACACACCACCACTCCACCCCCTCACTGTGTCTGGTGTATGTTTTAAAAGACCAGTGTTATGTGTTTTCATCCTTTCTTTTTGAGAATAAAAACAAGGTTCTGCTTGCTCTGACAGACCTAAATTCTCAGACCTTCTATTTCGAAGTAGGATTTGACACACAAGAAACTCAGAAGAGAATAAGCTTCTCGCGTTTGTTTTTCTTTTTGGTTGAACTGATTCATTTATGTTCTTTTACAATATTGTAGGGCATGTAATTATTCTCCTGCACTTTCCTCCTGCATCTGTGACTCAGGAGACAGGCTGGGTCGAAGAGAGGGGCCAAGCCACAAAGTTCACATACAGGTTTTTGATTTATTTTTTTTAAGATCTAAGGAAGCGCAGATTTGAGGTTTGGTGTTTGGACCATCTCAGGAATGCACAAGGATTCATTTCCTAGCTAAGTGATGTGACACATTTCTCTTTCCCTTCCACTCTTACCACTTGGGATTTTATTTCACTGATTGCGTTAGCAGTAATTGGAAAAACGAACAATAAATTCAACATTATTATGTTGTCTTTCTGCTGGGGTTTGGAAGGAAGAAGGAAATCTTCCACTGGATGACAATAATATTTCCCACACTTGCAGTTATCTATGGCTAACTAGCTACTGATATTACTACTTATCAACAGTATCTAAATGCCTCACCAGTAACATCAGTGGCAGTGACAAAATACCTAATGGACTGCAGGACCAAGTATTTTCAGGCTTTTCTTTTTCAGGTCAGGTATCTCTTTTGTTGGGGAGTGAGTAAGCTAGAATTAGCAAAGAAAAGATATATCTGAAAGAAAGTATTTATGACAAAAAGGCTCTCTCAATGTAGAGAGTTGTTTCTGAAGTTGTTTCTTGATTCTGAAGACTGTCAGTTTCAAGGCTTTCTCATCTTCTCTACTGAAGTAACTTAACAGAGGATGTTTTGTTCCTAGTTCTCAAGTTGTCTTATCCTGGACTTCAAGATCAGTATTGTCCAGAGATGTACAACTGTGTCGATACATGGGCTGATTTTTGTACTACTACGAGACACAGTAGACGTGTGTGGCCCAACAGCAGAATTAATCCAATGCTTTCTGTCCAACAAGACAGAGAGCAGCAAGTGTAACTTTTCCCCCTTTAATCGCCCTTTATTTTGAGGTTCTACAGAGATCTGTACCATCTCTGTAGAACCTCAAAATGATACCGTCTGTACTTAACAATATCCATGTGAGTATCATAGACTTAATGCCTGCCTATAGGTCTTTGACTAATTTAAACATGACAAGATGAAGAGCATTAACCTGCTTACAGGAAATCAAGCATTGAATAAAGACCAGCTGCTGTGGACTGATAGCAGTTAGGAGGACTACTCTGAAAAGGTTCATATGAAAGGAACACAGATCTCTTAAACAAAATAGTGAGAGGCTCTGGCATTTGTATACCATGCAAGGACCTCCTGATGCTCTCTTCCCAGTTCAGTGTGCTGAAAAAAGTCATCCCTCTCTGCTCATGAGGAACCTGTCCATCAGGAGGTTCATACTGGGGTCATTTCTAGGATGGATGACTGTAATACATAAGATAGTGTTTAGGCTGTAATGCTTATCATAGCTGCCTGCCCTCTCCCTGACTCAGGCCAGCATAATCAAGTTAATCTAGCATTCAAGTTCTTTCTGTGGTTTCCACTCAGCTTTTAATGCCAATTTAAGCATTTGATTAATTTGTGAATCAGGCTTCAACTTCATCACAGTTTGATTTTTGATGTAGGGCTAATTTTACTCTGGTTGTCTCAAGTGTTTTTGTTTTCTTCAGCAAGAGATTAGAATCCTAACTCACCTTAAAGTGTTCAAGGGCTGCTAACTCTTCACCCTTTTTATATTATTTTCTTCATGCTACTATGTAATACCCTCTGCAATCTTTTCTCTCAGAAATCACACATCTGCATGTATACTTTTGAAATATGTAATGAATTTCTTCAGGCATATTAGCTTTTTAACAAATTGTTGGAAAAAAAAATTATGGCAATATAAAACTTGGCTCTAGTACATAAGAAGGGAAATTGCAGTAACTGGAAGTTTACTTCTTGAAGTACACCTTGGATGTTAAAATCAAGGAAGTAGTTGATCCTGATGACTCAAAACAAGCTTAGTTTAGGAAACAGCTGAAGATCGTATTACATTCACCATTTAGCATTAATAGAGAAGTGCCAACTAGTTTTTATTGGCATCAGTAAGGTAACTAGGAAGATGAGGAACTATGAAGAGTACAAAGACTGATGTCTTTAGTAAATGAACAATGTAGATCTGCACATTGTTGCTCAAACAGTATCATAAACACTTTGAAGTAAAAAAGCACGCTGTGGACTGTTATGGTCAGTCTGTTGACCACATAGCAAAAGAATCCAGTGTGAAAATGAGGCAGCAATTCCTGCGTACAGACGGCATGGCCAAGAGGTAATCCTGGGAAAAAAAAAAAAAAAAAAAAAAAAAAAAGAGAGAGAGAAAAAAGATATAGAGGAAGTAACAAATTGATGGCAGGAAAACAAGGGAACAGGCATAGAAGGAGCATGAGTAAACAGAGGTTATGGAGGTCAGTAATGCTACTATGGGAAAGTTACAAAAGACAGAGAACTTGACCATGAGAACCAGTCTAGTCTTTGGAGTGCAAGAAGAGCCTGGAGTAAAAATAATCAAGGGATGGTATAGGAGAATCATATACCACCAACTAGTAGGCAAACAAGCATTGGAAGCGTTTATTGTACAACCTGACCTCAGGTGGTGGAACACAATAATCTAGTTTTCAGTTAAATTCTCTCAATATACAAGTGAGATAGTCTTCTTATGTTCACTTTTTGCAGTTGTGCTTCATGAGACAAATTCACTCAGTTTATTTCAATCACAAATCTTGCCAGTGTGCTTCTGTAATTTGAAAATAATTAGACATTGGTATTCTGGGGGGAAAAAACAAAACAAAACAAAACAAAAAAACCCCACCCTACTAATAAACCATATCACTGGATGGAGAAATACTATTTGTTATCAATTTACAGATTAACAATAACGTATAAAGGTTTATTCCTCCCTTTCTCTTCCACCTATTTCTTCTTTCTCTATTTGCAACAAATAAGAATCAATCTATTTTAATCAATAAAATACAAATGTTTGTCACACAACTGTTTTCTGCATCAATGTCAACACTTGTGCCCTGACTGACTCTACCAGCCAAGCCAATATTTAACTGACAGTTCATATAGACTCTCCATTATGGGCCTGAAGCTATACAGGGTGCAGCAGCAAGCAAGAAAGAAAGGGTCTGACAGTCCTATTTGCATAATTTGGTGGCTCAGGAGTACACATTAGAGAGAACTTCTTTACTACAGCAAATACAATTCTTTTGACAAGGGTGTGCCCTAGTAGCCCAGTGACTCCGTCACCTGGATCATGGTCTGCTACTCTTTGGTTCACAACCACACTTGGAGTGCAGCAGAATAGCTCTCAAACTTGTCAATAGATTTAATTTAATTCCTGGCCTCTGCAGAGAAATGACCACACCTCCTCAGTGGAAGAAATGAGATCAGTCTCCTCTGTATCATGGCATATGTCACAGTTTAATTCCAAGGACACCTCATGAGTTTAACTCCAAGGACGCCTAAAGAGCAAAAATAAACTTTTTTAGGTTTGCATGACTCTCTGTAGGTTGTGGTCAAATAAAATCTATAAAAGCTGACTTTGTGTAGATCAAACAGGATTTAACTGCCCTTTGCATGGCTACCTGTGACCATCACATCTGTATAATACTGGCAGTTTTCATACTTGGGCTGCTAGCAGGGATTTATGCAGTGAACACCCCATCAGCAAGCTGCAGTGCTCTATGTTACTGTTAGAAATGTCCAAGCTCTACGTGTAGAGTTGGGCCTCACCCAGACGAAAATATTGTGTGTTCAGTGCTGGCTGTGGGCTGAGCTGGTAGATGTTTCACATCCGAGCAGCGAGCTCCAGTTTCCCATCATGAAGCACCAAACACCAAGGCTTTTATTAAAGGCTCATTAGAGCAGATGCTCTGTGGGTTGGACAGCCGTAAACTAGTTCTTGACTACTCTTACCTTGCTGCTGGTTAAGTTGTTGTTGTTCTTACTCACTGAAGGCTGAACTTTGGAGCCAAGCCAATTTGATGTGTTTACTTTCTTCTCAAGAAGAAGTTGTCCTGTTTCTGATATCCCTCACCACAAATTCAACACCTACTCATCTTCTTGACGTGTCTGAAAGTGATCTGTCTATGATTATCATCACGGCTTACCAGCGGAGCTTTTGGGGAAAGGGATTGTCAGAGACATGAAACTTCTCCAGTTATCATATACATATTTGTAGGCCGCTTCAAATTGGAGGGAGCCATTAGTAACCAGCTTCCTAGCAGGTTCACAGCAAACTTTGCAGTCACTGGAAGATGTGAGTCACTCCTTGACTTCAGAGGTAAAGGAGATTACCCTCCAAATTACAACTAGAAAAACCTCCATAGCACCTGAGGCCAGCAACACAGGTTCCCTAACAGCTTCTTTATCTGACATATCTCTACATCCTGTCCATTCGTACAATACATGCATGGGTTTAAGCTTCTGAATTTAAAAACGTTATTTGCTCTCTAGAGTAATATCAGGTGTGCATTTCCGTTTCTGGACTCTATTTAAGTGTCTGGTCATCACCCATGCATGGATGCCAGCAGTTTCTATTTCCTTTTGTAAAATGATCAAACAAATCTGGGCATTACCAGCCACCTGTTTTTGTTGCTGAAGCTGCAGTAACATGTGCTATACATGACTGAACATTACTGGGCAAAAAGTCTCCAAGAAATAGGCTCCTATTTGTCAAGGACTAGCATATGCTTCCTAAAATCATACAAAATTCAATTTCAAAGTGTCTTGCACCTACTGTGAAGCAGGTGTCAGACCTGCTACTGCACAGATAAAACCCAACGTTGTTGGTGCTGTTTGGAGAGCCAACCAGAAGAATTTTATTTTCTGAAGCCTGAGGAGTGTACAGAGCTACATGTGCAGGGCTTGAGTCAGGTGAGTTCCTGCCCAGTGCCACGCTGTGTCTGTGATGTGGCATATCAGGTACCGAGCAAGGTAGGATGCCACCAAGCAGCAGCCTCAGCATGGCTCTGTTTTTTTTCAGTAAGGCACATCCCAGGCAGTGTTAAGCAGTTTTAAGACTCTCAGCTGTGAAAAACCAGTGCATGATCCTTACCACCAGGCTGAAGCCACTGAATCCTGAAGGGATGCCATTGTCTCTGTTTTGCCACTTCATCAGCTTGGCAAGCTTCTTCACTTACCCAGTCATCTTTTTTCCTGATACCCTCAGCTAAGTATTTCAAGAATAAGGATCATTACACTGCGTTTACATTATAAACTTTATTTTCCATTGCAACAGTTTGGTGGTTAGATAGGCATTTAAATAATGAGGTTAACTAGATTGGTGAAAAACTGAAGAGCAGTAGCATGATGAAAGAAAAAGAGGAAAGGAGGTAGAGTCAGGAAGCAGCTGGGCTGGTGGAAAGAGATCTCTACATTTGACTGCACAGGTGACACACCCTGCCCAAAACAAGTCTTGTTTAGACCAGTTATATATGCTTTCATATATATACAACTCCACTAGTTCTATTCACCATTTGGCCTGCAGCAAAATTGCAAACTAATATTGATATAGAGTAGCTTTGAATGTACACAGTCTGCTTAAGTTTTGTGTATTTTCTGTAAACCTAATGACCATGCTGGTGAGCAATATTCTGGAGCCAGTTTCAGTGGAACAACACTGGTATAATAACATGCATGATTCAGGAACCCCCTGCAATGATAAACCCCCATTTTTATACACTGCTGTGACAACTGTAGTGGGGAAAAGGACCATGAGATTATGGAGGAGAGGCTTGAAATTTAAAAAAAGATTGCAGAAAGTTTTGTTTTGTGGTAGCACAACATTGCAGCGTATCAAATGCAGCATGTTCTCCAATCACCACAACACAAAGCATGTTAATAATTTCAACCTTTGTACCATGAGATGATTAATATTTCTATGTCTGTGTTTCTTAAACATAATCATATTACTGTTCATGATTTCCATGAACCGTGTGTTATTAGTATTAGTACTGCAGCTAGATTAGACAAGCAGAGCTGTTGAAGATGTTTAAGATCATGATGGCAAAGTAAGTAACTCCTATTCTCCTCTTTAGACCAAACAAAACTTCAAGTAGTCATGCAAGTTCTCTAGCTTTAAAAACACAGCTGAAGTACAGCCAGCCTTCAGAAATGTCTTCAACATAGGGGTAAATTTAAAGAAATAAATTGGATTTGCCTTTATCATTTTCTGTGTTCATAAAAATGAAATTGCCATAATATGAACAGCAGGGAGAAAATAAGCAGTGAAAGAAAATCACCATTAAAGCATTAATCATGAAGCTGACATGTATTTTCGTAGTATTACTTGAGTTCCAAAGATAGCTCTGAAAAAGGAGGTCAGCCTGGAATTGGGGCACTAAAAAAATGTTGGTTAAAGACAGGAAAGGTCATAACTGTTTGCACAGTGCTCTACTTTCTCCATGAAAAAAAAAAATACAGTTAAGGAGAGATGATGATTCAGTGCTGGAGGAAAAAGAAAAGTAATGTGTGTGATTGGTGAGCACACTCGCCCCATCTATGAAATCATCTACATGCGTGGCTAGATAAATGTCTGCTGCATAAAGTCAGCACTGGTTTCAGTATGCCACAAAACAATTTGGCTTTTTGCTTATTTTCTGAGGAATGGTACAGGAAGAATGTATGCTATACGCCAGTAGCTAATAATGTAGCATTTAATAATGGCACCAGTGAGCAAGCAATGCTAATAAAATTCAGCATCTTTGTCTTAAATGTGTTGTTAATCCAACGTGATTCAGAAATGGATGAACGGGGGTGGGAAAGTAATCAAGCATACTTGTTTACGTTATTTCCTCTATTCTTTATCAAGAAAACTAAATGTCAGCATGTGATCAGCTCTGACTCCAGCACACTGGATTTGCAATGACTGTTTTAATGGACTGCTTGAACTGATGGCAGTATGAGAAAGATCATCCAATAAATTCAGCTTATACATACAGTATGAATCTGGCCTGTATTTATCAGTGATTAAGTATGACAGGGAGTAGTAGTTTATCCAGGAAATTCCATATGCTGTGTGGGCCAGATCCACAGCTGGTATAAACCAGTTTAACACCAGTAAAGTACCAGCAGTACAGTAGGGATGATCATAGCTGCCAAGTTTGATGCTGCACCATGTGTGATATTCTATGCCAATTATTTAACAAGATTAAAGATATTTGAATCTAATTTGCATATAGCCAACTTCCTTTTTGAAAGCCTGCACTACTGCTGTGGGGGTGAAAAACAGCCCTGCTGAATAAAACGCTCAGCTGAACTACTGAGCAGTCTCGAGGTGAGGTTTTCCTAGCCACTCATATATCTGTAGTCCCTTCCCTGTAAGCCATACTGTATCTTCTGGAAACTAAAAAGAAATTTGTGTCTGGAGGCTGCAGCTGAGAGCCTTTGCCTCTTCAGTCCAGCTTCCTGTACCCAGGCCCAAAATCCTGTGCCATATAATAGCCACAAAACTACATGGGAGGAAGTTCAAGTTTACAGATCCAGGTGAAATTTATGTGGGCAAACCACAGCCAAAACCATAGTCCACAGTACTCCCAGGCATTTAGTCTTCTAATAGAAGTGCTAGTAACATTCACAAGAAAGATGTCAGGGGTTCTTGAGAAGGTTCCTTTGTGGAAGTGATGACTGAGGTTTGGGAACTACCCCTATGCAGGCACATACTATTTCAGCTGCTCTACCTCACCCCATTCCTAAAAAGGCAGTTCTCATTAACCTAGATATCAACAGCAGAAGACTATATATGCAAATTCACCTCTCTGGAGCAATATTTACAACACAGGAGTATATGTTAGAATGCTGACATTTACACATTTTTTTCTTTGACTTAGCTTTGGAATGAACACCTAGGAAGGTGTTACTCAGTCCACCTGTATTCTGTCAGCAGGGGAAGTGGTGGACAAAGTCATGCTATTATCTGTGGAAGAGCAGCCCTTTGAGTGCAAAACCCTTTGGGAGTGCACATTAGGTTTTCCTGGGTTCTTTCCTTGCTTCAAGAGTACATTATAATTTAGTAGTCAGAGATGCTTTTGGATTTGAGTTGACTGCAGGAACCTAAATTTGGGAGAATTCTTTTCAATCCATAGATCTGATCACTTGGGATAGAAGATCACGCACGTTAAAATGGAGACTCAATCAGCTCAAAGATAAAGACCCATCTTGCATCATGAGCTTGGCCCTTTACTGTTAAAGGAAGCATGGCAGACTAGGGGAGAATGAAGCCTACAATGCTTGAGAAATAACTCCTTCTATAATCTGTGAAATAGATGAAGAGTTGCTGGTTTCCTGATTTGGAGCAGGATTCATTGATTATCAGGACCATGCGATGTCCAGGAACACAAGAGGTTGTCTTTAAAAGCTGTAGTTTAATGGCTGATGTCTCATTACACTTTCTCCTTAGTTACAGAAAGTATGGGAAGAGCCCTCTGTCAGCAATAGTGAATGGTTGAGTACTGCTTGCAGAAGACCTAAGACACACTGGTAAAATGTGAAGGTCATATAGGGCTTACAACCTCCAGCAGGTTTGATGAGGGACCAAGATTTTATATACTTCTCAGTGAGCAAGGGCATCACAATCTGACCTAGATAGGAAGCTAGTCTGGAAGCATACCAGAGTAGTTATAACATCCCAGTACAGAATGGTTACAGCCAGTGTGAACTGAATGTCATACAACATATCCTCTGGAATAACAAACTAAAATAACATGAATGGAACAGGGATTTTCTTCAGCTGATGCTGAAGCTATCTGCTGCCTTAGTTTCTCCCTTTGGAGCTCTCTAGAAGTATTTCACAAAAGGTAGGTCTTAGGCAGTATTCCTCCTTCTTGTTTAATCCTTTTCTGTTGCTGTGTTTTTACTGTGTCCGTTCTCCCGGCTCTTCATTCATTCAAAAGGCCAATATCAACACATTTTGGCACTTGCTGTGCAAATACATGCCCAAGGTGTGCTCAGCATGGCATTAGGAATTGCAGCTCCAGCATTGTCATTAGCTCTGTTAGTGCAGACATCAAATTCCAATACATAATCTTAACGCAAAGCTGTCAAACGGTTACTTCATTATGCCTGCTGTATAGTAGTCCCAGGCCAAAATTATATTAACAATAGAGTTAAGACAGAGAGCATAGATTAAAAGTGCAGACAAAATAAGCATTACAAGAATATTGCAATTATCCCCAAAACAAATATTAGGAACCCTTAAGATTCAGAGTTCAAGCTATACTAATAGAACATCACAGTAAGGTCACTGAAATAACCTCAACTGTGATAAGTAGTGACAGCCTGCAATAAACAAGCAATTTAGCCGTATAACACCAACAGCTGCAGTAGCACAAAATATTCCTACAGGTTTAAAGTGATTCTTTCTTCTTCACATGTTCTCTTTATAGTGAATTTATATGTGAACATAAATACATGTAGTTTCGTTTAGCAGTGAATGTGGTATAGCTTTCTTCTAAAAGAGAGTGGAAAATACAGTAAAAATGGTTGTTATGTTGGACATACAAGAAGATTTGAACAAAAGCCATATGTCTTAATGCACAGATACTCAAAAAGAGTTTAGTCTTAGGTACAGTATAAATGAGATCACCTGTTTTTATAATGGATCTTTGGCCTTGAATTCACAGAGTTCATGATGATAAAATAACATGCATCCTTAGCATGTAATTACGTGTTCAACTGCTTACAGGGTAAATAGTGTGCCTTTTAAAAACAGTTACTGCCACATAATTAATTAATGAAATTATTCAGAGTTGTGTCCCACCTAGTAAGTAGCAATATTTGTTACAGAACAGTTTACATTCAGGTTTAACCAGTTTGCAGCCCCGATGGTTTGCCATATTATTTTCCTTGATAATGCTTTTATCTGGTTTCAGAAACTCACATTTTAAGGAAAAAGAGCTATGGTACAAAATAAGTCTGGAAATAAACAACACTGAGAGCAAAATCCAGTCTTGCAGTCATGAAGCCACACGCAGCTACAAGGGGAGGGCCTGTAGCTCCTCAGGCTGCAGGCAGAAAGGGTAAGAGCAGCTGCTTTGACGAGGAGGGGGGCTAAGGGGGCGTCCATGCTTGGCAATACGCTTTGAGAAGTTGCATATGATCTCCCTTCTGGGTCCTGTTGGGAAAGGAAACATTAGCTGAAGGGAACCAGGAGCTTCCCCCACAACTTGGAACTCAAAGAGTCTGGCTTAAAAAGGGCCCCTTTCCTGCGTGTGTTGCTCTGCTCTTTCTCTTTCTGAGTTCAGACTGGCATCTTTTTCTCCCCTAATACCAAACCCCAGCAATGCGAGCTGAGGTTATGCCATTGGCTCTAGAACTGTGTTTCATTTGTCTGCATTAGTTTAAGCAAATTCCTCTTAATCACTTAATGTAATTTAAACATACAGTTGTGGGCCACGTGGGTGTAAACAGGTAGGTACAGCACCAGAAGTGTACGCGGAACTGCCTTTGCTTCCACCAAAGGCTGAATTTGGTCCAGTGTTTTTGCACAGAAAGGCAATGTGTAATGTTACTGCAACGCATTTTTGCTGGCACTGTCTCACTGCTGCTGGCACAGATACAACTCTTTGATATTGAGTAGGTGAGTGATTTTTCTTGCCAGCTTTCTATCTGTAACTTTGACTCCCAGTAATATTTACTAGCTGCCATCAATATGGCAGCTTTTAAGTTTCATTTCAGTCATACACCAGCCATTAAAACAAAGATAGAGGTGGTGCCTGTCCTGACAAGTCATGATACTCTGTGGTGATGCACTCCTGCATCATCTCACAGTGACAGTGTGTGCCATGAGGAATAAAAGAAAGGAGGAGCAGGCTTACGTCTGTATTTAGCAGAAATCACAAACACACATTTGTCTGTTCATTCCTGTGAACAAAATCCGTCCACAGCTCTCCAGAAAAGAACAGACTGCAACACTGTAAAACAGTGAATAAAATTAGTCAGAGGAGGCTGGGTTTTGGAATGGGAAAGGAAAAAGGTGAATAGTGATGAAATACCAAATTTTGCCTCCTACATCTTAAATATTTTAAGACATTAAAGGAGGATAGTTTCACACCAACAACTACCCATAAGGCACAGGAACCAACTTGCACTTTAACAGCAGCTTCTCAGCTGCAAGGTATTTTCTATCAAAACATCAACAAATGTGATTCAGCCTGTAGGGCTGACTGTACAAATCCTACGTAATTTATTGCCTCCCTTCTCCCTTATGCTGACCTATTAGTCTACTGATTTACAACAGAATGCTGCAAATACAATGCCTCCTTGAGTGTCTAATAATAGAAATAATATTATAATAGTTTTAGAAATAACATTCTAATGAAATTATGGGAGCTGAATTAGAAAGGTGCAGTGTTTCCTACCTATGGAGAAGAGTGTGCCTCACCAACTGGAAGGAGCTGGTGCAGGAGAAGCAAGGACATGTAGACATGTTTTGCTCGATGTGCAGTTTCATGCAACTGGCAGATTTGTTCACAAGAACTGCCCCTTGTCCTCCCTCCTCCACTTGTTCACTTACTCCTGCTAATATCCCTTCTTGCTATGAGGAGTTGCAGGGCTGGCCAGTGAGCAGCTCAGACAGATGGTGGATTAGCCCCTGCGTTGGTTCAGTGAACTGATCCAATGCACCCTTTGGCAGAAAGATCACTGGATCTGATGTACTTATGCCCGCATATGTGCCAGAGCTTCAGCCATCTCCAGCTCCGCCTTACGGACCCAACAGATGAAGTGACTCTCAATCCTGTTCCACTCCAGGCAGCCACATGTTTTATCTGGCTCCTTACAAAATGCTTTGAAGATAGATGGAGCAACAGAAATACTACTCAGTGTTGTGAGTATAGACTGTAACTTTCACCTTCTCAGAAGCAGTGCAAGGGGACTTAGGCTTAACCACCAGTTAGATGCCGGAGGAGGACAGTGTCAAGCCCCAGCTGAAAGGTAGTGGCAGGGCATGCTGAGGAGCCATGGGACAGCTGCATGTACTGTGAACCTTGTCTAAAGCCAAAGAGCTAACCTGCATCTGTGGGTCTGCAAATCAAGCACCTATTCCCAGCCCCTGCTAAATTAAATTAAACAAAGACAGCTAATTTTGTAATTTAAAGTGATGGTGTTGACGTTACACCCAGTGTGGCTTTTCTTTGAATGCTGCCTGTCAGCCTGCCCTACTTTCTGAAGGTTGTGGGAATGCTGTAATGAAAGAGATGCAAATATTTCATAATACTAGCACACCTTCACAAAGGCACTGTTTCTGAAAATTGCCAATGACCGCTTGGGGCCTGTTATTGCGAGCAGCACTCAGGACTTGCAGCCCAAGGAATGCTACTGCTGCTTCTGCTCCTTTGCATGACTTGTTTGTCCTGTATCCTGCACATCCAGAACGTTCTTCGCAGGTCAGATTGTAATCTTGGGTGAATTGTAAGCAGCACAGTGTACCTGGAAATGTCTGTGGAGATACATGATTATGCATGCTGTGTGCCTGAGATTAGAGCTTGGCCCAGCATCGGGAGTTAGGAAACCAGACCCTACCCAGGAGTTAAGAAACTTGCTTACATTTGTTGTGTACTATTTTAAACATAAGAACAAAGAGGAAAACACTCTGCACTGATCCTTGCTGATGTGGAAAGTCAGACTAAGACACCTATTTATGTTTCACAATGTTGAGGAATATGTATTACTTCAGGAAGACAGTCGTGCTGAGCCTGTTGTGCAACAGGGATTTACAAGAACTTCTGCAAACTTGCCCTCTTAGGTATTAAATGAACTTAAGCCTCCCCATGTTTACTGCACAAAGTTCATTTTAGCCCTAAAATAGTTCATGGCACTGTTTGTCCCATACTTGCTTCACACCCCTCAGCAAGTAGCATGCCATGAGGGGCTGGAGGCTGATCCCTGCTGACACAAAGGGGATAGTTTTGAGCCTCAAGTGAGTTCTCTTTCCATGGGTCTTTTCCACAGGTTTTTGGGTTTTGCATTTTGGGGTTTTTTTCTTCTTTCCCAAAGGGAACAGAATAAAGCCAATAAGACCTCAGTTTCCAGGAATACTGTTTAAAAGGAGCAAACACTTTAAAGCACCACCTCTCTCATGTCAGAGGCTTGAGGGCCCTCAGGGATGGCATGCAGTGGTCGCAGGTCACTCAAAAGAATCCAGTGGGGTCCAGGGAGGTGGCCTGGGAGCAGGCAGCTCTCAGTGCAGTCACTGCAAGCCTTGTGGGGCCACTGCCTCTGAATCACAAAGAACTGCTGCACACTCACAGTCCCGGATCAGGCACTTCGCCAAGAAGGTTTGAAAGGTAGATGGAGTGAACCCCGGTGTGCCTGAGTGAGTTTCCTGGGATGCAAACAGTAGACATGGCCTCCACTCTGGTCAGCAGTGAGCCAAAGCCAGATGCCCAGCTTTGAAAGGTTTCTGGGCAAAGCAATATTGAGCCCTTGTAAAACTAGGTGCCATAGTTGGGCTCTTATGGCAACAATTAGTTGCTTACATAAGTGACCCGATTTTTCATATGTGCTGAACATCCAACAGTTCCCATGGACTCCAATTAGGGCTCCTGGCTGTTGAGCAGTTTTGGAAATCAGACCATTTCTTTGGATGTCTAAATATGGGCCTGGGGATGCAGGCTATAGCCACTCCAACTTCAGTTTCTGGTCATGTTGTTTCTGTGGCAGAGGCAACCCAAAATAAGGCCAGCAAAGTTAGAAGTCATTCTCAAAAAGGAACCTGACTTCACTTTGAAAATCTGTCTGGTTTGCTGACATTATTAAGAAATTAAATAGAAATTAATGTATTATTTATTGATAATAATACATAAGATAAATAAGGAGTGCACACATACTTCATTCTTTAGTATTTGCCATTCTGCTTGCACTCGGAGAGGTGCTGCAGAGCATGAGAAACTGGTTTTGAAAAACTGTCCATTTACTGTATGTTCCAATTGCCCATCAGAAAACACAATGTACTTTACCACGGAGAAAGACTTGAACTTTCTTTCATAGCAAAGAAAAGAGAACAGTGATAAATAAAAGGACTAGCAGGCAGTGGTCAGTGTTGAAACTTGTTCTCAGGTTGTTCTGCAAGACTTCCTTCCCTCTGCCCCCTCGTCCTTGCCCTCCACAGGGCAAAATGCTCAGAGTAACAGGGAGCCACAGGCTTCAGAAACAGTCTGTCAGTTACAAGAAATTTTGTGTTCCACTTCAAACTTCAGTTGGTCCAAAGGGAGCTCTTGTTTGCCATCAATAACATTTAATAGTCATCTAACCGTCACGTTAGCCAGGAGTGAAAATATGCAGCACAATCTGAGTTTGCCCAGGTTCTTTGTAGCACTGGTGTGTATCAGACAAGCTCTGTTTGAGATGTTCTTATCACTGTTCCTTTAGCAAACCTTTTCAAAATACCTCTTGTCTTCTAAGCCACTCCGCCAGCTCTCTCACCACTGTTTTCTTTAATGTCCCTCCACGCTAATCTGGAAATGTGAAAACGAGATTGTGAGCCAATGCAAGTTGTCTGAACAGTGACAGAGAAATACTCTTGCTAGAGTACTTGGCTTAAGCTTCTGTATTCAGGCCTCCAAAACAGGCATGCTTGGCAGGTTTGATGTTAAACGAATTACTAATACTGGCTTTCAGCAAATTTCCTGTAAAGCTTTTACACTGATTTATTCTCCTGGCAAGTTTTTTCGAAGTTATGAAAACATATTTAGATATTACCATTAAATTATGTAATACTCACAGAGAGCATGTCAAGTAATATGGAAAGGGAGCTAATTTTTGTTTGTGTAGCTGATAGAATCATGTAACTATATGTTTGCCCATGGTCTGTTTGCCTGCTCATTCCTGTCCCCGTAATTTTAATGTAATTATGTAGAATCTTCACCATGACTCACAAAGGGAACTTCAAAGACAATGAAGTTCATTCATTTGTGCACTATGTATTTTCCAAATTTAAATAGGAAAGTTATCATCACCACATCCCCCAAGGGGAGCCTAAGTGATAACAGTTGTCTTCCCTTTCCCTGTAAGTACTGCTCAGAGTATTAAGTAACTTTCTCATGGACATTCCAGAGAGGGTAATATATAACCTACTCCTTCACAGAAGGCAAAGAAATCCCTGCTTGCCTCTTATAATGGATCTCTGCTAAATAAAGACAATTCATTCTTAAACATATTTACTTAGAGGTGACAGGGGCATTTCATAGCCTGTAACAGCATCTTTATATAAATATCCGTTTGCTCAGGAAAGCTTTTTCCTGTGGTACTGGAGGTGAGGCTGCTTGTCACACCATTTGTCTTCCTCTTCTGTTTTTGTTCCCCTTAAATGTCTAAACACTGATTCCCTATCTTTTGCTTTTAAGTAAACAGAAGAGGGAATAGTACTGTGGAGATGGCTGACATAAAGTGGTGTTCTTTGAGAAAATCCCCGTCATTGAGGTTTTTGATCATCTGGATGAAGGGGCATGGGCATATTGCAGAAGAATTAATTAGCCATATGGGCTGCACAGGAGTTCTATTGAAAGATGGTCAAAGGAAACTCTGGTTGTGCACACTGGAAAAAGGAAAGATTTTTGTTGAAGGGCTGAGTGGATCTTACTGTTCGTAATAGAATAATCTTTTTTTTTTTTTTTTTTTCATTTTGGCCCCTGTCCAATCAGTACACTGAAGAGTTACATTTAGAATTTGATCTATTTTTACCCATTGCAGATGGAAGGGCAATTTTTGTTTTTTAGTCAGAAAACAAAAACAGAATGCTCCCTTTCATAAGACAACAAGAATTAGGGGTGCAGATCCAGAAGATCTCAGTGGTCCTACACTTATGCCTGTAACTCATTGGTGAAGTGATGTTCTCAGATAGGTGGCAAAATTTAGAAACTGAAACACTGGCGTCTGAATTTAAATGACACCTCCACCCTATGAACTACCCTCACCTTTTTCTCATCGGTTGTTACCTCCACCATGCATCCCACTGCAGTTTTGTTGGTTCAAAGGAGGCCACAGCTGCTGCAAATTTCCAGCACACAGATAATAGAGAAGTTTTGGAGGTAGGTTTGGGCTGTGCTTGTTTACAGAATTTTATCTCAGCTTTGATTGGAGGCCCTGAAAACATACTAATGGCAAAATTATTTCTTCTCCAACTCCTATTCAGATCAATGTACTTAACTTTAGTAAACATATTAATGTAACTCCAGTCAGTGACTGTTTAGATATAACAAGGTCAACCAAACTCATTCCAATACAATCTTTCTGCCAAATGCTTGACATGCATTTTCTTTGTAGATTATACATGTATTGCCCACAGAAAGCCCACCTTAATACTGTTCTTCTAAAAGCCAACAAAGTTGAACATTCAGGATTTAGGAAATCGCAGCATTAAGGCTCCTTGCACAATCTTAATTCGACCTCTGTTGTATATAAGTTTGTTCATCTTATGTGATGACACAGTCATGTAGGGGTTTCTTCTCACAAGACCTCTGCCTCATTCAGTTGCTTAGGAAGGACAGTGCCCTGTAGGTGTTTAAGATTTTATTCTTTCCTTGTTCAATACACTGTTGCCTAATGTGTTATTTATTGAACACTGTTCAGGCCTGCTCTGAAAAAAAAGAATATAAGATTTCCTCAAGGGCTTTTCTGTAGTCCTTACCATAATAGTGCTGGAGTGACACACAAATATTAATGAATCATTTCGCAGATTTAGAGAGAGGCAGAGATACTGAAAGTTGGCAAGCAATTTCAAATGTCTGCACCTTGTTTCTTATGATTATTTAGCATTGTATCTTCAAACCTCAAACTACAGCTGCAGTTGTGACCATTCACCATTCCTGTAACACGGTTCTACAGCCTCAAGCTGGAAAACCAGGTAATATGGGGAAATAAATGAGTGACAAGGCCTGGGAAGTGGCATATTTAGGGGTCCCTCTGGGAATATGTTAGGTTTACAAAATTGGTCTGAACCAGCTCTAAATTCAATCTCTTATCATAGAGACACCAGTCTGAGTTTGAGAAAAGTTTTGTCAAAACTGGAATGTGTGAATTAATGTCGTGATTTTGATAGATTGGCATTTTGTGACAAAACCATTGTATAGGAAAATTGCCAAACAGCTTCATCTGCAACAAAGACACACCAGGAATCAAATTAACGTTGCCCCAGCAACACTCATTGTTTGGTATTTTTTAGCTTTCTGAGTGCATCCTTAATAATAATCTTTTACCAGTATGTGTGTGCAGTCTAGTTCCATATCCATGAATGCAGACAGGTTTGTATTTACATAAGTGCATAGACATAGCTATGTTTGAACACAGTACTACATGAGCTATCACTATTCTTACTTCCATTCGCACACTGTGATTAAGTCAGATAGAAAGAGTAAGCAAACAAGCAGATAATCTGCTACTTCTGACATGTTGGGTTTTTTTAAACAATGACATGACACCGCCTGAAGGTTCAGCTTACACTGCGGATCTCAATGTTGGTGACTTTCACAGCCATAAACAAATCTATAAAGACAATAAATAAATTTCCAAAATATTTCTGTATTCATTGTTGTTGTATTATTTACACCTCTAGACAGGTTTCTAACTCATTCAGGAAGAATATTATATGGGGAGTTATGAGATGAGGAGGGCTTTGAAATGGGAATAGGCTATACTTTACCATAGATGTTATTCAGAAAGAATTGTAATAAAACCACCAATTGTATTACATCAGTGCATCCTCTTAAATCCCATGGAGATTTTCCTAAACAGAGCTAAACCATTTGACTCAAACATCTTATCTATTTCTGTCACTACACAAATCCCCTAAATATTTCAGTCACTGCAAGGCCAGCTGAAATGGGTAAATTACCTCGTATACTAAAGGGAAAACTTGAATAGTGCTAGGCTTGGATCCTGTTGAAAATGAGGCTGCTGGGGTTGGAGACAACTGCAGGAAAATCAGAATTCTAAGTAGTATCATCCCCATCCAACAATTACACTATTGCCTATTGGTAACATTCCTTTATATTTCTCCTTGCTTTTCTTTTGTCTGATGAGACATTCTGCTCTTTTCCTAAGCATGTGTTGAAAGGCAATTGACAAAGGATGGCCTCACTATTATTCTTTGTAATGGAAGTGTTTGCAGACAGGTCACAAGAGGCTACTGCAGCTTTTGGAAAAGCTGCTGATAGTACAATAAAAGCATTTCTGAAACCTAAGGCTTCCACTGCTGTACTTTTACTTCTGCATTTTACAGCTTCAAATGCATTTCTTAGTGCCCCTTAGCTAATTCTGGAAGCAGGGACTTTTAGTAGATGCATGGTTTAACCTGGGAATAGCAGCACCAGGGGACAAACCCAAGTGACTCAGATAAGGCTTAAATTCACTTACAAAGTTATTAATAAAATTCTACAATGAAGGAGAATTCCAAAGAGAAATTAGCTTCTGCCACTGCATGAATTATCTTTCTAACAAAACCACTGGACCATTAGCTGTGATCCCAGGAACTGACAATTCATAATGATGACATCAGCCTACAAAGAGAAAGCAGAAAGAAATGCATAGAAAGGATTATCCTCCCTTATTCTCTAGGATTGTTTTTTGTGGTTTGTGGCACCATTGCACTTGTAACACAGTTGTAAGCTCGGCCACTGGTTTTTATTTAAGACATCCTTATCAGGAAAAGACATAAGGATTCTATTTTCAGAAAAAGAAATCATGAGTTTTCTGTCTTTTTCACAACCTTTGTAGACAATTCTGAAGATTAAAGACAAGTTGGGAGGCAAATGATATCTTTACTAATGGTGAGCAGACTCCAGAACACACGCCTGTAATTCTCAGGTACTTTTAAAGCACCTATGGTTGCACATTATTAACTACAGAAAGGACTATTCCGTCACAAAAGGATGATTGATCCTTCCAAATTTGACCCTGTTTACACTAGGAAACAGCTTCCTGTCAGCTCCAGCATAAAATGAGTTCTGCTCTCACATCATGTAGGACACCTTCAGTAAAAGGCTGGGCAAACACCTTGCTGTATATGCCATCAGATTGGCATCATTACTGCAACCCCATCCTAATCCCTTGAAGGTCGTCCTGGTCCCAGTGCTCTGGACTCTTCAGAAGTCAAACTGCCTCAAATCATGCTAATTCTGGCATGCTCATATCTTGCTCCTGACAACTCCAAGGCACAGCAGCACCTGTATCACAGTGAACACCTCCTCTTCCCCTTCTCATTTCTCTACCTTGCCCCTTGCCCCAACAGTCCTGCCCCCTGTGCTACCCTGCTGCTCAGTGATACAGAGAATTTGGAGTTTTCCTCTCACGTCAGGGCAAAATCTCCTCCCAACCCAAGCAGCCCTGCACCTGGCTTGCTGTAATGTCCTTCCTTGGGACAAATGCATGCCTCAGGGCTGTTCTGATTGCTACTTTTATAAAAAAATTGCCTACTGTTTGCTAGGGACTGGCCTTGAGAGCTTGGAGTGTTGCCCACCCTGCTATCAAACACTCCCACTGGCACCCCTGTCTTTATTTTCATTGATGTCTAGTACTTTAAAGCATTAAATCTGTCCAGATATGATTGGATGTCAAGTGGGATGATGGTGTGGCAGTGCTGTCACAGAGGAAAATAAAGAGTATAGAGTCATATAATGGTTAGAGTTGGAAGGGACCTTAAAGATCGTCGAGTTCCAACGCCCCTGCCATGGGAAGGGGTACCACACATGAGAGCAGGTTGCTCAAAGCCCCATCCAGCCTGGTCTTGAACACTTCCAGGGTTGGTGTATCCACAACTTCTCTGGGCAATTTCTATTTTTGCAAGACCCAGTTGCTCATCTGGGACTAGAATCTCATTGGGTTGCGGCTTGTACTGTTTGCACCTTAAGAACAAGCAGCATAGACAAGATGCCTGGTTGAATACACGTGTCTGCTTAGCATCTAGATTTTAAGATACACCTACAGCTGAACTAGCAGAAATGCATATTTTCCTGTGAACTGACTGTGGTGTGTGGATTCAGAAAATTTCTTGCTGGGCTTTTTAAAAATGCTGTTGTATTTACATGTCTCCAAGAAGGAAGTTCAAAAAATTAAAAATAGTTCTCTCTTGTACAATGATGACATGATAATACCAGTATTTTCCCCCTGTTCTGAACCAAAACTTGTGCTCAGGAGGAAGGTGAAGAGAGCCTTCATCTCTCTTTTTTTTGGAGCTCTGTTGGAGGCTGGCCACCAAAATGTAGTTATATGGCTTGGAAACACTTTTTTCCTGAAAGAGGTCAGAGGGGTGATTTCGCAATTTCCTCTGCCTCCCCTGTGGAAAGAAGCCACAAAATATTTCTGCTGAGTAACACTCTGAATGTTTATACTTTTCTTGGGAAATGTCTTTCTTTTTCTTCTTTAAACAACTTATGACATATTCTGAAAAGAAAGGGTAACAACAGTGTGCTCAGATCAATTTAAAAAGCCAGAGGTTCTCACACACCTCTGAACAAAAGTTTTCCAACTGACAGTTTTGAATGAAAGTCAAAGTCAAAATTTGGTTGTATTTGGTTTACAACTATTTGGAAAGCAGTGGCAGGCTGTCATCAAGTGGAGTTTGAGTAAAAGATGAGGATGAGGAAAGGATATAATTTCCATATGATCTGTTTGCACCTGCATGCACACACGCACACTCTGTGTTTTACAGACGTGTGGTTCTAACTGCAGCATCCAAGTACAGCACTCAAGGACTGCTTCTGATCTGTACAGGTTGAGAGAAGGAAAGATGCAGCTTTGGTGTTACAACGAGCACACACTCACCCAGTGGGTGAGGGTTGCCTGGTGACCTGCATTCTCTTTCTGACTGAACTCTGCAGTCTTCCTGCTGTGCAGCTCTTTGTCAATGCTGTAGCCAGGCCACAAGTAATGCTGGAATGATCAGAAGACGCAAGAGTATTGTTGCTAGGTACTACTCAAAGCCACATCAATCCATGCTAGAAAACACTGGTGTTTGTTTGAAAGAAAAAGCTCACTGTACCTGCATGGAAAGAGCTAATTGAAGTCCATAATAAAAGATGGATCAGCTGATCTATGAAGCATTTGCTGAACTCCCCCAGCTACAGCATACGGTTTCCTTGAATTTAATATCTTAATAGCATCAACAGTTTCTTTGGCCATAAAATGAGAACGCAAGACTACCATAGTCCCTGGGTGCAAGCTGCCGTCAGCTCTTGAGTCAGTGTCTTCATCTAACCCTCATAATACAGAACAGTTGCTAGATATGGGAGAAATGAAGATGTGATTAATACTTGAAACCGTTCACTAGAGTCTTACAGAGGCTACAGCACTATCAGATTGGTGTCGACGTTCCTATATTGTGGTGTGCGCAACCAAAATCCCCAAAGTTTTAGTACAACCTACAAATATCCTGGAAGGCTGCATTTAGACCATTGATTTCTGATGTTGCCCATTTCTAATGTTGCCTTTGGCTAATCTGTTTTAAAATGAAAGCATTCAGGTTCTGGATTTATTTATTAATAGGAACATTAGGAGTTAATACAACTGTTCTCTCAGTATGGGCTGTGCAGACACTAGAATCAAAACTTTTATTTCTAGTACCACCTTCATCTCAAAGTTTTCAAACTGTTTTGCAAAATACTAATGAAATAGCCAAGACTCACAACACTCCTTTGAGACTTACTTTTTCTGATGCTTCCATTCATCACGAAAAGGATGAGACACCACAGTTGTAGGTAATTTGCCCATTTTTTGCGGCCCAGATGATGGAATACTGTTTGTGAAAACTTATGGAAAAAAGTGACAATAGACACCTATGTTCCAAATATCATAACTCACGCTCACTTCTCCATGAATCAGTTTTAACTTATTCCTGATAATTATCACGTACACACAGGTTCTAAACTACAGGCCTATAGAAATTAATATAACTCCATCTCAGTTTATCCATGCTAGGTTCCTCTCTACTTCAGAATAAAGTTCATATTGTTATTTTTAGACACCAAGCAACAACATGCTTCAAGTATTCCATCACCACCCGGATGTCATTAAAAATGGCTCTTCAACTATTTGACTAGTGACTGATGAATCTAAAAAAAAAAACCAAAAAAAAAAAACCAAAAAAAAAAACCCAAAAAAGCAAAGCAGAGCAAAACTGTTCAGCAACATCAAAAAATAATGACAAATCTCTCATCCAATTCACAGAGAGAGATTTCTTCGGAAAAATAATAAAGCAGACTTGACAGTTTAGAAAGAAACAAGAGAAACAGTTGCAGTTAAGAATTCTAAAATACAACAACAACAAAAAAAAACACCAGGACCCAGTCGGCTAATATTGAGGCCATCAGATTAAATTTACACAAAGATGCACAAAGATTATATGTTTTCCACGGACAGAAGTACCTCTCTACATCATACTTGATAGGGAAAATCCCTCCCAAGTTAGATGTAGCAGCTTAGACAGAAGACAGAAACTGAGAATCAGGAAATTAGCCAGGTAATTAAGTATCTGTCAACAGGAAAAAAAGCTACAGGCACAGATGGATTCCCAACTGTGATTTTTAAGCTTTTGGAAGTAATATCTTCACCTAACCTGTTTACAATCTTTAACGATGTTTTTAAGTAAAAGGCAATTAAAACTAAATTAATCTGATGGAAATACTGTCACTTTTAATGAAGACAAACCAGTAAGTCTGTTGGCATTTGCCAACCATTTCAACATCAAAAATACCTTCAAATAATTTGGCAGGCAGATTGGAAAATTGCATAAGGCTCTCGATTAACAGAGATCAAGTTGGTTTTAGTACTGGCAGGTAGATAATATTTAGCACCTTGTGGATTGAGGCAGTAAAGGAATGAAAATGACATCATTAAATGCGGTAAAAGTTTTTGTTACAGTCAATGGGGATAATTTTTGTAAGCATGACATATAATAGGGGAGAAGCAAATCTGAACAGCTAGAGCAGTGAGATCAGGCCAACCATTTTGCATGAAAGAAGAATTCGTACACTTTTGAAGGAACATGTAGGCAGTACTGACCTCTCCCTTCTGCCTCTGCTTTTCAACCTACTACGAAAGGACAAGTATAGCAGAACCGGAGAGTGATAAATGAGGAAACGGCAATAATTAGCTAAATCAGAGAAATAGTTAACTGCACCAATGCAGGCATAACAGGTCAAATTAAAGTTTCGCAAAATCTGCTGGCAGCTGGAAGAAATATTAACACTGACTGAACAACAAACAAGCTGCCTTTTTTAGTGTACTGGCAAAGGAGATGAGTATGTCCATAGCCCTAACACCTGAAATGATTAAACTGCTTCAAATTGTTTTAGGCTGACGTTATTAAAAATACAAAACCACATTGGTGACTAACTTACCGAATATCTAGGAAGTACCTCTTGGTTAGATGCAACCAATATTGCCTCCATAAACATATCTTTTGCCTACCTGAGAATATCTCAAATATTTTTAAGTGAGAAAAGTAATATTTGGGAGTGTAGAATTGGTGAAAGAAAATATCAAACATTCACTAAAATATCAAGAACTCTTTCATTATCTTAATTCAACAAGCAAGAGAGTCCACCTGTGGGATTTTCAAAACGTCCCCAGAATCTGTCAGAGGGAGCCACATGGGCAGCAATGCTGAGATACCAACTTCTACTTACCTCAGACACATCTGTGCAGGTGACATGAGTGATGCAATTCACCACTAAGATTACACAACACACACCGTTATAGAGGCCCCAACTTCAGTTCTTTTGAACTGACACCATGTGAGATCCAGATAGGGCACCTCTGCTATTCTGATACAGAAAGTTCTAAAATATTTCATGTTTAACAAAAATATTAACTGGCTTTCTCAGAGGAGCCTAATGGAGTTAGGTGTCCAGATTTCATGAACTTTTCTACCTAACTCCAATAAGCTCTAAAAATTCCAGCAATTTGTATAGGGAGATAAAAAATATTTTTTTTTCCTCACTTCATTTAAAATTACATTGTGTTTGAAATCCTACAGTTGAAATTCCCATCAAAGTTTAAGAACTTTATAGTAATTTTTTCAGCATTTAATTTTCAACAGGATTTAATCTTCAAACACAAACATTATATTAGCTACAGTTCAGTCCTTTCCTAAAAAAATGTATCAGCACTGATATAATGAGGATATCCAGGATTTTTTATCAAAAATATGGGGAAAAAAACCAAAACTTGGAATAAAATCTTTACCTTGGCTTTTTGGCTATGATTTGGGGTTTTTAAATGTTTTCTACTTAAAAAAAAAAAAATTCGGGGGATCAAGATACATGAGACAAATACATAAAGACTGTAGTCCTGACAGCCCCTTTTCACTTTAACTACAGGGCTGAACAACCTCTTCAACAACTCCCAGTTCCCAAAAGATACTAAGCCTTTTTTTCCCCTCTAAATAAGAAAAAGCATGTTTCCAAAGCATAAGAGAATTAATTGAAGGAAAGAAAGTCATTGGACTTTGAGATATTACAAAAGAATTTATGTAAATTTAATCTGAAAAAGTTATTTTAAACCTCTGAGAAAGGGTAGAATTTGCAGAGCACATGCAGAGGCAAAGAGGTGATAATTAATTCTATGGAAAGTCCAAGGGCACAAATTCATAACACAGCAGTGAACTTAATAAGTCTGATACAGAAGACAAAAGTTAATTATATGAGTAAGTGGGGGAAAATCTTCTAATAAGAAAATTTCCATTGTGTTTTGGTCCATTAAATTGAAGGAGGGTGTCTTTCTCCTGAAGATTTTTTCCTAGTGGTAAAAGAAACTCATTAAAAGTTAATAATTCAGAAGTACCACAACAATTTCTTCTTTCAAGTTAATATATGGAGATATATTACTGACTAGGAGAAAGTGTGGGCTCAAAGGTAACGCATGCAGATATGGTAGACTCAACCAGAACATATGGATATTAATTGGATTTTTAAAATTATGTAATATAGGGTAAAAGGTGAAATTACTACTATAACAAGACTCATGAGTATATGACATAAAGAGAAATGCCTTTAGCACTAAAATGTAAGTAATTTTATTAATTCTGGTCAGTTACCATGCACGTTTAAAACCTGGATACATAGATGCCAACTTCAAAGATTTCTACTACAGAAGTGAAAAGGTTAGAGCTATACAGACTTCCTCCAGTATTTTGGTGAGACAGTAGCAAGTTGGGATTTGCTGTAGGTATATGAATTAAAAGAAGAAATATGTGCAGTACACCCAGAAGTGATCTATCCTGCCACTGGAAGAATAGCACACATAAGCACATGGAATGTCATCATGATATCCGCACTATCCAGACCTCTAAGCCAGTATTAAGACACAGATTGAGTTGACTCAAAAAGAGTAGAGCACAGATAGCAAACAAGTGCTATATTGGGCTATCCTAAGCTAGTTTGAAAATGGGCTGCCAAGAAGAGGCTGACCACCCAAGCAAAATGTTGGGATTTTATACATGTTAGAACAAGATACATTTTTTTAATGGTACAAGCAGTAATACTTTGTTCTTTTGGTTCTATCTTCTGATTTTATTAAAGAAAATTGAAGAGATAAGATTCAGGAAAAATAAAAAAAGAGGTCAAATACTGAAGAGATGTCCATTTTGAAAATCCATTGGTCTTGTAAGACAGTTACTCATCTTTTTTTTTCTATGGTGCATAGCTTTGCCTTCCAAATAAGATTATTTGTATTTGTTTCACATCTGCCTGCCAATTTAGAGTGCACTCAAAGAACTCCAGCACATTTATCAGGCATAATGTTTATTTCAGACATCTCTACAACTTATACTTTGTCCATTGAAATATCCCTAAGTGCTCATAACCCTGGTCTTATTCAAAGCTTTCACCTTGTTCAGCTCAAAAAATATTTAAAAACGTGGTAGAAGATGACATGAAAAATAGAAGCAGGTCAGAAGGAACTTTCCTGACAAAGTTATTCTGTCACCCTTACAGCCTATTACGTTCTCAAGAGAAGTTAAAAAATGGAGTAAATTGCTGGCAAATGGCCCTGTGATCCACAGATAGTGATTTTAATTTCATTTTTGATTAAGCCAGGATTCACATGCCTCCTTTTGCAGAGATCACACTTGAGAGTGATGTACAAGATTCATTTGTAGCTTTTTCTTATTTGTAGGTTTTGTTAGGAAAGGTGGATTGGAGAAGGAGGCGTAGCAAGCGCAGCTGCATCCAAGTAGTAAATGCTTCAGCCATGCAGGTTTGCTGCCTGTATGCCAGAAATACTCACATCTAGTCATATATTTGAAAAACTACAATATAAACTACATCAGCTACTCTTTAACATTTTTTAAAAGATCTGTGATTCTTTGTCACTGTAGTCATTGGAGCACAAGGAGAGGTCCTGGAATTATTGACTAAGCACCTTCATTCAACTTTCTCCTTAAATTTTCCATTATCCATGCTAACAGTGCTCAGCTTGTAAACAATAAATACTCTATTTTTCCACTCAGTGCTACCTGCACCTCTCTGTGCCCTAGCCCCAATCCGCTGCACACACCTGCAGAATTTTGAGATTTCATGTTTGGTTTCATCAGGTGGTTCCCAATAGTTAGGATGACTCCTATGGCTTCTGGCTGACTTCACAGACAGGCTATTTGGCCAATTCTATTTTTTTCTGGCTTGCCACTAGTTTGTAAAAGAAGCTCCAACAAATGTAGGTACACTTGATAGTGGTCTTGTCTTACCAAGAAAGCTAGCACACAAAGTTATTTTTCCTCAGCTGACAAATACTGCTTATAGATTAGCANCCCTTTCCTTTCCCCTTTCCCTTCATCAGTGGGTTCATCCTGGTGGGTACAGCCTTCTTGTTTTCCATAAGATGTCCAGGAGAAATATGTGAAATAGTATTTTAGTATTCCAAGAGTAAATTGTCTCTAAGAGCACAGGATATCTATGTTGACAACCTGACAAATAAGTGTCTAAATAGCAAAAATCATGCTGTTTGCCCTAAAGGGGTCTGAAGACCAAGCAGATGTATTGTCTAGAGCTCTTGTTGCCTCTTCTCAAGCAGCTGAAATCAGTCTTGATATGAGGCACAGGCAGCAGGGGCCTTTTCTTTCCTGGCCAAAAACATCCCAAGGAAGATTTCATGAATCATGAAGTGAGGTTTGAGCTCTCCAGTTTCTCTCCTTGATCCTAAGTGTCAGAAGGACCTTAGCTCGCATGTTGGAGTCCAACACAACTTTCATCCCTTTCCAGCACATGAAGGACACTGACAGTCTCTGCACCCTGCAAAGACGGCCCCCTCCCATTACCAATTCATGAACTTAAACGGTAGCTAAGGACAGAGGAGATGCATGTCCCCATAGGGTTGAAGTCTCCATAACTTGCATTTTGTATTGGTGTTCTTTACTGAAAAGACACCCTCACACATATAAGACGGAAGTATTCAGAGAAACAGCCAAGGAGCCTAAAATAAAACCTCGTTTCACATTTCAACTTCTTTTGTTTCACTGTAGTCTCTTGCACATAAAGGCAAGGCATCTGGGATGTGATCAAGCTTGGATGTAAATTTGAGGTTCTTGTAGTATGCTTTCACTCTCGGGGTTGTAAAGAAATTCAGTGGGGAAACAGATAGTAACTAAGCTTGAAAAGAAATTCTTCTTGGCTTCTATGCTATTCACTGCCTTTCACATTTGCCTGTAATACCCCAGAATCTGTCACTAGTTGTCATAGCTACCAAGGGGGCAGATTTTCAAAGTTAAGTGCATATCAACATCTATCTAACAGAAAGACAGAGTAGGTCTAAAATCTTTAGTTCTTTTCATCAGGAGTTAATGATGCAATTTGGGCATTACAATGCATAGAAACATTAAAAATATAATGATTTAAAGACAGTAAGTTCTGACAAAGCAATTTTAAAAGTACGCTTGCAATCACCAATCCAATCCAAATCAAACAAAATCAATCATTTCACAAAACTGAAGTGTATACCACAGCAATGTACTGCTGGCTGATGTTTTCAAAGAATTCTATTCAAAGTAGCAAATGGATACAATAATTTTATTACATTGGCTTAATGAACAGTAAACTCTGTGTACCACAAAATGGAGGAAAAACTGCAGGATTTAGAAAAGAAGCAAAATCTGCAAAATGAATGTTTCAGCTGCATGTTTTGGCCATGAATCAGTCCAAAGAAAATATTAAATATAGAAATTAATTACCCAAATTTTACTAAAGACCTAACACCTAGCTGTTTGTTTCTATGATTAATTAGCTATAGACAGCTATAACAGACGTTTGGAGGTCTGTGCTTAAGGTAATTACAAAAGACATGTAAATTTAGACAGCTAGTCAGTGGGAAAAAAAAAAAGAAGGCAACGTGATTAATCAACAGGATTAGATAGAAAATTTCTTTACATATGGTTGTAAAATGCAACTTCACTTTAATTGTAGCATTGAGAGAATACATCTTTCAAATGCTAAATTATGCATTGTGTTAGATTTTTAATGATCTTTTCTTAAATCTTCATGCAGGAGGTAAAAATTTTACAGACAATGCTTTAGGGAAGATACTGGAGGAATATTTATATGAAAAATTTAAAAGTCTCTCATCTACCTAGACTGATAAATAGTAAATATAAAAAGGGGTGGGGAAAGGGAAAAGACAGGAAAAAAAACAACCTTAAGAACCATGATTTGGGAAGCCTGTTTCTTAGAAAAACAAACAGTGAATCATCATAATAGAGAAAGAATTAGTCATTCCTTGCAATGCTATAGTACATCCTCTGCATGAGTTATGCAGAATATATGTAGAATATGGACTAGACTCTAAATCAGAACACAAAGGTTCAGAGAACAATCAACCAGAGGCTGAAATCTCATGCATTATAGCGTTGTGTATACTGCAGCATCAAGCCATCAACAGCAGGTAGGCAGAGCAGAGACACAGTTAACCACAGAGCCTAATCCTAACACCTCACACAGAGAAAGTTACCCTGGGTTATACCAAGAGGTCTTGGCAGAACGAGGATGACAAGAACAGGATTAGGCATTCCTTTGCAGAAACAAGTCAACTAAGCAAATGTCAGGATCACACCAGTAATCTTGTTTCCTGATGTTATTTTTATAAGCAAATAAAAAGTGGGCAAGACTGGTCCAAATCATCAAATCTTTTTAAAGCAGGAAGTAGTCCAGATTAAAACATATAAACCAGAATATTTTATTCTGCACTAAGGTATTGTTACATGTGAAGTCTATACATATCTTTACTTTGGGAATAAGTACTCCAAATTGGTTATTGAGTAATGTAGTGTGGAATACTTACCAACGAATGAAGGCTTTTTTAAAAAAATCAAGTTTAAAAGGAAATTAAATTAAACTTGAATGAGACATTCTTATTATGCTCTTGCACGAATGTTTGGAATACACTGTATCTTAAATTTATATTTTACTTGAATCCTAGTTAACTTTCAATGGAAGCATTCAAGACAACTCTGGATGGGGCTTTGAGCAACCTGGTCCATGCCCATGGCAGGGAAGTGGAACTGGATGATCTTTAAGATCTTTTTCAACCTAAATAATTCTATGGTTCTATGATTTTATGTAAATAGAAATAATGTATTTTCACTTTTTAGTTTAACATTCTTCCAAACAATACTGAATAAAAAGACCCCACTTTCAGTGGAGGATAAATATGTCTATATAGAGATACATGAAATACTTATAAGGCTGTGTATCATAACATTAACATATTTCTTAATTTCCACATGCAGACAAGACGTTGGCATTTGGAGACTGACAACGCTACCTGCACTACTTCAGTAAATAAGGAATTTTGTATTCATTTGTAGTAATGGTATTATAAAAGTATGTCAACAAAACTCAGGATCAAACAAAACCCGAAATATATTCAAAAGAAGGAATGAGAGAAGCAATTCATTGCTCTGCTAGTGAAAAAAACTGGGTTTGTCTGGCTGTGGAATGCACGTTACATCTTGCGCTACAAGCATGAGCCCAGTAAAATACAATTAAAGAATCAGAGAACAGTTTTGGATCCGTAATGGACAAATGACACCCAGAGCCCCCAGAATTCTTAGTAGAAGAAAGACTGTTGCCTTGTAGGAACATGTTGAAAGCCTCTTGCCTTACTGCAGTTTTCCTGCCTCTGAAAGGCTCAGATTGCTTCTTCTCATCGCTCTCTGTTAATGTGCCAGTGTTTTCTGTTTGTTTCCACTAAAACTAACAGAGCCAACACACTAAAATACAGCTGACTCAGTCTGACCAAGAGTGCTTTTTCTAAATTACATTTATATTTATGGCATGCTCGGGTTTATGCTGAGCTCGGTATCTGTTCCATAATATCTCAGTTTTAAAGAAGAGCCAAGTTAGCCAAAAGAACAGTTTATCTACGTAAAGAAGTTATACCTAGAAATCCTGCCAAATGAGAAAAGGGTCAGCTATTTAAGTAAGCACTGAAACTAGCAAGTAGCTCCCTACTCTCCCAAGCCTGTCCAGATCTATCATATGTGGATTGTAAGGCTGAAGTGGGACAACCTACCATTACCCTTGTCTTAACCTGACCATTTTAGAGAACAGAGCTGACTCTTTCTTTTTCTTTTTTTTTTTTTCTTTTTTATTTAATGAGGGCTCTTTGTATAGTGGGAACATTTTATTCTTATTTCCTGAGGTATTTCATAGTCTAACTTAGTATTTTTTCACAAGGAAAATTGTTTACATCAAAGTAGACTGAAGTGCCCTTTCTTTTAGAAAGTGTTTACTTGAATGAATTTATGATCACCCAATTTTTCTGCCTCAGGATTTAGGCAGAACTCTCAAAACACCACTGTTCAGGTCTGAGGCTTCAGCTCTGGACCTCCCAATCTTATGTGTCAGTGAAGCCTGGAGCTGCCCAGGACCTGACTCACGCGTTCCCAGGTACCTACAACAGCAACCCCATGGATGGCGAGAACCACCCATCTTTTTGGTGCCAAACTTAGGTGCTGAACAAATTAACAAGAAGTAAGGAACAAGCTATGTTTCTGCATGAGCCCTCTGGCAGATGAGTGTTAAAGCGGGTACTCTTAGAGCTCACCTAAGCTTTGGCAACAAGTCACATTACAGTATCTTCTTACAGTATTTCTCTTGTTCCTAATGTGTCTTGCACTTCTTGTTTTGCAGGAGAAAAGCTTGCACAGGAAGGGTGGGGATCGTCTCCAGCTGGCTTCAGAGCTAGCTTGTTGCTGACAGCACTTTCCTAGGAGAGAGATAGCAGATAAGGTTTTTGACAGCCTCAGACTGAGAAGGGCAAGTAACTCCTCTCTCCTGTTTCCTAGGCAAAACCTCCAACCACTGGGCTATTTTGCTTAAGGTAAGCCCAGCTACCAACTTCCTTTTCCTTCAGCCCGGTTCTGAGTCCTTTCTAAAAAGTCACTTCTCTCTTGACTCCAGGGACAGCCCCAGACTCCAAATGTGAGGGGAACAGAAAAACTGGGTCCTTGTATACCTTGGCTCCATGCATGGGCAGGATTTCCAGCATCTTGCTTTTTGCGAACCTTCCTGATAGTTCTAGGAAGCAGCTTGGTCAGCAGAAGGCAGTGATTTTCTCCCTGAGAGTCTTCTAAATCCCTGCTTCTTGGCACACACCATGTGGAGATCTTACACGCATTATGTGAAATCTTGTGTTGTTTTTCCCATACCAGCCAAGCTCTATTGCTGGGTAAATGAGGAGATCGCCATCCCATGCCTTTTCCCTCTCTATCCATTTGCCTGGCTGCCACTATGTATTTTTCCAAACCATGCCATGCAACTGCAGTTGTGTATCCTTCTCTGTTAGATCTGAGATGTCAGCCTCTAGCTTACTCAGCTAAAATGAGAGTTGCTACAGGAGCTACTCTAAAGTATCTCAGGGTCAAGAAAGTACAAGAGTACATTCCCGAGTTCAAAGCCAAAAATGACATATAGAAAGAATCTTTTAGAAATTAAAGTTCTTAGCCTGCATTTGATGCAGAATGCAGCTAAAAACATCATCCCCAAAATAGTGATTAGACCAAATTGCAGTGCTTTGATGGACTTCAGTGAACTTAATACTTCGAAATACCGGATCAGTTTCCTCCCTAGACAGAGTAAAAATATTAGTCAGAGTACTTTGTTGAAAACTAGCTAAACTTTGTGTGTGTGTGTGAAATAAGAAATATTAAGATTTGGAAATATTAGAGAATTAGATTAAATTAAATCCATTATAGAAGAGTTAGTGCCTGCTATGGTCAGAGTTGTGTTCCAGATTCAGTATCAAACTCATATACACGTTCCCAAAGGAGGGTGCTGATAACTGAAATCAAAGTAGTAATAAAGAAGCTATTCACTTGCTTTCTGATTGGGACTCCAAATCCTCATCAAATCAGGAGCAAATAAAAAAAGTGAAGCTGATCACTTCTATTTTAGGGGGTTTTGATTTGTATTCAACATGCAGATATGGAAAGATGTTTTCTGTTTCAAAAATATGACTCGATTTTGTTGATTGTTGAAAATTACCTTCATGAATATTTCAGTAAGGAAAAAGCATTTCATCAAGTATTCACTGACTTCACAGAGCTAATACACAATTGACTTAAAATAACTTATGTTTAGAAGGCTGTATTACATGGAAAAAGATCAACTTGCTTGGTCCAAAACTGGGTATTATTCATTCCAGATATCAAAGCAAAAGATCTCCAAGCTTTTTGGACGCAGTCAGAGTGAAAAATATTGCAAAGGGCATTCCTTATTAGGCTGTATATTTTTATCTGGATGAGGACCAGAACTTCTGTGAACAGACTGCCTCTGTTTTGCCTCATGAATCCACTTCAGCATTTCAGTGAATGGACTACACAAATTCAGATAAAATGCTGAAACTTTTTATGGATTGAACGTTATTGAAAATCAAAATCACATTAATATTTCTGGTGATACATAACCTGTAGCAAGATTTCCTTGGGAAATCACAACTTTATGACTGAGAAACAGAAAAAAAATGGCTAGTAGTATGATAAGTAAATACAAACATTCTTCTGACAAACTGGCTCGAAGAGCATTTACTAAAAAGTGTTACCATCTTTACACTAATTTGCCAAACACAAAGCTACAAAAATTCTGTTGGGTGAGTTTGAGTTCATACCTCAAATATAGAAGGCATACAGATTTCAAATACAAAATGCTCTTTTCATGTACTTACCGCAGTTTTGAAGACACATTTAAGAAAAGTCGTCAGTAATATGTTTGCTAGGCTTTATAAAAAAGCAAGCCACCATCAAATCAACTGGGCAATTCACGTTGTAATGGGGTTGCTTTGAACGTTGTTAAAAAAACCAAAAAATAGTAACAATACCATGCATAGCTTCTTACTAACAAATCTAATATTCTCCATTTATACTCTGCATTTTCTGAGTGGTAACGAACAGCACAGTTTCTATGAACATCAGCAATAGTACAGTTTAGCACTTTGGCTTATTACCTCTTAGATCCCACAGAAAGGAGGACATCCAAGAAACATTTTGTACAACACACCATGGAAGGCCAGGGCACTCTCCAGTGATCTGAAGAACTCATGTAGAGGCAGCATTTAGGCTTATGTTTTAGGATTTATGCTGCTGAAACTAAATGTAAATACATTTAATTACATTTTGATCGTGTAAATCATATTACCCAGAATATGGCTATCTCAGAAAACCAGCTGATCTTGCAGTTTTTGGTATCTTTTAAAAAAGATCTGTTAGGAAAGGTGTTCCACTGCTGTAGATAAATACAAGTATGTCAGATCTCACCAGAATCTGCACTGGTTGGAGTGGATAGCAAGAAAAAAACTGTTGGACGTACAACCCAGATGCTCTGGGTAAATGAATTCAGCTTAAAACTGAGCATTATTTTACTCCTAACACATTAGTTCTGGAACAAACTTAAGGTACAGATAAATGTCCATTCTTGATAAAAGTTATATTGATACCTATATTATATGTCATATTTGTGTAATACTTATGAAGAGACTCAGTAAAATGAAGGACAACTGATCAATTACAAATGTTTCATCTAGTGTATCTGCAATGCTAGCTGTGTTAAACAAAGGCTGATTTTTCAACATTTTTAATGAAAAGTATACCCTGTGGACCTTTACACAGACTTCTAAGCAAACATGTTACCCGGGTTGATTTTATCTGCTGAACTTTTAAATATTCTCCATATTGAAAACCTGCAAAGGCCTATTGTTTATCAATGGTGTGGCAGCAATTAATATATCTGAATTCTTATATTTCTGAGATTATATGGTGTCAATTTTTTTCATCAATTTCCATCTTTGACTAAAGCCTATGAATTTTTATTTTTCTAATTGAATTTGAGAATGATTTTGGAAAAATCTCATTATTCCCAGTGCATATTTGGCAGAATGACAAGTGAAAACAATGTGGTGCCCTAATATACTTCACAACTGGTAGTAAGTTATGTAACATGAGCTCAGCTAGACTCACTATCAGAGACAAGTAATGATCTCCCTCCTTCCTCTGCTACTCCCCCAAATGAGGCAAAATTCATGCAATCAGCTGTGACAACACCCAACAGAGTGCTCAGTGTAGACACATGCTACCTGAGAAGATCAGACCACTGCTACGTGTCAGCACAGATTTGCGATTAATGCTAATATGAAGATTTTTCATACAAAAAAAAATTCAATTAAACACTGAAACAGTACAGATTTGAGATACCATTGACTAGTTTGTGTCACAGAACTCCTTAGTGAAAATCAGTTTCTTTCACAGTGAGTCCTAAATGTTATCAATCAAAACCCAGTTGCCTATGGATGTGGACACCATTTGAAATAATTTATCAGGATAAATAAGAACACTTCCATTTCTCAGTGTCAATGGAAAAGCGCTCAAAGATTTTGGCTGCCTGTTTGTGAATTTTAATGAGGCCTGGATTTGTCTCAGAAGGAGGCAGCCTTAGTTTTCAAAGTGATTCAGCCAAGTTAGTACAATATTAGAAAACAGTACAAAAGCATGAGCAATAATATAATGCAGCACTTTGATGGAGCTATGTTGAGGAGGGGAAGCTGGCTTATAAAAAGACACACCTGCTGTTTCTCCTTCTAAACTACAAAATTACCAACTTTGGATCTCAGTTTCCAAAGTAATTTTCATCTTTTGTTACTAAATGGTTTGTGGTATGGAATGAAAAGTAAAAACAGAGGCTGACTGTTACATTTTAGTCTTAGACAGAGGATGATTTGACACCGTTTAGCCATCAGACACTCACAGGGCAGACTAATGTTAATTTTGGCTCTAGAAAACGTTTGCTTACTTGAATTACTTTTAGAAGGATGTTTAAAGCCCAAATATGATTTGTCTTTAGGAGAACCCAATCCATTAGCAAGGACTTTGAGGCTTCCAGACTAATCTCTACTCTTCAAGTCCCCCAGACACAAGCAGTCCTGTAAAGCCTTTGTTTCAAGTATGGCCACAAATTAAGAGAAAAGCTTCCCTGGATAGGCCCAGAAACTTATTCCAGCTTCTTTCCTTACTGTATTTCTTGTATGTCCTATATTTCCTACCTGTGGGCAGGCCTATGCATTGTTTTCTTATCTACAAAATAGAGAATATCACTGTCCACTGTTGCATTACCAGCACTTTTCTGCAGGCTTATTTCTGCAGCATCCTTGATTTCTTCCACAAGCCAGCCTTCAAGGCTCTGTGAAAACCTGGGTTCTACTAGTGTGGGCTCAGAGAAAAACAATAGGTAAAAAAAAAAAAGTCAATATTTGTAGAACGGAAAAGGCCCGCTCCTACATTTAGGTTTCCACAGCCTAGTGAGTCATGTAGAGTGAGAAAGGTAATGAACACTGGATCCAGTAAAATTCGGTTGCTTTAGTTGCATGTTACGGTGGCTACAGAAGGCCAATGCTTAGAGCAAAAAACCAGACCGCAGGTGGTTGCCCTCTGAGCAGAGGATGAGGCACCAAAGACCCAGGACGTGGAAGAAGGAAGGGTATCTCTCCAGTTTCTGTAAGAAAAAGCCTGCCTAGGACCCCCAAGAGTTGGGAAAACAAACTGATTTCTCTCACTCCCCCAGGTCCATCACCTCATTCCTCAGCACAAGAGGCCCTTCTCCATGCTACCATGTCCCTGTCTTTCCTGCTGGAAAAGAATTGTGGTGGGAGGGTCACTCATCCAGCCTCTCTTCTGCAGTTCTTACTGCCGGAAAGATGGTAATTCTGTAAGATCTACCAGGCAAGAAGGAAGAAATGGTGTGATAATTCCTGTTGTGACGATAGGGAGCAGAGTATGGGGTTATTAAAAATCTCTCAGGAGAGACTTTCATTTGTTCTCTCATCCAAATTACATAGCACTTGCTGTATTTATCTTCAGAATCTCTACTTTGCTACAGCAGATGGAAGTCCCAGGTTTGTTGGGAGTCTATGTGAGTTTTCACATGTCCAAGCAAAACTCTCTCAGTTGCTCCTTTAATGATACTGCCAGGAACTTCTGAAACGACTCACCATTCTGCAGAAATTAATTAGAAACACGTAAACTCGGCACTGCTCTTCATGTTTTTATGTTAATTTCCTTGTACATCCTTGATTTATTCTCATATTTACCTACTGGACTGTTTTCTTCTCCAACCTTATTCCATGTTCGCATATTCCTTGTTCATGCCTCTTTCTTATGCAGCTATTCAAAAACATATCTGATCTTCTATTTTCTTTTACCTTTCATGCTCATCCTGCTGCCTCTTCCTTCAAATGGCTTGCTAACACAGAGGTCCACCTTTCAAATTGTCTTTAATTCCCCTGCACTTATGCTTAGTGGCTCCCCATACCTGATCTTTTTCATCTCGGTTGCATTTCCCTCATCTCCCCGAGTAACAGTACTCTTAACATTACAAATACATAAACATAACAATTGCACATTTGAAAAAAACAGTTTGTTATAACCTGGAATGGTAGCTTCTAAGCCAAGTACTGTCATAGTATCCTTCAAAAAAAGGATGGAAGTAGGTGGGAAAAATATGGCTTAGTCCTAAACTCCTAACTGGTTAGTACTGTATGAGAGGGCAGGATACATTATATCCACCACACAGTTAATGAGATCAGTTGAAGGTATAAAGCGAATTTAGGAAGTGATAAATTCATGCAATATAGAAATGCTTTAGTCTGGTGTTCAAACACTGCCACAACTACAGGAAAAGTTTTGCTGCCTTGCAATATGTTAACCATTAGCCTAACACTACAGTAATTGTTAGCTGACTTTGTTTACTGTCTGGGCAGGTGATAACCACACCTATCCTTGAGGAAAGTCATTAACATTTTCCTGAAAGAGGCATAAAACAGTTTGGAAATCCAAAACTGTTACCTGATTGAAGGCGATGTGTTACTGCCACATAGCATATATATGGATCATTATTGAAGAAGCATAATCTCCCAAATCCCTTCTACCACTTGCAATTGGAAAATATATAAAGACTCACCTAAGAACCACAGACTAAGTCATGCAGGTATGAAACATCATAACAGCTATCAGATAGGCAAGTGTCAAGTAAAAGACACTTCCAGATCTAATCTAGTAGGTAGGCAGATTTTATTCTCCTTTCACTGCTGCTCACTTGCTTCTGTAACCTTTGAGATCTCATGACCTACATTTGGATCCTGACAGATTATTTTATATTTTTTTAACTCAGCTTTTCTTAGAGCAGTTATAAGGTAACTTGCAAACATGAAGGTGTGTAGGCTTTGCAAGAGTGAGTCTTTATGCACGTAGCAGTGTGCTAGTTTCTCAGATCACGTTGCTTCACGACATCTAAAGAGTAAGACAGAATTTCTTGAATTTGCAGTGTCCAGACTGTAGATAATTGCCACATCTCTTCCACATTCTTAATTCCCATTACTTTTTACATTATCCTGGTGTCTGGGAGTCACTGTGATGGGTTTGTGTCCCCTCCATGCTGACTTAGGACACACCCTGTAACATTATCACAATCAGTGCCTCTGTAACCCAAGTATAAGGAAATGTGTTCTGACCTCCCAGTGACACATTTTGTTTTTCAGGAATGTATACTGCAAAGCCCCATCTGGCAACAGGAGTTTATATATTAGGCCAGCAGATCCCTTCCTTAAATGGGTCAGACTGTTGAAATCACCAGCTAAGACACATGAAAAGCCTGCAAGCTGGTCCATGGGACAATTAAGAGAATTTCTGTTTATACAAGGGCCTTTTGCTCAGGATTACCAGCCTCCTGACAAAAGGGCTGCTTAAGAATGCAGTAAAGATTGCAAAATCAGATGAGAATGTATAAAGACTTTAAATGGGGGGATTGTAAAGATAGCAATATTTATTAAAAACCACATCCTCAAGCATCTCGGGTCACCTCGCCCAAGGAGAACAATCAAAAGCTCCTTTCAAATATGAGAAAAAACTTCTTTATGGGGAGGGTGACAGAGCACTGGAACAGACTGCCCAGGGAGGCTGTGGAGTCCCTTTCTCTGGACCTGGATGCAGTCCTGAGTAATATGCTCTAGGTAATCCTGTTTTAACAGAGAGGTTGGATGAGATGATCTCTAGAGGTCCCTTCCAACTCTCTCAATTTTGTGATTCCATGAAAACATTTAACAAGCATGTGAATTTAGATCTCGGGTACTCCCTCAGCTGTCTGGTGCTATCTTAAAATATAAGTGGCTTTTATTGCCCAGTTGATGAACAAAACATTTGATATCCAAAATGACAGATCAGCTCATTGAAATTCCCATTAAATACAACGTCCATTTTGCTAAGAAGGAAGAGTATAAAATTTATGTAACAGCACGACCTTCTGTGCCCAAGCCATGGATAACACTTGTGGCACCTGGGGTTAAGGATTAGGCATACTTGGGTCCCAATATCACGATGTGATTTAGAAACTTGTTTTCATTCATGGTAGAGTAAGCAGTGACAATCAGCCTTTGCCAGAATGAAGTGCTCAAATACAAAAACAAGCTTTAACCTCATCAAGTGGGAATGAACTTCAAAACAGGAAAGCATAGAGTAGTACAAGCCCTAAAGCCACATTCTGTGTCTTAAAATGGAAGTTATCAACCACAGAAATCCTGTGTCAGCAGATCTCAGGTCATGGCAGGCATGCAGAGAATAAAGAGATTATCAGAACTGGGATGAGCTAAACCCATGACATACAACTCTGCAAATGATCTTCTATTCAACAGATGCCAGCACAGAGCTTTCAGCACTGGGGACAGATGTTTGAAATGCTTAGTGGGAGAAAGAAGCCATGCCTCTACATGTTGAACCTGCTCCTGGAGCGTCCACAAGTACTTGGCCAGGCAAGTACAGCAGCAGTTTAATTCTGTACTCTCAGAGTTACGACTTCCTGCACAGGCTATTAGAGATCCTGCTGCTGATCTAGGTGAAATGCTTAATTTTATGTTTTGAAATAAACAAGTCTCTGACAATTGCATGAGATTTGTTTGTTTTTCATACACGCGAACACATCAATTCTAAGCACTGCAGCTAAAAGCAAACATGAATATTTCTCACAGAGAATGTGCATTCATAGAAAACTAGGTACTCATAAATCCAGTCTTACAGTATTTTAGAAGAAAATAATGTGTTTAGTGAGGTGATATGTATCTTAATAAAAATACAGTGATTAATATTTCCGGCCACTGCAAGCAAGTAATCTTAAAAGCACCTTCTTCTGTACTGGGGAATGGTACTTTTTTCATCATCCCATTTCACTGATGAGAAAATCAAGACCACAACATCTTGCAAGAGGAATTTGTCATAATTCATAACGGATCTCTGAGTCTGAGAGGAATCTTATGTAGGCCCTTTTCCAACTGTAACTCAAATTAGCTTTACTGCTGCTTTGCATGACTCTTTCAGCATCTTGAACACCCCGGAGGACTATTTGAGCTAAGTTTAGGATGGTAAACTAGCATAAATAAAAAATCTGGTTTACTATAACAATGAAAATACAAGCAGTCATATGATCATTCTTTTTAATTTTATGGGAATCTGAAAGTATTAAGCACTTCAGATCTCCCATTCTTAATAGTTATCATTAGGAGAAATTGTCTAAATGAATAACAACATCAAAACAGTAAATTTAACTTAAGTGACCTGTAAAGTCTGTCTTTACTGCCAACTAATCCGTTTTACTTTCTTATATCCACTACTGGTTTTTTTTGTTGTTTTGGTTTGTTTTTTTTGTTTGTTTGTTTGTGTGTGTTTGTTTGTTTGTTTGTTTGTTGTTTTGTTTCGTTGTTGTTGTTTTTTTAAGGATCACTTTCTGTCGGACACATAGAACTTTTCTAGATGAAGTCCTGGGCTGGGGTTTTGTTGTTTGCTTCACACATTTTGAGGTTCGTTCACAGATTTTTTTTTTTTCTTTTAATTTGGAAAGGCTTATAGCCTGCAATTGGAAACACAGAGATCATACAAACATTGCCCTTATTTCTAGATTAGATAGCTAACTGTCTGTTCAGCTGCTCTGTGGACACTTTAGTTTATGGTATAGATGGTAGGGGAACAGAGAAACTAGTAAAAATATTTTCCTTTTCAGAAGATTTGTACTCTGCTCTGTACATATGAAAGCCGAAGTCTCCATGACAGTAATCTTTGGTCACCTTTTCCCCATCATGATGAGTCCCAAATGAAAAGGGTATAGAATGAAAATAAAAGGGACAGATTCATATTCTCCATACCTGTACACTGAAATTTACCTACAGAAAGGCTGTAGAACACTGTATACTAGAACACCATTAGGTCTTTTGGGGGTTTGTCTCCAAAAGAAAAGGGCTGAACAAAAAATGGGGATTTTTCCTACAGAATTTTCTATGGTTTGTGTAGTTTAAAATGTCACTGAAGTTACAAACTGCCTTGGATATAAATAAGAACTTCCAAAAACCCCTCTTCTGTGTATTTGAACAGAGGTGTGTGTGGATCTTGGAATTTATTTAGAGATAATATCTGGATATTATCTGCACAACAAAAGTAAATTTTTAAGCTTTGAAAGGTTTTTCCTAGTTACCCACATTTTTCAGATTTGTGATTCCAAACTGCAGTCATCATTCTTTCCCCACCCCTTAAAAATGAATGTATTTGGCTGATTAACATTCTTTTTTTCCCCATCAAATTAAAAATAAATACAATTGTTCCTGTCCAAAACTTTCATTTTCCCAGAAAACCATTCCTCCCCTATCCAACACAACAATATTTACATTTGATAAACATGGTGAAAAAACTTAGAGTTTGTGGGATCCCAAGGCATTAGGGAATTAGCAAGTGCTCTTCTTGTGTTTTACAGCAGTGCTAATAAAACACATAATTGCCAGTGATATATTTTTCTTCTTTGTAACCAAAAGCAATTGCTTATTTACACTATGAGCCTGAATAATATGAACTATAATCACAAAAGAACTTTTAGTTGAGTGGGAAAAAACAGCTAAAGGTTTTTTTCCTCTTAAAAAGCAACAAATAAACCCAGGAACACAACAAACAGTAGTGCCCTTTCAGTACCTTTCTGGAAATACTTAATTGGAACTATGTATTGCAAGCCAATATTAAAGCTTCTTAACAAATTTCTACCTTTTAAAAATTGACTGGGATTCAAATCCAAACAAAGGCTGCTAAGTGACAGAGAAATAATAGAATTACTGCTGTGTGGTAGGATACTGGTTATAACAAATAATCATGCCATGCTCTGTTGTCAGTTCCACAGAAGTCCCAGTAGAAGTTATTTCTCCTGTGCTCCAAAAGAGAAAAACAAAAATACAACTATTCCCAAACTTGTTCTCTCTATACAGGTGTTAAATACTTCCTAAGTGGACTAATGGTCAGAAAATTAAGAGGAGCACATCCCATACTCCAAAAGATCACCACACTGCCAAGTTGCAGAAGGCAAAACCAGGGGCTCTGAGTATAAAGAACTACCCACTACAGGAGAAGATCAGGTTTGAGACTATCTAAGGAACCTGAACATGCACAAGTCCATGGGATCTGATGAAATCCCCCCATGAGTTCTGAGGGAGTTGGCGGATGAACTTGCAAAGCTACTTTCCACTATATTTGAAAAGTTGTGGCAATCTGGTGAAGTTCTCACTGACTAGAAAAGGGGAAACATAACCCTTATTTTCAAAAAGGGAAAAAGGAACACATAGGGAACTACAGGCCAGTCACTCTCACTCTGTGCCTGGCAAGATCATGGAGCAGAGTCCTGGAATCTCTGCTAAAACACATGGAATATAAGGAGGTCATTTGTGAAAGCCTACATGACTTCACCAAGGGCAAATCATGTCTAACAAACTTGGTGGCTTTTGATGGTATTGCCACAGCATTAGTAGGCAAGGGCAGGGCAAGAGACATCATTTTCCTGGACTTATGCAAAGCATTTGACACGGTCCTGCATGACATCCTGATCTCAAAACTGGAAAGGCATGGAATTTGATGGATAGTGCATAAGGAACTGACTGGATGGTCATACTCAAAGGGTTGTGGTCAATGGCTTGATATCCAAGTGGAAACCAGTAGCGAGTGGTGTTCCTCGGATCAGTGCTGAGACTGGTGCTGTTTAACACCTTTGTTTGCAACGTGTGCCATGGGATTGAGTGCACCTTTGTAAGGTCCCTATCCAATTGGTCTGGGAGGGGTTCACAGTGATTCTGAGGGTGCAATTAACACACAAACAAGGTCAGACACTGTTGGCTGTTTGTTCAGTTTCTCACAATTCTCAGCAGGTGTGCTGAGGATGCCGAGCTGTGTGGTGCAGTCGACACATTAGGGGGAAGGGATACCATCCAGAGGGACCTGGGCAGGCTTGAGAGGTGGGCCCATGCAAACGTTGTGAAGTTTAACCAGGCCAAGGTCCTGCACATGGGTTGGGCAATCCCAAGCACAAATACAAGTTGGGCGGAAAACTGATTGAGAGTAGCCTCAAGGAGAAGGATTTAGAAATGCTTGTGAATGAGAAGCTCAAACATGAGCCGGCAGTGTGCGCTGGCAGCCCAGAAAGACAACTGCATCCCAGGCTGCACCGAAAGAAGCATGACCAGCACATCAAGGGAAACGATTCTACCCCTCTATTCTGCTCCTGTGAGACCTCACCTGGAGTACTGTGTCCTGCTTTGCAGTCCTCAACAAAGGAAGGACATGGATCTGTTGGAACAGGTCCAGCAGAGGTCCATGAAAATCATCAGAGGGCTGTAGCACTTTTCCTATGAAGACAGGCTGAGAGAGTCAGGGTTATTCAGCCTGGAGAAGACAAGGCTCCAAGGAGACCTTATAGCAGCCTTCAGTACATGAAAGAGGCCCACAGGGGAGATGGGGAGGGACTCTTTATGATGGAGAGATAGTGATAGGACGAAGGCTAATCGTTCAAAACTGAAAGACGGTAGATTTAGATCAGATACTAGAAAGAAATTCTTTCCTGCGAGGGTGGCGAGACACTGGAACAGGTTACCCAGAGAAGTTGTGGATGCCTCTTCCCTGGAAGTGTTCAAGGCTAGGCTGAATGGGACTTTGAGCAACCTGGTCTGGTGGGAGGTGTCCCTGCCATTGGCAGGAGAGTTGGAACTCAATGATCTTTAAGCTCACTTCCAACCCAAGCAACATTTTCAAGAGCCGCTTCAGCTTTTCAACCACACAGCTTATTAGAATCAGTATACCTTCTACAGACAACTTTCATCTTCCTAATCATTGTTCCATTTCATTTCAGTGCAGAAACACACTGAAATTCAGACAACTTCATGTGGAGACAATCTAATACTTGTATTACAAAGTGGGATGACCTCCCAGAAATTTGGTTCCAATTAATTAGAACTACAGTTAGATCTGTAGTATTATTATGTAGAAACGTTTTCTCCTTTTGCTCGTCCACACTCTTAAAAATTATGGCCAGATTAATTTTTTACAGGTCAGTCATGGACAGATCTTTCTCTCAGCCACTGTCAAATGCCACAACACACCTTCCACATTCATTCACAGCCTTTCCTTCTGACCTTCCCTTATGTTTTCACATCACTGCAGCTTTCCTTCCTCTGACGTACCAGCCTAAGCTGTTCTTGCTTCTCTGTGTCACCCATGGTCCATCCTCTCCCCACCCTTTTTGGGGGCTGATCCTGCCTCCAGGGCAGCTAGCTTCAACAGTCACTACTTCTATGGCCAGCACCATCCAGCTTTTCCAGGCACTACTCTGAGACGTGGAAGGAGTGCCTGGGGAAGGTGCAGCAACCACCTCTTTTATGAGGATGCTTGTTGAAATATTCGGGGTGGTTGTGTTCCTGTCACACTTAACAGTTTTATCTCATCGGTACATTCTTCTCCAGAGACTGCTGAATTTCAAGAAACATGTAGTGTTGTCACTGCAACATCCTGCAAAATCTCTCTGTGTTGTGTTGGTGCAGTGACTTTTGGCTGGTGCAGTGGCTTTTTTCCACAGACCTCTAGAACACATGACATCGGCATATTGTATTAGCAATGAACCAGAGCAGGGATAGAAATAATCTGTGGAGCTCAGAACTGACTTTTAAAAAATTCCAACTTTTTATTTCCTTCTGTCTTTTTTACTTTTTAGCATGAAATAAATCTGGTTTTTAAACCTGCTGACATAACAGGCCATGAGAGAGAACTTATGAAAATCACTATTGGTGTGCTACATGCTGTACAAAGTACTCTAAGCACGTTATTTGCATAGTACTTTTACAGTGACTGGATGAGCAAAGACATGACACACACTCTATGTTTATGAAATCTCAAACAAAAATTTTGTTGAAGGAGTTATATGGTGAAAGCATGAAACGTGTTTTACATAAAAAGAAAAAAGAACATGACTGATTAATATTTAGAAGTGAAACATATGCCTAGGCCACCTCTTTGACACACAGGCATCAGGAGAGCAGAACAACTTCTACTTAGAAGGAGACGAGGCAATGAAGGTGCTAAATAAGAAAAAGCATCTTTACAGACCCTTAGCATCCAGTGCTTACTAGAAACCCAGTAAGTGTCTCAGTCAACATACCTCCACAGACAAACAGCATTTCATATTTCGATGTCAATTATCCCTTTCTTTGTACTAAATTTTACCTTAGTGATCTTGCTGCTCTTCAAAGGAAATGTGAGTAAGTAAAAGTTTTGAATTCCTGCTAACATTCATATTTTATACACACACTAAAGTCTGAACACATTTTTAAAAATTCAAGTATAACTAAGATACGGCAGAGCAGATCATACATATTAAAATGCAATGTGGATTGCATATATTAAAGTCCCTGTATCTATCTAGGTACATATGTAGAAACCAGCCTTTTTTCAGAAATTCTTTGACTAAACACATAAATCCTAGGTATTTTAATATTTTGTGGTGGTGTTTTTCACCCTTTAGGTTTTAGTGTGTAAATTCCACTTTCGAAATAAATGTTTGTGGATTAGTTTTGGTCTGCATACTACAATTTAGCACGTGGATGAAAATGAGACAGACTTAAATTTATTCACGATATAGAATGTCATTGGATGTACTTAAGTACAGGTGGCCTGCATGGGCCCAGGATTTCACTGATGGTTACAAATATTTCGAACTATCTGAGCATTTCCAAAAGCAGTAAATATAACACATATTAGCTTTTTCTTTATGAAATCACATTTGTTTTTTCAGCATTCCATGTTAAAACTCAGCCTGTCTTGCCTCACCCAGAAAAAATATTTCCCTTTTTGAAACAATTTGTGTTGAAATCATCAGCCTGATTAGATTTACTTTTTTAGACACACCATATATCAAGGCAATTCTGAGATTAATTTAATGTTCCATAATCCTGTCCAGTAGTGTTTTTATCACAAAATAATAATTGCCCCCTTGAAATTAAAATCTATAACACATAATTGACACATTAACTCTAGAATGGTAAGAGGATATGTGGAACTATTTTCAGCTGCTATCAATTGTACATGTTCATGCTTTTGAAGTGCTTAGTGCACATGGATTGCTGATACATTTTCCGAAGGGGATAGGCTTTGTGGAATGATTATTTCTCTAAAGAGACATAACGTTGGTTTTTGCCTTCCCTTTCTGTAGCACACACAGTAATACCATGGAAAGTTAAACAAATTGTAAAGAAAGCAGACCATGTAAAAGAAATTGAAAATAAATTTTAATCACATTTTACACCAGCAATGACATTGCTTTTTGTTATCAAGAACACAGGATGCACAAATGTTTTCTCATTTGGCTCCTGAGTTGAAGATTATATGACTGGAAAAAATTGCTTATGCAACTAAAATTTCATCTGAATAGAGCATGTGATTTATGCCATTCTGTTCAAAGTGTAATTTTAGCCTATTTTCACTTGCCGTTGTAAATCTTTTCAAGAGAATCTTAAGAAAGTATGAAAGGGAGGAAAAAGACTGGAGGTAAAAAATATGATCGTCTTTATCCATGTTGTATTTAAAGAGGCACCCAAATACCTTGTTGAGAATATAGGCCATGTCCAGAAACCGATGGGCTACAATGCAATTCAGCAAGAAATTGTCTAAATTGTGATTCTGAGAGCCTTTGCCATCCAGCTCGACTATGACTAGCTCCTTAATGACTTTGAGGGTACTTCTGCAAAGTGCTGAGCTGCTCGTTACAAGGAGCAACCTGGCCACAGCAGCAGGGACCAGGCTCAGGGTGGCACTGGGCTTGGCGTCTCTTCTCCCAACAATGGACAGTCCTCTGCCACTTGTGACATCACCGGGCTGTGCAGCCCTGGTCTGGGCTTAAGCTAGGCCCCAAAAGTCCTTCCCTATAAGGAGAAGATCAAGGCTCAATTTTCTCACAGATTGAAAAAGTGGATGTACCTTCCAAAGAATGTACCAAAACACATAGAACCAGCCAGTCCCAGAGCATGGTCACTAAAGGAAGAGTTCTTGTGGTGTGATGAGAAATAGACCCACCTCTCAGTACATCTATGCCATGATTCCTCCAAGGCACACACCTGACACCACCAGTCAGAAGAACAAGGAGGTGCCTGTCATGTTGCTGGCTCATCAAATTCCCTTGCACATGTATGCACAGCTCTCAACATTTGAGCCAGTGACTATTTCAACACATTTCATCATCATCTGGATTTATTAAGGAGGGAAAAATTGAGTATTTCCAGCTTCCCATATGCTGAAAACTAAGGCCAAATTCTAAGCAGTGTGAACATATCACTTGATCATCATTATGCCTAAAGAATCCCTGAGTGAACTGTCATTATGATCTGTACCCCTCTTCTGGGTTAGATACTGCCTTGGTTTCACATAGCAGCAGTTCAGTCTCCGAGGAAAGGAGTCATTTGTGGTTGTACTCATGCTCTGGATAGTATACTTACGTTAAAATCAGACCTTATGCTAGCTACAGATGTTTTTAGGGTGATTACTCTGCAAAGTACATTTTAGAGATTTCATATACATACAGCATATTTTTGAGCACCCTTTCTGTGAACTTACTTTGTCAAGCAACTGAAATCTCTACAATGTGACTTGATGTTTATAGAAGTCACACCTTTTATTTTTTAAAATTACTTATGAAGTCCTTAGCATAGACACATAGAGCATATCGAAAACAAACCAGCCTCATTACCTTCCCTAAAGCAAATGTTTCTATTGAGATGTTCTGCCAGAGTTCTCCTACAAGCTTTTCTACATATGACTTTTGGGCCTTAGCTCCTCTGCTGATGTCCTTTAAGCAGAAAGGTAGATCTGCTGTTAATGTTAGTGGCAGACATGTATGGTGAGTTTTCTTGCATGTAGTAGGATAGGATTGCTTGTTCTGCTCTAAGCCTGCTCTGTTGGTGCTGTTGGCAGGGGATTGTAGCTACCATTATCTTTTTCATTCTTCCCTTAGCCATGGGATCCCGTTCATGAGCAAGCTGAAAACAGGTTTTTCAAAATGCAACATTTTTAAATCATGGATATTTAAAATATTTGCAACATGGAGAAAAGTTACACCATATATCTAAATCTGCTCTCCCAAAGTCAATTCTGAATAAACCAAGCTTTATTAGAATATGTGATGACTGGCCTGTAACCTTGAGCTTCCAGTTTCTCGTGAGATAGGCATATAGGTATGGACAATTGCTCCCAAAACCTTAAAAATAAGTATACAAAGTAGAAAATACATATTCCAAGCCATTCTATAGACTTAAAGAGGTCCATTTAGAAATTAAGTGTCTTCTTTATCCATGCAGAAAATAATCTGCTGCTAATACCGCTATATTAAAAGGATGATACATTTGTCATTTTAGGAGATCATTTGAAATCCCACTTCTTAGTAGACTCAGAATAACTTTTGCTTTATTTTGGGTTCTTTTTTGTTTAGATAATTTATATTTTTTTTTACATTTATCCTCATTTCTTCTTCATTCCATGCTTCTCCATAACTTTTGGACTACCAAGCAAGGCCATTTAGCCTTTAAGCAGTAGAAGGAATAAAGTCCAGCTTGCCATGACCAGCTAAACTTTGCATCTATTACAGGATCTTCTTATATATTGCTCTCCCATGTCTCTTTTAGCAGGTCAGAGACAGGACATATCATAACTACTCATCTGGAGCTAGTACTAGGCAGTACCATAAGCATGTTGATCAACTGGATCACCTGCCAAATACACTGCATCTTTGCAGAGAAAAATCACCTGTCACAGCAATTCAAGTCTTTCTCTCTCCGCTCTCCTTGTCTTCTATTTAGACACTGATTTTAACAGACATTAGAAGAAAACATCTCTGAGACTTCTGTTCCTCCAGGATGGCAAAAATTGGCCAACAGATTCAAAGTTATCAAGAAAAAAGGAAGGCAGTCAGACAAGTTGAAATCGTATAATCATAATTTCCTCAGGAAACCAGGTTAAAAACAGATTCCTGAGTCCTTAGGTGTAATAATTATAGTCATATCACATAATATACTTTTTCATTAACTCACTGAATTTTTTCATCAACTCACTGAATACAGATAACCTTTGGAATTTAAAGTGGATAACGCCCTTTTTTGTGTCATTTGAAAAAAAAAAAAAAAAAAAGAATTAAAACTGAAGCAATTAAGGGTCATTAAAGTAAATGATTCATGGAGACCCAGTTTTCAAATCTGAATGCCTAGGGTAACAAGATTTCTACATTTAGATGTTGAACCAATGTGCTAGAGGATATTTGTCACATTCCCAAGTATTCTGCTGAAAATTTCAAAAACCAGGTATGGTCTTGATCTCCTTACTTTATACAAAAAGTCTTGAATGGTGAATTTGTAACACATCTGCATTGGTTTTCTTATTCCACAAATTCTCAACTTGAGGGTCTTATATTTGTCCAGGTAGGAATAACTATACTACCTGTCTATGATGATGCACATAACAGATCAGACAGGGCATATCACAATTTTTATGTGATCACAAGCAGTGGAGTTGTATTGAATAATTACTCCCTGTTCAAATACTTCATATGAACTTCTGATGAAGCTAGTAGATGGCAATTTCAAAGCATACTTCTTCATATATGTACAAGTTCAGTGGCTGAATTTCTTGCCACTGGAGGTTGAAGATGTTATCACATAAAATGACAAAGGGACACACTGTTGACCTGCAAACCACAGACCACTGGAAGCCAAATTATTATTCTGAAAAACTACCTCTTTGTATCTCAGGCATCTGCTGCTGGCCATCATTTCTTATGTATTTTCAGTTTATGAAGAAAGAGGATTTTATCTAGGCAAGTGTCATATACCTGTCAGGCATTCCAAAGCCCTCCATACTAAAGCAAAGTCCCCTCTCTACTTCCATGCCCTATGGTCAAGGACCAGGAGCTTGCGCCCAGGTAGTTATTTGTTATTACAGCATGGAAAACATTCAGACAATTGCTATCTTCAAAATGTTGCATTTTAGCAAACAAGTAGAGTTAGGGGAAAAGGGACTTTTAGGCTCAAAAGAGTTCTTATTATCTTACAAGCTGAGTTCTCAGCCTATGAAAAGAGTCTTTCTGCCATACTGGGACCTAGTACATAAAACACTGAAAACAAACCACAGTATATTTCAACATTACTTTTAATTTGCTGTTTTGTAAGAAAGGAATATTTTGTTTCATAATTTATTTTCGTATTATTATTTTCTGTATGATTTCTGTTGTTCCCATTTGATCTGAAACAAAGGCCTTCTGTATATATCTTGTTGCCTATTTAATAGAAAAAGTTGTATTTATATTTTCAAGGAAGTTTTTGTGCTGTTCCTACGTAGCTAATATGTGACACTTTCCCAAATTAAATACACTTATGTTGTCTTTGTTTTGAAGCATCCTAGCTAAGAGCACATTTATAAATATGAAGAACATTCCACAGTTTGTTTGCACGAAGTAAACTATGGTCTGGCAAAACAAGGTAGCATGATACAATGCACTTCAAAGGAAGAACCAGGGAACATTTTTGCAGATGAACTGCACCAAAAAAATAACATTTCAGATTAATGAATGTGCAAATGACTTCAAGCATAAGAAACAGCAAATGTAATAGATTTTGTGTTTTATGGTAATAGTATAGTTTTATCTTGAAAGAAACCGTTTATAATTTCAATTGTTGGAGACATGGACAGTGGGATAGAATGCACCCTCAGCAAGTTTGCTGGTGCGGTCGACATGCTGGAGGGAAGGGATCCCAGCCAGAGGGACCTGGACAGGCTGGAGAGGTGGGCTTGTGCA
>VXBW01007918.1:0-42716 GCA_013400375.1 Thinocorus orbignyianus | reverse complement strand
AACAGATTGCCAGAGAAGTTGTGGCTGCCCCATCCCTGGAGGTATTCAAGGCCAGGCTGGATGGGGCTTTGAGCAACCTGCTCTAGTGGGAGGTGTCCCTGCCATTGGCAGGGGCTTGGAACTTTAAGCTCCCTTCCAACCCAAACCATTCTACAATTCTGTAATAAGCTACTGACTGCTTAAAAAAACAGGTACAGGTATATTTCAGTATTTTTGCTACTCATACATATAAATCTCAATGCTAAATTCTTTAATTTGCTAATCCAAATGTTCTGATTCTTACTAAAAAGCAACAGTTTAGTGTTCTTTAAGACACTAGAACTGTTATTACAAAAAAAAAAAAAAAAAAAAAAAATCAATTATATTGAGTTTCCTTGTTTCTTAATATAAATCAATCTACCTGCATAAACAAATGCCTTTGACTACCTTAAAGTCTTGTTAGATGGATCTTTTCTTTATGCAAAGAAATATTCTAGTTTTCAGAGAAGCCAAACCACGCAGATTTGTTGCTCTGTAGGTGCAACAAAATGATTTTGAATCTCCTGTGTCTTAGACTGACCTAAAATAAGGCTGTTATTTAGTAGCTTTTCTGATAACTGTCTCTGTATAGATGAATCATAGCATGATGCGGAAACTTTGCAATTACATCAGTGACTCTGCAGCATGCATTGTACATGACCTGCATACTACAGGAGAAGAGTATACGTAGAAAGGAATGCTTTTTGCAGTTGCTGAAACTCACCTTGGCTCATTATATCCATTTTATGCACAGCCTGACTTGCTCAGAAGACAGATGTAAACCCAGCAGTATCCTACAATCCATATATTGCTTGCTGTTACTGCTTGAGTTCCCATGAAATGCTAAAATAATGACTAAATATTCTGAGATATACAGCTAAAAAATCCAGAAAAAATATATTCTGAGACAGATTTGGACTTATAGCTTAGACATTTAAAAGATTCAAGCCAAAATTTTGATTGTGTGAGAAAAGGCAAGTGAAATACCTAAGCAAAATTGGCCTGATTTTCAGAGACGCTCAACAGTTTGAGCTCCCATTTAGTTCATCTCTAAGTTTATACAAAATAGTCTGTTTGTGTAATCTACAGCCTTGAAACAAGAGTCTCCTGTGACTTCTCTTGGCAGATAAAAGTGAGTAACACAAAAGATGTTGTCTTTTTTTCCTAAAAGTGAGTACCATAAGCCCAATGGGTTTCCAAAACACATTGTTATAAGCATTTTGTTCTAAGAGGATCTGTCTACAACACTTTTAATGTTCTTATTTCCTTAAAGTGTATTTCTGTTTGGTGGCTTGCATCCAAGTTGTTCCAAATTGCTTTCTGAAACTATGAGGAGTACTTGATGGAAATAGGAACACACTGCCAAAAAAACACACTACAGAAGTACATATATAGATAAACATGCATGCACATGTCAACACACACACAAGCACGTATGTTTGTATAGTCTAGTAGTGTGCGTATATATCTGCTTTGTACTGTGTGTAGTTTATGGTTTACTGCTTCAAAAATTTCCATTTTCACTCTTAGTTGCGCAGTGTCATTTAAGAAACAGAAGTCACAGTCTTTGCAGCACAGAAAGAATGATACAGAGTGCACAGACTGAAACTCAAGAGTTGGCTTCCTCTTGCTATCATTAAAAGACTTGTGGTTAAATAACGGGTTAGGGATTTATGCCAATGTGTACTGGCTATGCAGACCCTAGATAGGAATTCCTTTCCTCAACTTCAAACACTCTTCCCTTGGATCCTTTCCTATAAATGGGAACTGCAGATTGAAAATGGATGTAAACAATATCTCACCAAGGAAAGACCATGTGTAAATACAAGAGACCTGGGCTTGGGAGAGAGAGTTATTAATTTTTGTCCCCTCCTCCCTGGGTTTGTATGACTCCACAGGCGTGCGGAGCAGTAGAAGAGCTATAGTGCAGGTAGTGCTCGGGGTGCCAAGGCTGTGGCACTGGTGCCAGAGATTATGGACTAATGTGCCTGTAAAACCTCTTCTGACGCAAAGCCTGAGGCTATGGGTTTACCTCTGTATTGTGATGTGACACTGAGATTAAAGATGGAGTGTTAGAGAGCCATCTGGGCAGAAATCAGGTCAGCCCACGACTTGCCACCACCACAATTAAGGTTTCCTTTTGTTGGATCTTTCACCCTGTTGGATGGGCCAACACTTAAACAGGAGTGGTTCCCAAAGATCTAATCTTCATTGTACTAAATGATAAAACTAAAAGAGAAGTATTCAGTGACTTGCCTAACAGGTCTTAAATATAAATTAACACAAACAGCTCATGAATATATAACTATTGATTGGTACCTTTCCTGGAGCAGATGTAGAAAAATTCAGTTCAGAATAGACTTTAGGTTACAGCTCCCCACTGGGCTGCAGGAGACAGATGGCAGTCTCTGGGTCACAACAGGCTTGTGGAGGAACTTGATCCTGGGTGGAGCAGGTCTCAGTATTGCTGTCCTTTATATTAGAAAGTGAAAGAGCGCAGGGGAATTCAATTTTGTAGTGATGCAGGGGTAAAGGCCTGTGGAGACCAAACCCTTATTTTCCTCTGCCCTGCCAAGGACATTCTCATCAGTGGGAGCATTACCAACCAGTGCTTCCTCTCCTTTTGAAATATAATACGTGTAACCTATTTCATATGAATCCATATTGGAACACAGTAGAATGTCACTGTCTAATTTACTTTTCTAAACCCTTATTTAAGGGCAGATAGAGTGGCTGGATGGCAGATTATGTCCAGAACTGCCTTGAGTCCAGGATACGCTGTACCCAGCCAAAACAACACCTAGCTTGTATAATCTGCAACTGTGAAATACAGATGGAATGGATACAGATATTATGTGCTTATTCATATAGTCACTTCAGAAGAAAATACTTTTAATAGAATGAACCCTGAGTACTAGATAAGACAAGTAAGATTTCCCCAATGACTACTTTCAATCTTTGTTTACAACATAAAAAAAAAAAAATAAACCTGAGACTCTATTATTTATTTACCCATTATTTATTCATTCACCTACTGGTATCTCAGTAAACTAGTATGTGGTTTGGCTGCTCAGTTTCCCCAAAGGATTCTGGCCAAACACTCCTGCACAAAGGAAAGCTGGGGAGTAGTTGCATTTGAAAACACAAAGAAAGCAGCCATATCTTTTCAAAACTCTTTCATTACAGCTTTAACTGGTGATGGACATATTCCAGATAGTCTGGTTCAAGCTTAGTTGAAATCTTCAAATGTTTAGAGACTTATGAAGTACTGTTATGCTTTATTGTGCCCTTAAAAGCAGCTCCCAGAAAACCTGCTTATCTCTGAAACACACTGAGAATGTGTATTTGATTACACATTCAAAATATAGAGAAGAAATGAATGTAGACTTACACACACACACAGAGACACACACACAAAAACCCCCTGCCACTGTAAACTGAACGAGATTATTTAAGGATAGTGTTACTCTCAGAAAGTGTTACTCACAACTCCAGCAGTCTTTTTCAGCTGTGCCTTGAGTTCCCCTTTCTTGCTTTGCCTCAGAGTCACAGCTCCTACCCTAACTCTACAAAACCTGCTACTTTCAGTTCACATAATTTCCCTATCGTTTGTTTCTCTTTAACCTAATCAGTGTAGTGGGAAGGGTCTGATGGACAGCAACATGCTTTCCTTACTAAAGAAGAGAGATGCTAAGAGGCAGGAAACTAGATGAGTTGAGGTAGCATAACAAAAACCAATTTATCGGAAGAATGAGACTTGGGGTGGGACCGAGTTGCACTCAACTGTGCACTTGGGTAATCCATGTTTTAAACACAGTTGGTATGCTCTAAGGAGTGCTATGGTTCACTAAGACTATATTATCTGGATACCTAGAAGTTCTGAAGTGCTAGAAAACTGCATCATTCAGTGTAGTCTGCAATAAATTTTATCTACCAAATGGGATATAAAAATCTGATAAAAAGGTTATAAATTGGGTTTAGAAATGGAAGCCTTCACAATACTGAAATATAGAGCAAGACAGCATACTCTATGATAAAGTGGTTCAACTATGGTTCTGCAGAGTATGGCTAAAAAAAGTGGTTTTTTTCAAGTCATCGCCTACAGAGGAGACAATAAATGCTCTGGGAAGGCACACAGAGGGTGTTGTTCTCATTTATAGCAAGACAAATTAATCGATCTCCATTTATTGTGACCACTGTCACTTCACTACCCCCACCCCAAGGATTATTTGTAAAGTTTTTTAAGATCTCAGGAGGCAGGGTAAGGTACCCAAGTCCAAAGAACTACAATATTATAACACTGCATTGAGAATGAAGTTCACTCCAACTATCATTTAAATCAGAATAAAGCACTGAATCCCCTTCTTGTGGCAAGAAGATGGGATTTTTGGAATTTTGTCCAGGGCTCAAATTTACCTTATTGTATGTTGGTTGTAACAAGAAGCTTATGCTTAAAGAAGTCAAAGAATTTAAGGTTTTGTAATAAGGCAAAGCCTCTCTAATGACTCTGTAATTAAGTTACTATAATTCAGGAATACGAAAGATCTAGAGTTCTCGATAAATTCAAAAAAACACTTCACTGTACTTGCTTTAGTTCAGGCATGTCCGGCCTTCCCTTTCTCAGTAATCCTCTTTAGACAGGCACTTTACCTAAAACTAGCATGACTGTGTGCATTGGTAATAATGCAGGTGGTAGTGTGTCTCACTTAAACAGTTTCTTATGACCTAGATTTTCTCATATCAAAGAAAAAAACCCAAGAAACCAATAAATGAATTATATCATTTCAGGACTCTGACCCTTTATATCATATTTGTCCACTTCACAACATGACAGCCACTTCCCAATATGACATCATAGCGATCAAACGTAAGCGATGACAAAATTAATTCATAGAGAGACAGAAACTCTTTTGCTATGATCTGACTTAGTTCTGTAAGAACCTCTGTCAGTAACATCAGTGGTGTCAATGACACTTAGATGGCTCGGTATGCTAAACACCTTTGAAACTGGGATATCTTGCTTCTGGAAAAAGAAAAAATCTTATTCCTCCCACTGCACTTACGTTCTTGTACTTGCACTACACTTAGCCCTGCAAAGCAAGCTGATAAAAACCTCTGTCGAGCCATTTGCCATATTCATGGTTTAGTGCTTTCTGCAAGAGAAGAAAGTGCTTTCACAATCTGAAAAATGCACAGGTGAACACCAATATTCCAGGTACCTATGACTGCAAAGAGCCTATTAATGCGACATCTCTAAAGACAAGCCTCAGACTGGCTACCTCACTTCAGAAAGATTGGAGAAAGCTTGATCAATACCCACTAACATCTCCCTTTAGGCCATGCTTACACGTTTTCCTGTTGTAAAATGAATTCTTATCATATTCTCTGTTACTTCTTTTTTTTTTTTTCATAAGCTCACTGTGCTTAATACTTGTGGAATTCACCATTTATCATAAATTTTAGTACCTTAATACCCTGGCCACATGAAGAGGGATTGTGTTGAGATGGGTTTTCTAGGTGTTTTAAATTGCGCATTACGTACCCATTGTAGCACCAAGTCCCTCATGGTGTTACAGTTGCCTTTGTACTTTAATTCATGTGAGTGCCATGAATATATATGTATATTAGTTTAAAAAATTTTGGCTGCAGTTATACTCTTCTATATCTTATACTCAACAAGTAAGAAGTGTTCCCATTGCTACATGCGTAACTCTCAGTTATAATGCACAATAACAAATCTGAAACTTTCAGCTGGGAACACTATATTGTAATTGCTTAGTAGGCTATTGCAGCATATCTGTCAGAATCAAAATACAGAAAATAACACCACAGTTATGGGAAGGGAACTATTGATCTCTTGTGCCATCTCGTGGAAAAATTATTAATTGCAAGACAATGTCAAGCTATTTCAGACAGTTAGGTATAAGCAGAGATGTCAGAAAGATGATTCAAGCCAGCTTTGCTTCCTACTCAAAAAATCTGTTGCTTATAAAGTAGTGACCTGGTTTGTTAATATCTTATAGTCAAATATCAGTTGACCTAAACTCAGTGGCTTATCTTTCTGTATGCCTTGTGGATTGTCCAGTCTCCATCATAAGGCTCTGATTTATTTTTCTTGCTATAAACTATTTTAAAATCTTCATTTGTATTCAGATTTGCACAGAAAGACAATACTCTTCTTTTAAAATTCCTTGTACAACAATAGTGTTTGTTCTTACCTGGACTGCTAGTCAGGACTGATTTTTTTTTCAGTGCTTTTTTGTCAGTCACAAATTAATTGTTCTAATAATAAATATTCGCTGATTGCTTAATTAAACTTATTAAAATGCAAATTTAAATCCCAAAACAATGATAATAATTAAAAAAGGGACACATTACCAAAATGATGAAAGATCAGATTTAAATTTTTCCATTATCCAATGTAATGTTGATTGAGTATAATTGGAAAATGAACAAGCACTAAAAAAAGTCTGAAAACAGCTTTTGCCACAGAGACTTAAACAGGACTGTGTTGCCTCCCCCAGAGTTCAGGAGAAGACTACACAGTAATTTTTTGTCATCTTTTTCTTCTAAGTCCATTTGCAGTCCACCCAAACTTAAAATGCAAGATAAATCTTACTTCTGTTCTCTCCCCTCCAACCATGAGATATTCCACCCACAGGAAACCTAAACACTTACTTAAATTCCATATTTTTAGTCTATAGACACATGCTAATCTACATTCACGTAATGGTAAGCTCTAGGAAATCCCACTGAAGAGTGTGGTGGAATAACAGTACACTTGAGGATTCAACCATACAGCTTTTTTGACATTAATGTGAGTCAAAAAAGTTAAACTCTGCATTCCACTTTGAGACTACATGTGTGAGGGTTTGAATTATTTCCTCTTATTTGTAGTGATCCTTTGATAATACTTCAGCATATGAACACCAAAGAAGCTGACAGCAGAGCTCAGCATCGTTTACTTGTAAAATGAACTAGAATTACCTGGACGCAGTCTAATCTAGCAAGCATTTCAGAGACTGCTCCATCCTGTTCTCTCCTCCCCATCTCTCACCTCAGGAATAACGTGCCTTTTTGCTGTATTTCTATTCCTTTCTAGAGCAGACGTTGTTCTCTCATGCTCCTGTATGACATGTTTCAGTTGGTCAAGAGTTCCCCATGGACAATGTCAAGACCAACAAATTGAGCAATTTAAACAAAAGCTACTTGACATGGCAAGCTACTGTGCTAACATATTGCTGCACTGACCTTCAAAGTCTACCATTTAAATTCCTCTGACCTACTAAATGCTCTTCCTGCTTCACTGTGGTTGCAATATCTTTGTGCTACAAGGCATACTGAACCTGTCAGAGGGATGTCAGTTCTTGTGGAGCAGAGTGGTTATTCTTTTGGCCGTGTCAAGATCTAATCACATGTGCGTCAATAACAGTATGAAGAAACACTGAAAAACTAGCTCCACAATGCTCTTTGCTGCAGCAATGAGCCCTGAATCAGTGGCATAGGGCCCTTGTCTGTCTGTCTTCTCTGCCGTTTTTCTTAATCCACTGCTGTGGATGGACTCAGACAAGAGACAAGATGCAGTCCCAGTCCCTGAATTACCCTGGTCTCAAGCACACCATGTAGTAGAAAACTGTATACAGCCTTAAGTTCCTTGCTGGCTATTCTTACCACCTCTGTTGCATGCCCTGATTTCTAGCGGCTTTGCAGCCTCAATGGCAGTGTTGCAAATAGCAAGGTGTTGAATTACGATCTCTCCATACAGGTCTAATACATGTCACGCTGATGTGAGAGCTGCCGTGAGCCACTTTTACTCTGACACAAATATTTTCCTCCTTAATGTGGGACACAGCTGATATTCTGTTCTTCATAACATAAGCCTATGGAAAGATTTGCTCCAGTACCATCTTTCACATCATTACCAAGCTGGATCAGTTGTAGGTGTTTACTGTTGATGTTTGTTTAACAAGAGCAGAACTGAAGTCACGTTTCAGCCACACAGAAATTAACAAGACTATAAAATTTAAGTGCTGACAAAGTACAAACAATTATACTCACTTTCTTTCAGAACATGCAATGTACACTCTTTCGTAACCAAGGTTTCATGAAAGCACACTTTCCCATTTGTTTTTTGCTGTTACTCTATACCTGCTGCAAATAGCATTGTATTCTTGTCAAAACCTTCCACTCAGTGTTAAATTACAATAGTATAAGCTGATGTCAAAATTTCACGCCTGCCATCTCCCCAAGTAACTTTCTACCTTGCCTCAGAACCAGTCCCCAGAGCTGTACATGCTGAGGATCCCTATGACACCTCTTCCACTCCAGCATCACTTCTGGACTCCAGATCCATTCTCTTTACTGCATGGATTTGGACAGCTTATAGATTAGGTAAGACAAGTGAACATCTAGAGTTTCTTGTTTTGCTAACCTTAAGCATGCAAGAATACTAACCATAATTAATTACAAGACCTGGACAAATAAAATTAAGTGAAAAGAACTTTAATTTTTTTTTTGAGATTTTGAAGTTCTGCTGAATCTTGTTTCCCAGGTTGTATTGATACAATTGCCTGCCTCCAGGTGTGGGGTTTCAGAATTCTGCTGGGTATTATGTGTGTGATATCATAATGCTGTAGCTCATTCACCCCATTAAAAATTAAATCTAAGTACCCTAAATATAGAGAAGTCAATAAAGATTTCTGAGATCAGGCTGAGTCAGAGGGCAATGGGTAAACTATGTTAATGGAGCCATATTCAAGGAACTGAAGTACATAATCAACGTAATAATGATCCTGCAAGACAAATTGGATGATTTGAACATGTGAACAAACCCATAGGTTTCCAATTATACCATTAGTAATAGTTGTGTAACTCTGATGCCGTCAGAGGGAACGCAGGTACAGACCTAAATGCCAAAGTGTCTTGGTCATAGGGAAAAAAAAGGAGGAAAGCTATGTCCCACCCTCCCAGCTATGTTGGCTCTGCAAGGTAAACAAGAGTGGAAGGTAACATAAACTTAATTTTACCACTGGAAAATCTGCCAGTTTTGCATATTCATATTTCACAGTATAGATAATGCTTAACTTTGCTTCTCTACCCTCTCACTTGCTGTCAGGTATTTTCAATACATTCTTGCATTGCCTCTTGATATATTTTGTTTCTCCTATTTAATCTCCTTGTACGTAATGCAGCAATGGTGTGAAAAGTGTCAACATTCACCACAGAGAGGACACGAGAGTGACTTTAGCTCCTCTAGTCCTTCTACAAGGATGCACAGCTCACTTTGGTCTTTTGTATCTAAGCTGTGTGTGTAAAGTGGAGAGTGTGACCATCTATGCCTCCGTGGACATGACATTGTACACAACATCCTTATCTGTTGCAGGGAAAGAGGTCTTGATGTTAATAATTTGTGCTAATGTAAGCCTACACAATGGCAGGATGGTAGTCCCTGTTTACCAAGTGTTTTAGTGATTCTTTCTCAGACAGTTATAAACGATTTCTTAGATGAGAACTTTTTGCACTTGATGAACAGTAGATGATTGTCACTATTTTACTGTTTAATTTTTAAATTAATTTGAAGTATAATTCTCCAACTATAGAGTGCTCTGAGACTACTAAGAAATCAATCACATTAAATGAACTTCATTATAAATTATCATTATATGACACTCAAAGGGATGCACTGGAAGAAATTAATGCATCAAAGCAAGATTCTCAATGTTTCATTTAAACAGAAAATGCATTTCAGAATTAATTAAAATGAGAAAACACTAGGTCAGTATTGAAATTGTTTGTGTGGAACTCCTATACCAGAGTTACATAAAACCCAAGCTTATACTTATTAAGAGCATGTAAGTTTGTAAACCCTGTGGAATTTTACACTTGTGCATTAATTCCAGCTTTATGTTATTCAAAAATTTAAAAGAAGGTTACAAATCTGAGCAGTGACCTACAGTCTTACATCACACAGACGAACTTTCACTAATTATCTTTAAGAACAGGAAGAGCCAGTAATGCACGAAGGAAAGCAAACGAACTTTGCATGACACTTTCTACACAAAACCATGACATCTTCATATTGAAAAAACAGCACTAAACACACAAAACATAAATATTAAACATACTTCAAAATGGTCACTAAACTACACTTCTTGGAAAAAAAAAATTAAAATGCTGTCAGATAAAGTATGAAGCAAGTACAGAACCTTCATTTTGTAACCACAGTTTGGTTTCTTGGTAAAATCCAATTCTTTGTAAAGAAACAAGCTAGCTTTGAACTAATATGGAAGCTGCCTATTTCCTATAAACATACAGATATTTTCAAGTCTTTAGTGCAATGAGAGTAACCAAAGGCAACAGGTTAAATATTCAGCTGGTGCAGCAGCGCAGAACTGAGCCAGAAAACTGCAAATTAACAAAATAGATCATGACCACTGTTATGATCAATTTAGGAACTTGTCTCTGCTCCACTGACCCATTTTTTCTATCACCTGCTACTTCTTTTTACAACACAGAATAAGAATGGAAAATAAAAGTCTGAATGGTTAAGTTTGGCAAAATTTTGCAAAGATTTGTAAAAGCAACAAATAAGTGAGAATCAAATATTACAGTGAAATGTTGGAAATAAACACAACTTAAGCTTTAGACGTCATTCACCTTTTCAGAATTATTATAAAGAAACAGATATATTATATGCAGATTTAAAGTATTAGAAAATTGAAATTCAAAATACGGTATTAGAGCATGGGGGTTTTTACACAGAACTTCAGTGTTTTATTAATAAAAACATTTGCTAAGATTAGTCACGTGGAAGAGAATGCTACTTCTCTGGACATCTACTGAAGAAACAGAAAAGAGAATGCAAAATAAAAATTACCTAGAACCATACTATCTAGGTTTAAATGTAATATGCAAGACAATTCTCAGATTTCAATAAGGTTTTAGCAAAGAGTTTTAAAAAAAAATTTAAATCCAACTGGTTTTGGAAATTTCAGGGAAGTCTTGGAATTATTGATACAGACTTTCTGTAACAAACCTAATGAGTTTTCTTGATTGGAGTGGACTCACTAACGTGTCTTCAGTGTAAAAACATTTGGGGAAGAGGAGACTTCATTATTCTGCACTCTTATTTAGCTACACATGAACAGACTTTTTATGGTCAAGAACTGAGAACACGAAATACCAAATGTACAGAGACCAAACTGCACAGTCTTAATTTTTTTGTTTTAATTTGCTTACTTGATGAGGCAAAGGTCCACTAAACAAGTATTTTACGACCCCAGACCAAAACTGAAAATAGGTAACACAACTACCCTTGACCTTATACACCAGAAAGAAAAAAAAAAAAAAAAAAAAAAGACGAAAAAAGAGGGGTAGAGAGACTGCCTTTATTTTGATCCAAAATAAATATTTACTTGCTTTTTCAAAGGAGACAGGGAGGACGGAAGGAAAACACTGACTTTATGGAGCCTAAAAGAAAAGAAAGCTCGTTAAGTTCCTACATTTGTCCTTCCCTAGAGAACTACCATGTCACTGAAATTCAAAATCCAGTCATGAAAAAATGGGGAAAATTAAAGCTTTGTGAATGCAGGCATGAAAAATTGTTATACTTTCAGCAAACAGTGATGAGTCTATATCTATTTATTTGGAAAATTGACTTGATATAGTATATAAGCATAGGTGCTTATTAAAGCCTGAATCTCTGGAAGTTGTCAAGCACCACATCTTTACTGTTTCTACCCATGATAATCCTGAAGCAGAATATTTCCATCCAACAGCTAAGTGTCTTTGAATTCATTAGGTGGTATTTGGTTTTTGTTGTTGGAAGAATGGAGCATTGCATACTTATCTCTGATGTAAATGTAGTTCAGTAACACGTAGTTAGGAGCGATCTTTTCTGAAACTAAAATGGATGTCAACATATAAGAAGAAGGAACATATTTCTCTTATTCCACAGTATTTCAGCAACAAGACAGATCCTACCATCTGTAACAAAACTGCTTAACAGAACAGTCCGTTGTCACTACAGAGAAGATGTATCATCAAGATGTTGAAATACAACTTCTTTACTTAAACATAAGTAAATGATGAAAATATGCTTTATAAGAAATCTGCTGGAGATTCCAGAAAAAGTGCAGAAGAAACATCAAATCAAATGGATTATATGTGGATTAAAAAATAAGTGCACAGCTGCAAATGAAATTTATGTGAGTAGGAATAAGGGTGAATATATATCAAATCACTGTGCGCAATAGTGGGGGCGCTGTCCCTAGCATGAGATACAAGGTGCAAAGGTGGACAATTTGAAGTCTGAAGACTGCTGTCCTGATAAATCAAAATTACTGCTCAAATAAATGTATTACCCAAGTACAGAGCTTTGTTTTACATGAGATGAACTAGGCAGTAAATGACCAATTCAATTACCTAGTTTTTGATAGGGTTGTCAACACAAGATGTTTTGTTGCATAACAAAGGATTCCAAACTAACTCATAGCTGCAGTGCTGTCGTGGGTAACACATCTTAATACTCTGTTATTGGCAATGCTATGCTCATACAACACTGTAACTAAATCAATAAAAACCTTTTTGAAAGTGTGAAATTAAGCATATGGGCAAATCTGTCTGATTATCGCAACTCTCTGGGATATTCCAAAAAGCATCTGTCTCATTCAGTGTCCTTAATTTTATTAAATCCTAGAAGCTTTGAGTGGTCTTTTTTTTTAAGATTGTGGAATTAATTTAAAACATATAAATATTTATTTTTTTATTTGTTTTCCCAATAATGCCTCGTTTCAGGATTACTGGTAATAAACTCATGTTTCTGAGAACTAACTTTGGCCTATTAGAAAATTTATTGAGGGTCAGCTGGTAAATCATGGCACGCTGATGCACATTAGTAGTTTAGTGGTTTGGCCCTGTTATTGAACACATTATAGCACAAGTTTATAAGTTCTCAATCATATGAAAACACATACGCAAACTGACTTCCAAAAATACAATAATGAAAGATCTCATTATGTATCTCTCCCACCCCATGTCACACTTGTGAAAATATCTGGTCTACTTCTCAGAAGTCTTTTCGTGATTTATAATTTCTATAAACACATTTTCATTGTTTCTACAGTTATTTAATGCTGTCCTGTTGCATGCACATTTGCAAAAATCTACCTATTGTAGACATATAAAAATTTTCAAAACATCTTTGCATTCCCATGGAAAATAATTTCAGTAAAACTTTTCTCTTGCTCCCTCAACTGCATTTCCATGTTTCAGAAATTACTGTTTAAAGACAACCACACACCTACTTCATTTGATAGACAAGATGTCTATTGTCTCCACCCTAGGAATCATATGTCAAAACTACACGTATTGTTGAAATAAATCGGGTTCACACCCTCTATTGATTCCAGCAGAAAAGTAAAACGTTGCTAAAGAGGCAGCTGTCTCTGACTGCACATATGTTTTCCCCAGTTTGCTTATGTGACCGGTGGTCCATACTGCCACCTATGGCACGATAAACAGGGAACTCCAAGACAGTACTTCCATTTCCTTTAATGAGACATAGTTTCTGCACAATATTCAGTAATACTTATTCAGTAATCCACCAAGGCAACGGAGAACACGATTTTTTTAAACACTACTCTGAGGAAATTGTATCCTTTCATTACAGCTCTCATTTCTGAGGTCCATGTTCAGCATGACTTCCTCAAGAATTATTTTTGTGCCTTATGCTAAATGCATACTTACAAATCATACCAAATCTGAGCTTATAAAGAAAAGAACAGCAAAGAGTAAATGTCAAACATGAAAAGGAAATCTCTTTCTTCTGCATCTTTTTTCTCAGAAATTGAGACCTAAACATGAGTTTGGTGGTACAGTAAGTTTAACTCATTAAGTAGAAACTCCCACTTTCTTGAAAGAGTCTTCTATCTCATCCTTTAGCACTACTTTATTTCTGATATGCCAACTTTTTTCCTGTTAACAAAAATTGAAAATCTCACTTCTGTTACCTAACAAGACTTTTATACAGTCTAGGCATCTGTAGACCTGAAACGTAAGAAGTCTTAACAATTGTGAGCCTTTAGAAAAGATATATTTTGAAGTACTGCTGTTCAAATGTTTTGATTTTCTTTTTTTTTTCTTTTCTTTTTTTTTTTTTTTTTAAACTATGATAAGGGAAAGCCAAGACAGAGAAGAGTGCAAGGTCAGAGACCAAGAACAAGCCAATTTTACGCTGACATTTTTGTTTGATTTTCACCACTTGCTGGAACTTGAAATGCAATAAAGTGAACCAGCCTAGTTTCTCTCCTCTATGTTGCATTCTAAAGGAAATTCAGTTTTCACAAAGATTTCCAAATTACATCTTGATTGACCAGAAATGCCAAACCTTGTGACAGTCAAGATTCACTCCAGAGAACTGGTGATACAACATCATTCCCTGACTAGAGCAAAACCAGCACAGGTATGGCAGAGCTTGTCAGCTCAGTTTACTGCTTCATCATGCTTGTTTCAAATGGGACTGGATTCTCCTTATAGGGACTGGGTTCTCCTTGTAGGGACTGCACTATGGCATAAGCAAAACAATGTAATAAAAAAGAAGAATATTCTTGAGGTTAGTTCTGAAATGAGCTGGATGAATTTGCACCTTCCAATCAACAACAGAAAACTACATCAGAAAGAGAGGTTATGATTTACAAAAGCAAAAGACCAAATTAATAGTCTACGATTTCCTTCTCTTACGAAAACTTGTAATGCCATGTGCAATGTCACCTTGCTTCCCAAAACACAAGAAATTCTTTGCCAGAAGCTTACTGGATTCTATCTGTGAAACAGTGGAACTCACTTCTTACTCTGCTTTCTTTGAACCTTTTCCTGGGATATTGCTTTATTTTAAGACAAATTTATAAAAACATTATTTAAAAAATCTCTTTTTAAAAGTGCTTAAAGGTCTTTGCCAAAATGGCATTGTATTTGGCTGTGGTATGTGAGAAGGAAGTTCAGTTTGTTTAACACAGCTTCCAAAACATTGGGAAAATTTGGCCAGTTTTGCAAGTATACATTCATTGAATAGTCTACAACTCTCACTGTTGTACCTGAGAGAGTGCAAAAGTATGCACATATGTGTGTGTACAGCAGGAATCTAAACAAAGAAAAATTCAAAGTAAGTGCAATTCACTTCAAGGCCAAGTTTAAAATTATTCTGGCTTTAGTGGTATTCCTGTGAAAACTCTTGAAGCATCGGGTGTAGCATTTCCTCAGAACAATGCAAATGAAGGAATTTCTTAGGAAAAGATCACACCTTAATTGTTTTGTCATGATGTTGCAACATTTAGCAGAAATATAAAATCTTGACTTTCAACAGAGTGTTCACAGGAAAATCACTTAGGGAGAAATACTAGGTGAAAGTACACAAGAACTCACACTGATTATGGTGTTGGAAAAATTGTAAGTGAAAGTGAGGCAACTAGACGAATGTGGAAGTTGTATTAGCAAATTGCTACATCAAGGACTAGTATAATAAACCTGATGTATTAAGCCCACATAAAGAGCATGTAAATTGATTTTTGTGCAAAATCAGGAAATCTAAAACCTGCACTGAACTTGCCCAAAATGCTTTCTGGGACTCTAAAAAGTTTCTCCCATCACTATGGTGTATGTCTGTGTTTTTAGGTGTTGAAGAGAAGCAAAAGTGCTGGAGCAGTGGGAGGAGGCCTGTAGGGCTGCCCTGGAGAGAGGAAGCGCTAATAACTCTGTCTGAAAGTCACTAATTTACAGACAGAGCAGATCTCTGAGAAGATGAAGACAAGCATCTTCTTGCTGATGGTGCTTTTTCTGGGGAGGACCAGATGAAATCTCACCAGCCTTCAAGATGGTGTACAGGCCCTATACCCTATGATGTCTTACCGTGACTATGAGCATCTGTTAGCATCCGCCATTGCTTTCCCCAGAGCCCCTTGGTGGTGTTGCTGCCATAGCCTTGAAGTGCTCAGTGTCCCAGGACAGACCCCAGGTAGCAACCTCTTGGAAGAAGGGAAGAAAAATACCAGGGTCAAGGAGGGACGATATCAGGCTGGCCAAGGGAAACTCAGCTGGGATGCAGCCCCAGCCTTGCCCCCAGGTTTCTTGGCCCTCAGATTCCCACTGCTATGTTGGCTGTTTTCAATAAATGCTGCCACAGGGAAGAGCAAAATCTTGCTTTGATCCCACTCTCTCCCTTGTTTAGGCACACTCTGTCAGATCCGTACCTGAGGCTGGAGGTGGACCCCTTCCAAGACGGCAATGTTCCAACTCCCCAACCCCTTGACCCTAAAAACCTTTCATATCTTAGCAGGCTTAAAAACATATGAACAAAGTAGGTACATTAACTCTCACTTATTAGAAGCAGATTATTGCAAATATGTACACTGATTTCCAAGCAAAGCCACATAGGGAAAAAAAGAGGTTTTGATGCATGTTCTTTTGGCAAATATTTTTCCCAAGGGTATAGGCTAGTGAACAAAATGATTACAAGAAATTACAGTATGTACCACGAATACTTTTTTGGTATGCACATTATGTCACCCTACCACATTAAAAAAGAAAAAAAAAAAAAAAAAAAAAAAAANAAAGACAAGAAAAGAAAAAAAAGGCAAAAAAAAAAAGCAAAAAGTACAGGCTTTTTAAGTTATTCAGAAAAGAATACAATGTTCACTTTGTGTTACAGAAGCTATTAAAGAAAACTTAGATTTTCAAACCATTCTTTATAACACTGTGATTACAAGTTGGGGAGTATTTATCTAAAAGAACAAGATGAATGTTTCTTACGGCCTTTATCCAAAACCCTTTGAAGCTGTTGATTCAAGCCTCAAGACCGTTTGCCATTTTAAGATCCATCTAACCATTTCAGACCAATGTCCCCCACAGAACTGTTTCATCAGCACACAGTATGTTTCAGTTAGACAGCCTGCACCCAAGCCCAAGAACCCTACAGTTGATACAACAATCTTCTGGGGAGCAGAATATGCCTTTTTGTAACGCCTTCATGTCATATCTAGCATGAAGCGTAACCTGTCACCAAGCTGAGTACGAGTTCCCTTGTTCCTCATGAGTTTCCCCTCACAATACCTGTATGAAGTGTCAGTAATTTTGTTGTTTACAGTAGAAATAACAACAGAAACCTAAATAACTTAAGTGGGGTCCCACGTGGTGCCAGTTGCAGAGGTGTACACTCAGTCCAGAATTAACCCTGGTTCTCAGACAAACACAGGAAAAATACCCAGCCTAATTGGGCCCACAGTTCTGAGTCTACTTACAACAATTTAGAAAACTACCACTTTCAACAGCTTTCAGCCTGAGGCTCCTGCCCCATAAGTTATCCCAATCCCCTGATCTCCTTCGGTGCTAAATCAGTGGCTCTGTACCTCCAACGTGGAGTCAGCCAAAAGTGTTAAAATTAAGACTGAGACAGGAAATTCACATCGTTCTCTGCTGTGGCTTTTGCTGGGTGTCCCCAGAACTAGGAGGAGGTCTGATCTTAGAGAACCCGCCTGTTTCAGAACCGCATCGGTTTGGGTGGATTTGCTTCTTTCAAAATGGGGCAGCTCCTTCCACAAAACCAGCCTTAACAGACACCTACAGCAGAGGATGGTGAAGAGTTGAACTTCTTATACCAGATACCTGGATTAAAAAATGAGTAAAAAAATCATAAAAATATTCACTAATTATAAGCAAAGACATTGCAAAATGTTGTTGAAAAGCTAGTACTTATGTTTTACAAAATGCTAAAATGCAAGTCAGAGCAAAGTCAGGAGCAAACTTGTGCTGAAAGCCACAGACCTTGCTTCCATACACCCTTTCATTTTGGAATGCTTGGGTTTGCAAGTTAGTGAGCAATAAAATCCTCAAATTTTTAGTACTGCATGCTTTTCAACATGTCAAGACTGAGCTTGTTGATAAACATATCTATTTATAAAGATATGAACTGTATCTTTTAGCCTGCCTTTAGAGAACAGTATTTCAAGTAGAGGAAATGCATTAGTGAATACTGTGGCTGTCCTTTGAGAAATATCTAACAAAGGGTACAGGCAAGGAATATACTAAAGGAACAAGGATCAGAGGAGTCAAAGACAGCAAGAAATACCTTAGCTTCATAAAGAAACAAATTCCTTATTTCTAGTTTTCTCCGTGTTCACAATGCATAATTTGAAATAGTTCCTCAGTAATGTCTGCCAAAATGATCACGGGACTAAGCTGGGAACAGAAAGATACACTGAGGGCACAAGTATTTGGTGTGGAAATACAGCAGTGGGAAAAACTGATGTGAAAACTTGGTTTGAAAAGCATATGGCTATTACCTCTTTTACAAGATAATTCTCCCAATCTTCAGGTTACATCTTAGACATGTATTTAATTTAAATCTGATATGAAAGTAATTAAATGGTAAACACAACTAGTTATGAAAAAACTTATTCATAGGATTAACAATAGGAGGAAGACAAAGATCCATACTATGGCTGCAAATCCTCAAGACTTCCTTTGGGAATAATAAGCCCCAGCTGAAATCACATTACATCTAAATTAAATTATGCACCTGAAATATTTCTTTTTTTAAATGACTTAGGGACAGGTGCCTATGTGGTCAACTACTTCTTTAGTTTCCCACTTGTTTTCCTACCCAACATCCTATACGTTAATTACAATGTCTTTTGTCATTCTGAAAGGAATACCTATTATTTGTTAATGGTGATGTGTAGCAAATAGTTACCTCAAAAGCAGACTAAGAATTGGAGATGGAGTTCTTCATAAGGTTGCTAAAACTGATTATTATGAACAAAAATTACAAAAGCTCCCAGAATTTCCAGATACTTCAGTAGACTGAAATTTTCATGAAGTCTGTGTGGAGGGTGGCTCCTGCAAAAAATACCTTCTTCAGTAACAAATATAAAATATGTGGTAAAAAAAAGCACTTTGTGTAAATCTCCATGATGATTATTTATTACTTGGTGTATGGAAACAAATATTCAATTAAATGAATGTAGTATTTTTAATATAATTTTTCTCCCCTAATTCTGCCACTTTTAGAGTTAGCAAGAGAACCTACTGAACAGATGAGTTATTTCCAGTTTTAGACACAGGTCTTAAAAAAGACAGTTAAACCATCAGGTATACTGTAACTGAGATAAAGTAAAGTTCCTCTTTCAGATCAATAGAAATGAGAAGTAGCTATATAGGATTCTGAGTTCCCTCAGTATTACATTATTTTAAATTCCGACTCTCCTGGAGATTTACAGCCCTGTGAACCCCACACTATTTCCAGCTCCTGCCGTAACCTCAGTTGTATTACTTCTCTCTGCTTGTGCAATCTTGCAATATTCAGCTAAGATTTAGAGATATGTTTTTTCATTTAAAGCAACTGGATGGGGCATGGGTCAGGGAGGGTGCCGAGATGCTCAGCACGGATGTTGGAGGGAGAGAAGGAGTGTAACTATGACTGTGACACACCCTTCTGCAAGTCCTACGTGGTGGTAGCACCCCACCGGTGCAGCTAGGGGATACCTTGTGTCAGGTTTGCCAGGTGTCTTCAGTCACAGCCCCATGTTCTGTGACAGGCTGGAAGCAGTGCCAGGGAAGGACTTCACTTCCTACTAGAAGCAACTTGGTTTGGACTCAAATCTGGGAAAGACCTCACACAGCCCTGGAGGATTTGCACACCACAGAGAAGGAGAAAGGAAAAACACTCCTCAGTGAAGTGCAATTATCTGAATATGCATTGCCTCTTGCTATTCTGTGTCTGTTTGCCTGTGCGTATACATATGTGTGTATGTGAGTGCACATATACACATTTAATTTGACCATGAATAGAGAGCTATTGCCTTATATTACAGGATATTTTTCCTTCCACAATCAGGCATGTGTGGACATATGCACACACAAGAGTTGCCTTTTGTTTTAGGCCACAAAGTAAGCTAGAGGGCCCAGCCTTCTGCAGTGGGAACCTGGTGTTAGGAGAGGCCACCATGTATCCATTAAAGATGGAGAAGTACGTATAGAGTCCAAACACCACAACCCTTCGACACCAAACATAGGGCAAGTCAGGAATATTAGGTGCAAAATGTTTTTACAGCATTTTTCTGGAAAGAAAACCCTGCCAAACCAACTCTCCTATATTTCATCACAGAACATTTTGATCTAGAGAAAGATCTGCCTGACCAGAATTTCGTGGACTTCATTTATCTTGCCAGCTGAGCATATTTAGTATTGCTTTACAGTCCCTAGATTGCTCAGACCTCATATCGCTGACAGAAGAAGCCAACAACTGTCATATCTGCAAGCTGGGCAAAGTGAAAAGATTACACAAGGTTGCTTTTGAAACAAAATGAGAACAAAATTCAGTTTTCTAGGAAGACTAAACTTTGTTCACTGAGCCATGTCATTGTTTGTGCTGTATGCTCCTACTCTTCTAATCTTCTAATACCTCTTTCCCAGTGTCTGAGAAAATCCTCAAAACTTGATTTCTGCCATTCCACAAATATTTTATAGATTTATTTATAGAACAGTAATATATATTGTTCGTTACAATAAGAATTTAGTCCTCAAATACAGGATGGCTTTTCTAATGGATTTTTTTTCTTCATATTTTGGGTAACTGAAAAGCTGTTTTTGAGAACAGCTTGTGGTAGAATTTCTCTGACTAGAAACATAGAGTTACTGTCTATGCAAGGTCAAAGTACGACTTCAATACTGTAAAGCGTGGCTTTATTTGAAGATAGAACTGTGTTTGTAGCTGGGTGTTTCAGCCTTACATCTGACATCTTTTGAGAGTGCTCCAACGCAACAAGTGTTCCTGAGCTCTCCCCAGAAAGCATCAAACCTTTTCCCTTTATTCCCATGTGGCTGAAGTGAGATGATTTTTCTAAACACAGAACCAAGTGACATCTAATGAACTCCCTAGACAATAAGTGAGAAACATTTAAATTCATACGCCTACTAAAATTTTGAGGTACTGTTATTGTGAAGTTATTTCCCTTTGACTTACAATGGTGTTTATAGCTATGACAGATACAGAAAGCAAAGGATTTGTATCTCCATAATGAGTAAGTCCTTCTTGATCAGATTTAGGTAAATAATTAGATGAAATTGAGAGTAATGACATTTAGATGAAAGTGAAGGAATGAAGCTGCCCATCAAAGTTCATAATAGTAAAGCCTATTTGTACTTACCAGTTTGCACTGTGGGTGCAACAATCTGTTCTTTCACAGAGGTTTATACTGTGGTGTTTATAGTTTTGTTTTCTCTGTAGTTCTAATGGGTAAAAGAGATGAAAACAACCTGCAGTAACCCAGGTCCTGGGCAATATTATAATCATTGAATTGTCTAGGTTGGAAGGGACCTTTAAGATCATCTAGTCTGACCATCAACCTAACTCTGCTAAAAACCACCAATAAACCATGTTTCTAAGTGCTATGTCTACCTTTTAAATACCTCCAGGAGTGGTGCCTCAACCACTTCCCTGGGACTCAGGGGATTCAGATCAGTGCTCTTGCCAGGCTGCACCAGCATGATGGAGGAGGTGTGCGTGTCTACTGTCACTTAGTTTACCCTCTCAGACTATGCACCACCTCCAATCTTCCTGCTCTGTGATTTCAATCCGTTCCCCACCTGCCCCCATATGCTTTTGCAAACAGGGACCCACACTTGTTTTCAGGCACAGGCAGGTACCTGTTGACCAAGGCACTGTTGGGTCCTATATAGACTTTTCGTTCTTTATGCTCTGGGACACATGAACCCTAAGAAAGTCTTGTCATGATCAAGACTGCCTCGGCACTTGTGACTGTGCTACACCTAAAGCCCTCCTGCCTTATGTTTCAGCTTCTCTATCCTTACCTCTTTCTCAGCAGGACTCATAAACATGGGTAGTGTAGACCTTTAGACTCGCTGATGCTGGGCGGGTCTCCAGCCCTGTCACTTGTTCAGCACAGGGGTGCTTTGTCTTACCCTGAGATGAATCCCAGGAGCATTTTCATGATCAGTGGGCATAGGGTGCATGTAAGAGAAGGGGCTGATGCCATCAGGGCTCCTTCCACCTGTTTCTCCATCAGTTCTTTCTTCACAACAATCTTGAGACAAGATCAGAGACCTGCACCGTATCAGTGAGCTAGACTTGAGAGAGGAAAGTTAAACCGGTTGGGATGGGTGGGGGGACAGCATGCACTAAGTCCAGTGTTGTAAACAACTGGAGATTGGGAAGAGGCAGTCTCTGTCAGCTACAACGTCCTGTGTATCAGTGAGCAGCTGTCAGCTCTATCCGCTTTTCTCAAGGTCACTCCCTGTCTTCCTAGGAAGGCCATATTGGCTGAAGCAGAATAGGGAATTAACAAGAGACAAGAGAAAACTTTTGAAACGTCCACACTCTTTTCAAAAACATCTTGTCTTCTCCTGGTCATCCAGACATCTATTTCTTGTGCCACCAGGACAAACTCTAGCTTTGCTAGCCCTGGCAGGAAGAAGCAATGTTGTACACCCTAGTGAACCGCATTGTGCTGACTTTGCTGGGCCCTAACCACAGATTTTCCCCCCTTTATTCCCACCTTACCACCTCATCCCGTCCACTTACCACCACATCCATTCATAACTCTTCCTTAGCTTTGCTTCCAAATCTTGAGAAAATGAGATCCCGACTGCGACTGGGTCTTTGCAGACATCAGTTAGCGGGGAGTACCCTGGGGAGTTGCAGAACAAGTTACTGCCAATCCATATGACTTAGAGTAACCAAAATACGTTGGTAGTGGTAAACACTTGTGCAAAGGTGCTCACCTGAGCCACAGATGAAGAGTTTGCATGCTGCATGACTCTGACTGTTGCAGCTCAGGGAAGTGCATCCGTATCAACAGACAGGAGAAAGCCCCTCTGCAGTATTGTGCGTATCACCAAGCCTGGCTTAGAGAGTTGTCTACTGTTCCTTTACTGTCGTTTTGAGAGCACACCCAGCTCTTAGTGGGGATGGTAAAGTCAGTATAGGAGTCTGTCCTACTTTTTCTGACTATAGTGATTTATAGGCTTGAATTCATGAGGCTTGAAGAAAGGAATTACGGGTTTCCCAAACTGCACACAAAACACCCAAAGTTGTAAGGCTCTTTGACTCCTAGAAATGGGCTGAACTTCAGACAATGCTGTACAGAAGCTTCCATTCACTACCATTCATGCGTGTATTGTATCTGCTCTCTCCCTGATGCACCTGTGGTATAATCAAACGACCTAACTCTCTGTTTTTCAGGCAATAAGTTAGCAAAAGAAGTCAATGCAATTGGTTAACAGAGTTAATTAATCTGAGAACACGAAACCTAGAAGAGAAAAAGAACTTAAAGTAAATGAACTTCACATTTTTTTATTTATTTATCTTTTATTTAGTAATAGCACCCAAAGCTGCATATATTAACACAAGTAGTAAAGCTTTCATATTTTATTCCTACCAGTGCATTTCCAAATCCAGGTGAAATGCTGGAAATAAGTAATGCTGCCATACCATGAACACAGGGTGTAAATCAAAATGATACACGACTTACAAGTGAATCTTAATGATAGGTATGAAACCTGTAACATAAGGAACTGTGGCCATTTCCATTGCCACGAAGGGCCATAACAAAACAGGAGCTGTAAGGACTATAAAGATAACATACTTAATCATACTTTTTGCATCACTTTATTGAATATTCCATGTTGGATGAACCAGCCATAGCTATAGTGTCTGTTGGCTACAATGCTACAATTAAAATGTTTGTTGCTTGTACTACAGTAAGGGTCATGAAATGTATGGACCTCTGTGCATGTTTAGCAAAATGAAACAGCAACATGACAAAACTGCACCACATGTGAATATTGTAAATGGTTAAGTTATAAAGTCATTCATTCAAAAATCCAAATATTTCAATGGAAAAAGTATATAAAATGCAGTAAAACATAAATTACATTTAAAGGTCTGTACATGATTCATCCTGCAAACAGAAGCACAAAACCAGCATTTTGTACAGTATTGCTTATTTTGGTCTTCTAAAGTTCAAAGTTTCATTTTCACTAAAGACGCAGGAAAAAGCATGGTTTCACATGCAATCCAGCAGTAATTGCGGTAAATCAAGTAAGTCTATAACCCCGCACAAACCCCAACACTTGTACAATGTAGGAACATATATATGGAGCCATTTTCTGTACTTGATAACAAATATGCAATTAAAGTTGGATTGTTAAGTTAGTGCACTCCTACAATATCCCCTACAATATCCCCATTTTTGGTTAACAGTGTATTAAGGCTGCTTGCTGCTGAAAATACACAGCAGAGAAGGAATACCTTCATCCACAAATGCAGTCAGACGATCTCTTCTGGAAGCTTCTGTCACAGTCATTCATTGGGAATGATGAAAGCAAGCCATCCTTTCTCCTCTCATATTATTCCACAGGATGTTGTGGATGCTATAAGTTTATGTGAGTTCAAAATCATTTGGATAAATTCATGGCAGAAAATTCCATCAAGGGCTATTAAACAGAAAAAAATCCACTTCTGGCTTGGGAAATCCCTAAGCCACAAATTGCTGGAGGTTGGGAAAATACCCTGGGGAAATACTACAAGGGAAATTGCCCTTGCAGTCTTCCCTGGGCAGACACTATTGATGGCCTTTTGAGACACGCTACTGCACTGGACAGACCCACGGTCTGACTCAGCACAGTCAATTTTATGTTCGTTTCCCCTACTTTTCTGGTTATCATAATAGAAACACAGATCAGTATTCTCCACTTGTTATTTTTTTCAGACTCAAAACCCAACAATCTTGTGTTCATTATATCAAAGAGATAAATACTATTAATTAAGCTGTCCATCACACCCAGGGCATTTCTTTATGCTCAGAGCAATTCTGTAACGGTAGTTGGACTCCTTTTTGTGTTGTTGGTTTAGGCATAATTCACTAACGTCACACTCACATATCATGACATACATGATGCTCAATGCTACTCTGCAATACGTTGCACAGCAACAGTACATAACTGAAAAGCAGCTTCCCTCAAGAACTGTAGGACAGTAAAAAAGATTAAACCCAGCAATTCTATACCATCATATTTGCAAATTCTGATGGTTGCAATGGTCAATAAACCTGGTATATCATTACTGCTGCACTATACATGGGTGTAGGTTTTTTGCTTTGTTTCTTTTAGTTACATCAAAATCACTGCCATTAAGTCTAAGGATCTACAGTTTCCATGCATGGCAGTGATGTAAAATTCTTAGTAATGAGGCCAAATTCCTTAGGCTTCTGATTGAATTTCTGCTTCGTCCGTCTGAAGTGTGTCATTATCACCCAGCAATTCTGTTTCAGGCACAGAGCCCTCCTCTTCTTCCTCCTCCTGGACAGGATTCTGGGCAATGTCTTCTGTTCCATTGTGTGTATCATCTGTGCCCTCTGAGAGCAGAGCAGCCCTGTCAGCCACTGACGTGTTGGAAGGTGCTGTTGTTACATAGCCTGTACTGGTGGATCCACTCCCACTGTGGTGGGAGCCTGGTTTGGGAATGATCTGGGGAGGCAACTGCTGAGGGGCCATTTGCATTGGAATTTGGACAGGGTAAAAATTTGGCAAGTAAGCACCATAGGCAGGCATTGGCTGGTAACCATTGACTGGAATGTAAATCTGAGGAGGTGGGACCATCGGTCTCATCTGCCCTTTCATTTGTATGAACTGTGGTTGAGGGAAAGCTGGAGTTTTCTGCTTTGGTCCAATGTACCTAGCATTGCTGACGTTGCTAACAGGGCTTGTGCTAAGAGAACTCGTTTGCGTGGTGTTGCTTGCCCCAGAGGTTTGCGCTGAGCTGTTGTAATTAGAAAGGTTTCCCCATGTTCTTAGTCTGTTGTGTATATCTTTAAATCTTGGTCTTCTGTTGGGAAATTCATTCCAACACTCCAACATCAAAGTGTATATCCATGTGGGGCAGTCATCAGGACACGGCAAAACCTGTCGGTTTCTGATCATCTCAATGACATCCTGGTTAGAATAACCACAGTAAGGCTGCAAACCATAGCTGAAAACTTCCCACAACACAACTCCATATGACCATATATCCGAATCAACAGAAAACTTGCCATACATAATTGCCTCAGGGGACATCCACCGTATAGGAAGAAGAGAATTTCCCATCAGTTTGTAGTAATCGGCAGCATAAACTTCCCTGAAAAGGCCTAAATCAGATATTTTCACATTTAGTTTATCAAACACCAGTATATTTCTAGTGGCCAAGTCCTTGTGGACGATGTGGTGGCTAGAAAGGTATTCCATTCCTGCAGCTATCTGAGTCACAATGTGGAAGAAGTCTGCTGGTTCCAGAGTGGATTTTACTGTCTTGTCATCATCAGTGCTCCCGACATCCGAATGGGGAGATCTCATCACCAAGAACTCATGGAGATCACTATGGGAACAATAACTAAAAATCATGCTTATGGGTTGTTCCTTCGTCACTATTCCAAGCAAACAAACAATATTTGGGTGCTGTAATCGTGATCTCATCATTGCTTCATGTTTGAATTCTTCACGAAGAGCCAGTTCTGCTTTGTCTTTGAGTGTCTTGATAGCAACAGCCTGTGTCTGTTCACCTGGTGCTGCACCAAAAAGATGCCCCTTGTAGACTTTGCCAAATCTCTCCTCTCCTAACTCTTCCATAAACCTCACACTGGACAGATTGATTTCTTTAAGTTTAGCCTGAAATTAAGCAAAGAAAGTAAGTCAGTAAAAAAATCATAATGTTTTCTAAACAATGGAATTTCTTATTAAATAAAAGCTCCCAGTGATTAGATGCTCCACATGGAAGATAAATTGGGCCAAAATGACTTTCTAGCTGTTTGTATATTCACATTAGCATATTGATTTTACAGTTAACCTTGAAATGAATTATACTATTATCAGAAGTGTAAATTGAGTTATGTTGCAAGATGATGAGTATAATTACTTTTCGAAGAAACAACTGTATTTCCTGCAAGCTAAACAAATAATTGGTTCAGAGTAAATCTGGTAAACAGTGATGTCTATAAATGGAGCTGCACTTGCCCTACAGATCTGCCTAGAGATGTCTACTGGAGATCTGTCAGAAAATCTGTGGGCACTGACTGAGGAGGTAGCAGTCTCAGTGTGAATGATAGCATCCTTTCCAGCAGAAGGAGGAACAATCTCTCTCTCTTTTAGTTCCGAAGTAGCAGATGCCCTCTCTCCTCCATTGCACTACAGGAATGGCTCCCACTGAAAAACCTCATGCTAGTTTTAATGAAGAGGGGCATCGAAGAGGAGCAGAAGGAAGAAGGAATTTCTTTCTGGTATGTGAACAAAAAAGTGCCAAAGCCAAGAGTGAGAAATCCCCACAGCCTCTCTCCTGCAGCTGTTAGGGAGAGGAAGGGAGTTTGTGATGGTGATCTAATGGGTTCATCCTGACCAGTGTGTGCTGGAGGAGTCCCCAGCTGATCCAGATGCAGCTGGCAGAATTTCACACACAGGACACCTCAGCAGGAGGGAGTAAGGCAGGCTGGAAAGAGGATTTCATAGGTGATTTGGGAATGAGCTTTGATTTTAATGAGCAAGAGGTTATGGACTGGACCAGAAAGTTTCCAGCTGCTGAAGAAGTTTCTTTGCCCTAGGTTTCCCATAGCAGAATCTCAGGCAATAATTCAATAATCTAAAGAAAAAAAATAATTTATTTGAGTGGTACAGCGGGAAGGACAGCTCAGGCTGGGTGCCTCTGAAAAGGACCCAGAACCAAGAATTTCCTGGGCAGTTAATACACTTACAATCAATGCATCTGCCCCTCATGTGTTCTTCACGTGTATCTCTTGTCCAATGGCAATTTCTGGTCTGGGTATTCTTATTCTTTTCTGGATTCTTTCTCTGTTTCCACAGGTGTCATTAACTGTTCTTATCTTGGCAAGCTGTATCTTCTGTTGACAGTGTCTTCATTATCTACTTGTACCAGTCTCGGGGCCTTATTTATCTAACTAAGTAGAAGTTCAAAAAAAGTTGAACTTATCCAGGTGAAGCTCATGGCTTGTGGCTTAAGGCTTCAGCAACTTCAGCTACTTATGCTGAGTGAGTTCTATATAAGTAGTATACCAATGCGGGCTAGCACCAAATGATTAAGTGATTAATTTTATTTAAACCGAACCACTGATAATCCCTATTCCTTTACATCAGCACAGCCCAGACTCAGACATTAAACCTCTTCCTTACTACATAAAATCAATGCAATTTTTTACAATTGGTAATATCCCAGATATAACCTATAGTTTCCTGACCCAATGTTGCCAATTGTTCCAAATCAAGCACTTTTTTAAATTTTTTTTTGAGCTTTCATCGTGTAGATGTTGTGATTAAAAATTCAACATCAGCTCTGAACAGGATTTTAGTGGAGACATCAGCCAGTTGACCTAGAAAATTGTATGCAGGAGACGAGATCTATAGACAGAAGTTCAAAGCCATTTTCATTTCACCATCCTTTGTGATGCGCAGCTTTAGAAACATGTTGCACCCCAGCTCAACTCCCTGCTCAGTGGTGCTTCAGAATACCAGCGACAGATTAGACAAGAAATCCCACTGTGTGTCCTGCTTTAAACAAGCAAACTGGCCACATTGCTACCAGGAGAGAAAATGAGCTCCAGGCTGAAGAATGGATCAGAAATAACAACATTTCCAGTCACTAAGACCACAGGCAGAATGACGACTGACATGTAAAGGCAAATGTCATAAAATACTTAGTCCTGAAAGTTGTTGCCCACGGCTAGGAACTCTAGATACAGCTAGGGAGAGCAAGACCTAGTTTTCACTGAAGTAGATGGCCAGTACGGTATGAAAATCAGGTCCCTTACAACATGGCTCAATTTGAACACCAACATAAGACGCTGAAAATCATGATGATTTGGAAATATGTGGCTTTAGCGAACTCTGGGAAAAATACCTGCTTATGTTGATTAATGAGTGGCATTTCCATGTCCTGGCTAGGAGATGCCATCAGCTGGCGGCGCTGTGGTGTAGCAGCAGATGCCTTCTGCTTGTTTCTGCACATACAGACAAGGAAGAAAAGGCAGGCAATAACCAGAGGGATGGCTATGCTGGGAACCAGGATGTACAGGATTCCCAATTTACTGTTGTCCCGTGGACCTGTCAGGCACAAAAATGTTCATTATTTACAATAAGCATTTCTAATGCATTCAATAGTAAAGAAAAAATTAAAAACAAACAAATAAAACCACCAAAAAACAAAACAAAACAAACCCCAAACCAAACAAAACAAAACAAAACATCCCCAAGGCCATATAATTACTGATACTATATTTTAAACAAAAAGTAAACTCCTGTAGCTTGAAAGCAGAAGTCACATTACTGTCAATCCCTTCTTCGTAATTTTCCATTAAGTATTTCAAAGAAGTTTGTATGGACATAATAAATAGCAGTATGAAGATAAACTAGAAGCCCCATATTTAATGTGTTGACTGTAACAGTATGTGGCTTATTTCACTTTATTTTTGAGGCTTCTGATTGTGGGAACTGGAGAACATAGACTGCGGTATCATTGCATTGTCTTGTTCAGCGGGTGAAAAAACAGGCGAGTAGCCTTTATCACAGTATATGAAGCAGTGAACAACACATGGTAAGACACAGCATGAAGTTGTAGTCTGGCCTTCTAGCCCAAATTCAGCCCTTTCACCAGCACTGTGCCCACTTTTTTCCTCCTCTAGTATAACTTCTGCCTACTAAAATAAATCTAATTTCTCCCTGGCAGAGACATCGTTTGTTCTGTACTTCATAGAATTAAAGGGCTTTCATATTACAGTGAGACAGACATGAAAAAGCCATTAAAACACTTAAAAAAGGCTGCCCTGGAATCTTCTAAAATTGCTGATTTCTTTATACTTTGAGACTCTAGGAAAGCATAGTGTCCAAAATGCTTATTGGAACTGCCTGGGATGCTTTCTGCAGTCCCTGGCTCTACTATTTGTGGCTATGGCTTTCACCACAACCACATCCCAGTGTTATCTTTAGACCATGTTACGTGCAATGTAGAGGTTCATTATAAATGTCAAATCATGTTACCGTTAAAAAGTGAAGTAACCAAGAAATTTTGTATCAATGCTCAGTGCTGTTAAACATCCAGGTAATCTGAAACAAAACCACTTTTATGACTTCTATCATATATCTGTTGCTGCAGAAAACATGCCTTCCTTTGTAATTAAGCACAGTATTAAGTTGCTTTGTTGTACCGAAAGACTGTTACAACTGTAACAGCTGTACAGTGAAGGTTGTACTAATGCAGGGAAGTGAGTGGGACAGTATTAAGCTGTGAGAGCTGTGTTTCTTATTTTTGCTATCAGTTGTGTAGTACAGAGTCACTAGCAGATAGTGTAGGACTTTTCTGATAAGATCATCTTTTTTGTGACGTCTCTGCTCCTGCATGTCACACGGCTTCCTTCCAACCAAGCGTGGTGCTCTGTCTCCCTCTACAGGATGTAAAAATCGTTGCTGTCTGCAAGGTGCTATACTGAGCAAAAGCAATATACCACCGAGTAGCATGACCAAACACACACAGGTGATTAGTACATAAAGTCTGGCACTTGACAAGTTAGAATACAAACTGCAGTAGTATCATTAATTATTATCCGAGCTTAAGTGCTCCATACTTATTAAAAAGTGTCATAATCTCTCGGTTCTGATCTCTGTAAAATATTAAACACCTGCAACAAAAGCAAGGGTGCCTCATTAAAGCAAGTGAGACACTTGAAAGTGTAACCCTCTTAAGCAAATTGTACTGGTAAAAACAGGGAACATATAAAATTGCACAGAATTCAGGACAGTAGTAGGGAAATAAAAGAGAATACATACTACAAGAAGGTATGTCACACAGTTCCATGCGTATGTTTTTATTCTTTGTAAAACACCAGGGCCCGTCCATCTGACCTCCGGGATTTCGGCAATACGCATGTCCTCCACCTAGCTCTGGGAACTGTGTGCTTGTCAGATCGTGGCTGTGGGGACTCTGAGAGTCCCAGAGTTGGCAAGTGTGGCCAGACTTGGTAACACTGACTGTCCCTCTGTAATCTGCTCCAGAACCATTGTAGCACTGATGATCTGCAAAAACATATTTGAGTTTGACAATACATTGCAAATCACAAATCAAGGGCCAACAAGACCAAAAGGTAGAAGTGCATAGACCATATATGAAAAAATGCTTGAATTTAGGTACGTCAGGATTTAAATGAAAGCCATGCGTTTTGAAATATCAGTTCTGTGACTATCTGTACTCCCACACCAGTTATTTCTGGATTCTGCTCTATAATGTCTCAGTTCTATGACTATACACACCAATATTTGGCAACTCTGAATTCAATCTGATACTAAGGAAGACGTATAGGCCTTTAGATACAGGACAAGGTAAGTTAAACTAAATTAGAGATATGAGTTTCCTTTCAGCAAAAGTCTTCAGATGTCAACACTATAAACTTTGCCACTTTTATTTCTCATAATCTTCCTCTTTTCCTCACACTGTTCACTTCCTAAAGAAATCAGCACTGTAATTTCTAAAGCCTCTTGCCTACTTTTTCTTCTTTCCTTCTTTAGAAAAAGGGGATTTGGGCTTTTCTTCTCTTTAGATAGATCATTTTCATACACGATGAAATCCTATCTCTTTTGCTGCTATTCTTTCTGAGTGCTCATTTCCCACATGTATCAGCTGAACTGAATCATGTATTTTTCTGTATGTTTGCAACATTACCTTCTCCATTTACCCAAGTCACCCTCCCCAGCCCTCAGGAATCCAGCTGTCTCAAAGCCCTTCCTCCAAACCCCCAGCTACTCAAGTCACAGTTGTTCCGCTGGCTGAACATTGCCAGCTCCAAGGATTACAGATGACTTGCCAGACTTACTGTTGGTTTTATTCTCATTCCTTTTGCTTGATACCTTTTCCCAGGCTAATTTTTCTCTGTCATAATTTTTTCAGTTATTTGTCCTTCTCAGCTACACTAGGCTATTGCCTCACAAGCACACAGCTAGTCTGCCATGCCCATTGTTATGCCATGACCCTGCTCCTAACTGTTGATTCAGACAGCAGATATTCAGAATAATCTTATCACACTTTGAACTTTGAACATCTTTAGTCTCTTGGAGCTTTCTTGTAACATTCGTTGCTGGGAGTGGTGATTAATTGCTAGGAAACAGAGCAGGCAGACAAATTGTCAGCATGTAACTACTGACAGCGAAAAGCCCTTCTCCTCCTGTATGCAAATACAAATTCACAGAGGTGAGGTCCATGTTTTCACCCATCCTGTATGGGTGAAGAAAGACAATTATCCTCCATGCTCAATTTACAGGAGTGGAGCCCCACATAAAAAGAATGAATACTAAATATTTTAATTTCTTAAACAATTTTTCCAGTGCATCTTCCACAACTCGTTTGAGGCTCATTGATAGGTAAACAGGACTCACAAATAACCTTACAGGCAGACTCATCCAGAAAGACACAGTCTGAGCCAGATGTGGTGGCAGGTATGTGGGAAGGAAAGCCCGCAACCTCATGCTGCCCCTCACAAATCTGAGTCAAATTTGTTGTGTGCACAGAATTTTATAGCCCAGAATGGTTGATACAATCTTTTCAGTACTAAGCAACATCCTTTAAACTTCCTTGCCATCCTAACTATACCTTAAAACAGGGCAAGGTTATGGTCAGTACTAACACGATAAAAAGGAGTATCATCCAGTATAGCACTATTTATATACATATACATATATATATATATCTATGTGTAAGTACTTTCTTTACAAAACGAATGACTGATAAAACACTGTCTCTCACACCAAACCCGAGCAAGAAACAAATCCAACTTTTTCCCAGTGATGACACATCCAGACTTACATCGGCTGAGTCTCTCCACAGGGATCCCAATTCTTATGCAGTTGGCAGCTTCCAAGGTTTCAGGTCGTGGGAGATCCTCGCACTTAGGCAACTGTAGCTGCATCAAGATAAGGGGGTTTGACCTAGCAATGTTGTACTCCTGTCTACAGAGATCATTCTCCAGAACTTCACATTCATCCCGGCACAGCTCCCGTGGCTTAGGGGTCCTAGAGCGCTCATCACACAGGGGAAATACAAAGTGGCAGAAGGATGGTATGGCAAACCGTGAGCACTGATCAGACAAATGTGTAGAAGTGCCGATCATGGTAAAAGCAGCTGTAGAAGAACAAAAGTACTACTTAAGCATTAATTCACAGAAAGCATGAGAAACAACATAAATTTCTTGTCATTTGCCTTTTATAAATTTTGTCTTCTCCTAAAGGTCTGAAAGCTTACTGAGCAGCAGGGAAATAAGGTAATTTCTGCTGTACAGGAGAGCTGACAAATGCAGAAAGCAAACCTAAATCCCAGTGTCCCTCTGAGATCCACTCAGAGCTTCAGACTTCAGTTCTTCGGAATTTACCCAAGTGACTAACATTGAGAAACTGTTGGCACTTGCCTAATTTTAACTTGAAAGGACAAAGAGCAAAGGCAAGATACAGCTGCCGGAATCCCAACATGGATTTCCAAAGTTCCTAATTATGTAAAATCTCAGTGAGGAATACCTAAGTTCTTCCTACTGTAGACATTTTGTTAAATAAACAAAGCAAGTGTTTTTCAAGTTCTGAAAGGCAAAAAGAAGTGTACTATTGCTATTTGAGGAGATTTTGCTATTAGTAGACATGAGAAGACTAACAGGCAGTAGTTTTGGCATAAATTAATATAATCAATTTCAGTATACTGATCATGTTAAGATAAAAGCCATAATGGATTAGAAACTTAATCCTTCCCTTCAGCTCTCAGCATCTACACACTAACATATATCTGAGAGTTTCCTTGTACATTGAAAAGACAAGACAAATGTGTACATATAGCATGTTATCTGGGGATGAATGAAGCTTTAAATGCAGAAAAGTTTATTCCCACACTGGAAAGTGTCATTTGTGAATGAGGCTTGCTAGACTGCACGTTCCATCAGCATACCCTGCTAAAAGAGAGGAAATGAGCAGTTTAAGTCATTCAGAACTCTATTTACAACCTACAAATCAGTTCTCTCCCTCTAGTCCATCTCTCTCCTCTCAATCATCTACTTTCTGCTGCCACCTGCTGTCAGAGCCTTCTGTCTCTCCCATGGCATGCAGCAAGCATCCCCAGCTCCAGCCTCTTGTATTGTTTACACCTTTGCTTATTTTAATACAGGGATATTAGCACAGGAATATAACTGTTTATTGATCATGTAGGGAACACTGCATGCGAGGATGGTATCAGGTCTCAAATGATAGCTGTGACTTGCTTCTCCCAAAGACAAACAGGTGAAAAATAAGCCTAGAGGAGTGAAGCAGTCACTGTTGGCTATTTGAAATACCACACTAATTTTTTGAAGTCATTATGGAACTTAGATCAGCATGTGAGTGAAGGTGCACAATTCACAACCATGTCTTTATTTTGGTAAGGGACACAAAAGTTGGAAGGGTGGTGTGGTGGCATCTAAGGGGTTTATTATTTTAGTTAGATATTAAACATCTCAACAAAAACATTGCTAGCCACACACATCCAGGCGTCAGCAGTCAGGTCTACGTACTTGTTACTGTTGGCATTCTGGTCTTTTAAGTCATGTCTCTAGTTTTTCTCCAGAACTGTTCTTTTTTTAATAGAAGACTACAATTCTCATCTAACCACTTGTCCAGGACTTAACAGCACCAGGGGCCATGGAGACAAAGGGAGTGTCAACAGCGTGGCAGAGAAATGAAAATCTAGAGTGAAAATTCCCCATAGATGTAGCCTGTAACCTTTACTGCATGTTCTCAGTGTCGGGCGGTAGATGTCACCGTTTTCCACACACAGCTTCCCCTAAATGCCTTATGGGTCTGGGCACAAGGACCTTCTACCAAAAACTGTGCTTAGGAAGTATGGGCAAAAGTACAAGCCAAATCTCAGCAGCAAAATCTCAACAGTAGATTTTTATTTTTGTTTTTGTCTAATACTTTACCACAATTTCAGAATTGTAATTTTAAATCGTCACTTGGACAGAGAACACCCACTGCTGCAATATTTATTTTATGTACAAGAAGACTCGTAAGAATCAAATATGCTTTTAAATCCTCAAGGTTATTTTTGCATAAGATGTTTTTGTATGTCCTTCATATGCATATAGTTCGGAAATGCCATTTTATTAATGGATTACCATTACTGCCTGATTAGGTGCAGGGCAGTTCTACATGATTTTTCAGAGAGTTTTCCTGAAAAATCCAGGTCTGTCAGAAATTCTCCCCAACTCCAGAACAGAGTCCCAGCCCCAGCCTCCAAAAGTCTAACTGATAACCAGTGGTATTAAGGATCTAGTAGCCAGACCATAGATGACCGTATTGCATATTCCAGAAACAAGTGTCATTTGATCAATGAACACTTTCTGGAATATATCACAGTTTATGCTTGGGTTTGTTTTGGTTTGTGGGTTTTGTTTTTGTCAAATGTGCATTATGAACCTGATTCATGGAGTTACAAATGTAATAATTTCAGTTAGCTGAATATTTCCGTATTGCTGAAAATTATTGTTAAAAAGTCAATGCTCTGACATTTTACCTGAGGAAATAGAAAAAGCTTCTACACATGACAGCAGATATTCATCTTCCTTGCTCCAAATTTGGCTAACTACACATGTGGGAAACTAACTTATGTCCTCTCAACCTTAATATAGGGATAAAACTGAAGAAGATGATAGCACTATTTATACGTGCATTGGGTACATTCGTTAATGTTTTTTGCCCTTAATGTATAAGCTTACCAGTAATTCGGTTTTCTATTTCCCCTTGCATCTGGAGGGAGTCCACATAAATGGTCCTGTTTCCAATGATTCGTGCACACGCTATTCCCCTGTATGGCTGACAGAACCCATCTTCATGATATTCTTCTCTGAAAAAGACAGGTTAGGATTTTATAAACTGAAGTCTAGCTGTTCTCAATGATTTTTTACAAAATATATTCTTATAAAAGGAGAAAACTCCCAAAGACTGTAAATCTGAAATTGTTCCTTTGCCCAGGTGCGCTTTTCTCTTCCAATTCTCTTCATGCTACCTTAGAAGCATAAATGAAGCACCCTGTAAGTAGTTCACAGAGAAAGAAGTAAAATAAACCCCAAGATTAAATTAAAAATAATATACTAATAGTTTTGGGATTTGACAGATGAATCAATTAAAGAGCTGTTAGACTGAGACAGCAAACAGACTTTTTTACATATCCCCATGCATTTTTGGCATCTAGCTGCACCCAGTACAGGCAAACGGTTGTCTTTTCCCACCTCTCTCTCCCTTTCTTCATTTCCTGTAGTGAACAGCAGAAGAGACCTTGCCAAATTTTAATTAAAACACAAAATAATTTTGAACTCTAAATTAGATAAACAGAATAAAAAGTTATCAAGGTTTTAACCTCTTTTCCTCTTCTCTCTAGTCACAGTCAATGCCAAATTTCTCTTCTTACATGTGTCTTATTGTATTTTTCCATTCAATGAGGCTTGGGGCCAAATTTTACTCCCTTACCTCACCATAAATATTTTAGCACAAAAGCACTAGTCTAATCACTCAGTGGTTCAACACATCATCCCCAAAGCGCTAATAAATAATACAGAGCTGTTCCATAGACGTTAACTGTCTGAGTACTGAAAAAGAACTTCAGAATGAACACGCTCTCAGGGTCAATATCTAGTATGCTGTGTGTTTCCTCTGGCACAGAATAGCCTCTGCTAGGATTTACTAATGTGATGGATTCACATCATGTCATTTACTGCATGACGGACCAAAAAAGGCTTAAGTCATAACCTAGAAAACCATGACTCTAGAGTAATCCTAAGACACCCAAAAGCTTAATCAGCTCTTGTAACTAAACAACCAGTTCAAAAGTCTGAGGTACCTCTCCCATACCAGTGATTTTTGAAATATTATTCAATACTCTTGTGCACTTTGTACGTGCATCTTCAGATATCAGTACTTGTTTTGTCACCCATGTTTCCATGTCTCATACAAATACCTTCACTCTTTCTTTGCATGCCACATGAGCAGGACAAAACTGTCAGTGCCATGATATGGAGATACGTAAACCACACAGCTTCAGCTCTGCCAAATCAGCACAAAAACCTGTTACTTGACAATGGCTAGCCATGATGAGCACAGCACCCAACACCTATGCAGTGCCAAGTGCAGCTTGTTATTTCTAATATCTTACTCTGTATTTTTTAATTTTTTCTCTGTCTCCTTAGTAAAGTTCATCTCGTCAGGAAAATGTTATCACCACTTCTTAAAGCATAAACTCTTTGGCAGTGAAAGGTTGGACAGTATTGTCCATACAGTATAGCCAAAAGCTGGAAGCATTGATCACCACGTAAGAACCATCTCTCCCTTTCCTCCCAGAAAAACAATAACTCGATGCATCACAAAGCTGCTGGATAAACCATGGTGGTATCAAGTGTCTCATACAGCTTTTGCTGGCCTTTATTTCCCATCACAGTATGATTGTTAAATATTCATAAAGAACATTTTGTCTACAAGCTTTGAAACAAGTTCTGCTTCCACAAAGACATTTAAGTTTTTGATTATATAGAAGAAGTAAAGGAGAACTCTTTCAGAATCAATTAACTTCTACACCGAAATTCTTTAATTTTGAAAAAATTAAATAACAAAATCTTTAATTTTATAACAATTGCATCATGCCTGAAGGGACAAAAATATCACAGCACTTTGTCTGTGCCTGTTTTATGATCCTTGACCACCTGAGCAGGAAGTCAGTAATTCCCATAAGGAGCTGAATGAATATGAAACCCCTATTTGACCTCCTCCTTGAAAGTAAATTCATACCCCTATTCTGCAGAACAAAGCCTGCAATTCATCTAAGCAAAACTGTGCCTCACACTTCAGCTCTTGGTGCAGGGCTATATTACCAGTACAAAAAACACTCCAACCCAAAACAATCCTCTTAAAAAATATATAAAAAATAGTGCTCCAAACAGCGTAGGTTTGGTGACAAAAACAGTGTGATCTCTTACTTAGCTCAGTTTATTTATTTCTATCAAGACCCTCTAAAGACAGCTTAGATACTATAGATACACACTTATGTTTCCCTCTCCCATGTTATAGTCAACGGCTGGTTAAACTAAACTGGATATGACCATTAATATGGATGCAAGCAAAATTAAACAGTAACCTGGTGTCAGATACTCTAACAGAAGCTAGGCTGTTATTTTACATGCATCTTTGTCAGGTCGGGTCAGGCAACCCAGTGAATAGTTTGACTAGTACTAGTGATCAACTGGAGTGTTCAGGGAGCCACTTTCAATTATTTACCAGTAGTCTTGGCAAACCAATGAGGTCTCAGATGATTAGCATCTAGCAAATGTGATGCCAATCCAAAAGAAGGGCTGGAAGAACTACAGGCCTGTCAGTCTGACCTCAGTGCCTAGAAAGGTCATGGAACAGATCATCCTGAGTGCCATTATGTGACACATGAAGGACAACCAGCTGATCAGACCCAGTCAACACAGGTTCATGAAAGGCAGGTCCTGCTTGACAAACCTGATCTCCTTCTATGACAAAGTAACCCACTTGATGGACAAGGGAAAGGCTGTGGGTGTTTTTCACCTGGGCTTTAGTAAGGGCTTTGACATGGTTTCCCACAGCATTCTCCTGGAGAAACTGGCTGCCCACGGGTTGGATGGGAGTAGTCTTCACTGGGCAAAAAAATGGCTGGAGGGCCAGGTGCAGAGTATGGTANAAATGATCCCTGTACTTGGCACAGGTGAGACCCCACCTTGAGTATTGTGCCCATATTTGGGTCCCTCACTACAAAAAGCATATTGAGGTGATGGAGCATGTCCAGAGAAGGGCAATGAAGCTGAGGAGGGGTCTGCAGAACAAGTCTTATGAGAAGCAGCTAAAGGAGCTGGGGAATTTAGCCTAGAGAAAAGGAGGCTAAGGGGAGACCTTATTGCCCTCCACAACTACCTGAAATGAAGCTGGGAGGTGGGTGGTTGGTCTATTCTCCCAAGTAACAGGTGATAGGCCTCAGGTTGCTCCAGGGCAGGGTTAGATTGGAAGTCAGGAAAATTTTTTACACTGAAAGGGTTATTAAACATTATAACAGGCTGCTCAGGGAGGTCGTGGAGTCACGATCCCAGTAGGTATTTAAAGGATGGATAGACGTAGTGCTTAGAGATATGGTTTAGTGACAGTTTGTGTCAAGTGTTAGGTTGAAGGTTGGACTAGACGATCTGAAAGGTCCCTTCCAAACTAGACAATTGCCTTAGAATTCTATGATTCTAAAACTACATTAGTCTTCTTAGGACAATAGGTGATTTCAACAGAGTTGCAGAGGTGGTAGCACATAGAGTGTCCTTACAGATTACTCTTTCACTCAGCACGTGGTAAAACATCTGCAGCAAAAAGCAAGCTGAGAGACATCTGGTAAAACAATGCAGGAGCAGAATCATACTCAGTTCAAACAGGAGTCTTTGGAACCGTGTGTGGCTTTGATTCATGCTCCAAGCCATATGCCAACAAATCAGTTGCTGAGCAGAGCAAGAGTCAAAAGCTGTTGAAAATAGGCATAAGTACCAGCTCTTCAATTTCCCGCTGCTTGATCTGTAAAGTCTACTATGATCAAGAACAAATTAAAAAAGCAGAAATCGGGCTCCAGAGGAGTTCAGTTTGTTCCCTTTGCACAAATCTTACAAGTTAACTGCTTAGATACTTTTCTTTCTTCTTCCTTGTTTCTTTCTGAATGTTTCAAGATGGCATTACCTTTTCTCGCTAGTAATTTTCTTCCATTTTTACATAACTATTCTTTTTTACAAAACAGAGTCAGGAACATCCTATGTGTTGACCTTTTGTTTTCTCCTTTGCTGGAGGGTGGTCTCAAAGACAGTGCACCTGGAGCATGAATTTTCTGAACACTCAATTAGAATGGAGGCAGTATATATATTCTCCTATTGAAAAAACTCTCCTCCCAACTACTTGCCAGATATTTAACCAGAGTTACAATTTAAAAATTAAATTGTAAAGAATCTGACTAAATAGACTGTCTATTCCTAAATCAACAACTTCCTTTTTTTTGGATAAATGCCATTAGTTTTCCAGGCCCATAAAGTGATCTTCTGCCAGAACAATAAAGTTAAGAACTAACCTTTCCAATATAAAGCTAAGCATCAAAACTTTTTATTTTGAGCATGTACAAGCACAATCAAAACACTGATACTTCTTTTGTGTCAATATGGTGGGTCTCTAAGATTGACTAGATTTTCCAGATCTGGAAACATCTTGAAGAACCAAGTACTGGTAAGACATTTGCAAATTCCTTATCACATATGCACTGCATTGTCTGATTAAATACAGTCTTCTTCAGGTTTGTGGGCAGAAGTCTATATGAAATGGAGAATTAACCAAACAAGCAACAAAGAACAATAATGTAGCTTCAGTTATATGCTGCCAGTTGACTCTGCTACCACTGTCAGAAATTATAACTTCCAGGGACACCATGGTATATAAAGGAAGCACTAGAAAAAACAGGTGCCTCTGAACAGCAACTCTAGCACGCCTAAATAGGAATATGTCTAGGTGAAAGTCATAGAAGACTTCCAAAAGGTACATATCCCCTCTAGAACCATATGAAGAGATTTCTAGGTGTATTGCATGTGCTGCAAAGACATACTTAACAGTGCCATCCCTATTCTTCCATTAAGCATTACTTTAATTTCACACATGACAAAGAAAGAACACTGGACAAAAGCCTACGAAAGAAAATACCTAGGAAACAAAGAGGTTTTTCTTAAAAGAAAATCTGAAGTGCTAATAGAGTACTTCTGGGCACAATACACTACATGATAACTGTGTAACACTATTGTACGCAGCTGTCACAGCTGAACAGTCTAGAGGGCATACGAAACAAAACAAAAAAATCCCAGAAAATAAAATGCAACCATGGAAATTCTGTTCAGTACTAAAATCACCTTGTGAAGTATTTAAGTCTGATGAGAGCTGTCAGTATGTATGTGATACCCCCTAAAATACAGTTAGTGCAGACCTAGTGGTTTTGCTGAAAAATAGAGAAAACTCACTAAGGCATAACAATTTTTAACAAGGGTTCATGATTTCTAAAAATGGAGTTGAGAGGTACTAAATATTTATTTGTTAGTAAGACACCTTTTTTTTTCTGATTTCATGCCACAAATTTACAAAAAAAAGGTAGAAACTTGTAAGTTAAATCTATTTTCTTAAAAACAGAAATGATGCAATACTGCATCAGTCATAAAAAGAAACCTACTTTGTTTTAGTATATTTAAATAATAAATTTAGAAGTTATTTGGGGGGGTACTACCTCAGTTTACACTTTATTGAAGTAAACAATACTAAGCCAATTCGTAGAATATAATATGATATTCCAAAGGTTAGTTTTAAAAAAGGGAGTAGAAACTGGGCTGCAGCAGTTTCCCACAAGCAAGCTAAGTCCAGTTAAAATTTCCTATAAATGTTCTCACAACAAACAACAAACTTGAAGTTTTGACCATCTTTCATATTGTCCAGAGATTAAACAGGTTTTAACTAAAAACTCTTAGATACTAAGGGAAGATATTAGCACTCCCCCTTCATATTACATTATAAGAGGAGTAGAAAAGCAAGAAAAATGCACAGAAAGCCACAGTTAAACAGTGACAGATGAAAGAGAGGACAAATGATTTATGCCATCCTGTTTGTTATGAGTAGACAAATGCAACTCTTGGTATATGGTCACTCATCTTGTGAGAATGTCTCAGAGGTTTTGTTAGTTACAACTTGAAAACTGATGACAGAAGCTGTATAGAGCAGATGATTATGATCGACAGTAAGATCAGAGAGAGAAGGAGAGGCATCATATTTCAGATGATGAGTTTACTCAGCCCCGTGTGTGGTTCCTTCATAAACATAAAGCACACAAGTTAAAATCCCTGGAATTAAAGGAATAAAGAGTTTATGTCTAATCAAAGAGAAGCAAATCATTCTGACATGTGAGATGGGCAATATAAAGGGATGCAGTAAAAAAATCAGAAATTTCTGGGTTTAATATACTTATGTATTTACGGTTTGTTTATACTACAACTCAAAATCAAGACCTCTTATAATCTGGCACTGCATCACTTGTAATTTGTTACCCTTACTTGACATACATGATATCATACCACTAAGGAGTGAACTCAACTCACAAGAGGATCAATTTTCGATGGCTAAAATGAGTTCCTGTCTCCAAATATTCACTCCCTCCCACTGACACAGGTCACAGAGAAGATCTGAGAGAAGAGAAACATACTACCTTTGTCATATGCTGAATGACATTTATAAAATTGGCCTCCTGACAAAAATTTAGTGAATTTATATTAATGTTACTATAGAAAATATATATGTTACTTTCAAGTCAGGTTTCTATATTTGCCTTTCAGGGAAGATACCAAATAAAACACTTGATTTCTTGTGTCACTATGAATTAAAATTTGTCAGGAATGTTGTCTTTTAAAGTTATAGTTAAACTTTATATAGTTAAAATAGGTTATAATAGGCTATAAAATTGCACACTCTCATAGGCCTCTTGTACACAGGAAATCAAAGGAAGTTTTACTTCTGACCTCCAAGGCATGAGGACTGGGGTATAA
>VXBW01007917.1:390804-496077 GCA_013400375.1 Thinocorus orbignyianus | reverse complement strand
GGGGGGTCTTGGGGGTTTCTTGTTTTCCTGGCAAAAGTATCCTGCAGTGTCATCTGCTCAGCCTTGTCAACCATTCACAAATTGTTTCTGGAAACAGCTGATGGTTCTCAGCAGCTAATCAATCTGTAGATACCAAACCAATAATTAAGTACCTGGGATGGGGGGAAAGGGTGCTATTTCTCCCCGGCATGGTGCAGCTCTTCTTCATCTTTGCTGTGAGTTTACCTGTTCCTTCTCCTCCTCCTCCTCCTCCTCATTCTCAGCCGTTTTCACAGCAGCGTGGTCACCTCCTGGCCACACAGGCAGCCAAGCACCGTGGAAGAAGCTGAGTTTTTTGTGTGTCACAGCACAATGACAGACGAGCCATGCTCTGCAGTCGTGTGCCAGAAGGCATCTCACCACGCTTTGCGGTGAGATTTGGGAAATAGCTATGTTCCCAGAGGAACTCATGATGTTCTGACTGAATGTTGGTGAGAGGCTGGTTACAAATTCATGGATGTGTGAAATAAAGGATGAAGAGTTCTTTGGGGTGATGGAAGAGCAGAATTACCTTCAAATGGATTTTCTTGAGGAACGCTCATTGTTGCATTAGATATTCTTGCCCAGTGGCAAGAATCCTTTTGATTTGTATCATTTAATGCTCATGGTCTTCTGGAGGAGGAGAAGGTATGAGGCTTCATCCATCTTGGTTGCTGGGAGAGCTGGAGGTTGAGGTTGGAGGGAGGATGGACATGCTGGAACCAGCTGGAGCTCTGCCGTGTTAGCCCAGCAGTGTGGTGTGGTGCCACCTGTGCTTGGAGGCTCCTTGCCACGTGGATGTTTGGGTACAAAGTTTGTGTGGTCACCCAGTCTGGAGGACAGTAGCCCCATGGAAAGGGCACCCAACTAGTGTCCACAGGAGAGAGAGAAAAGTAATGATGTGGGTGTGGATGCTGCTATCTATGGGTGAGCAGTGTCATCACATGCTTTCGTGACCACCCTTGTTTTGAGGGGCTGTGTGTGTTTGCCCCTCCTGCATGGGTGCATGGTAAGAAGGGCATCAGATGACTTTGTGTGGAGGCATGGAGGTTGTCTGTGGAGATCCACAGGGAACCACAGGGAGAAGAGGTGGTTTCACAGGTGCTGGGAAGCAACTGGAGGTACGGACTGAACAGGGGCTCTAGGATCCTCTCAGGCTTCCTGGACTGATGGTCACATCCTGCATTTCCTTGGTGGCCCTTGGGTACCTTCTCCTTTTTTTTCGCTTATGTTTTGTCCTGGGATAGATAAGAAAGCGTTGCTTCAAAGCCTTGTCTTGCAGAATGTCCTGCACCTCTGCATCCTTGTAGGATGTGACTTGAGGCCGCAGTGACACGTGTCGTAGGAGGAAGGTCTACCAGATGCCACCTCCGGCTCTGTGGGAAGGACGTGTTGCTATCTGATGCCCACCACAGGGTTGTACCTGCCTTTGGTGGCCAAAAAAGCAACGTTGTGCCACCAGCCTGGAAGCACATCATCCTCTCTGGGGTCTGAGCTGAGAGATGGTAGATTTGTTGTCTCATGAGTTAAGAACATGTTGTAATCCTCTTCTGTGTGAGCAGGAAGATGAACCATTAGAGTTTTAGTAATGGTCAACGTTAAAGACATTCCAAGGTTTCATAGTTTTCTTGAAAAGTTCTACAACTGAGCAAAACCTACTTATTTACCCAGATGACTGTTTCAGTTTTTAAGGTGGGGTTAAAGTATTGAAGCAAATTGGATCAGAAATGCTGTGAAAGTCCGTATGACTTTAGTACCCTCTTGATGTGATGGTTAGGGAGAACTGTCCCTTGATTTCTGGAAAGAAGAAGCAATGGGAGTTTTGAGGCAGAATTTGGTTTTGGAACAGTATTTTTTACCAGGTGTTTAACAGAATAATGATTTCTGTGAGAAATGCCAGGACATAGATATATTGTGTTTGTAGCCACGTGTTGGTATGGTCTATGTAACAGCCTGGTTTGCGGTTTAAGTACCACCTAGAATAGAGGATTTGGCTCAGAACTGTCCCAGCACAAGGGCAATCCTCAGGGACTGTCAGAAACTTGGGCTCCAGCAGGGGCTTCTGCCTGATCTGCTGCTCTGGGGAACTATGGCCTTCGGGAAATCTGAGGAAAAACCCTCACTTAATATGTGTGAGAATTTTCCCTGGTGCCATGAAACATGGTTTTCTTTATTTCTCATTCCAGTGTTGGGGATACTGTGGTATTTCTCCAAAGTACGGAGGGTTTTTGGCCAAGTACAAGCCACATCTGACAGGATTTCTGTAGAAGTATCTGTGAAAGAGGCCCCCACTAAACAAAAATGCCCGCTGAGGTGCTCGCCTCTGCCGGCACATCAACTTTCAAATCTCTGCACGCAGGAGCTCCTTGAAAGTCAGCGTTTCTGTGCATTCTCCAAGGCCAACCCCAGCCCGTGCCATCCTTCTGCCAGGGAAAGGCACTCTTTTTAATGGGATGTCATTAACACTCTGCTGCTGAATGATTATTTCCATTTATAATGGCAACAATATGTTAACTCCGCCAAGTTAAAAATTAAGATCCCGGAGCTGCCAGTCAGAGTGCAAGGGCTGCTGGCGTTCTTTAATCATTGCTGCTATTTTTGTGTGGACAGATTTAGCATGAAATAGGTGCGATGCGAAGTGTCACAGCAGATTTAGTCCTCGTCCAAGGCGTCTCGGTTTTGGAATGGTGCTCTTTGGGTAAAATTCATCAAGAAAGTGTCGATCTTCATCCACGAGGAGATGTAGGGGGGGGAAACCAAACAAAACCTGGTTGTATAATTTGTCACTGCAAATTGTCCTATTCCTCAGGACCTACATCTCCTCTGTGTAGCTCCAGCAGTTGGGATATCTTCCGTAAATTTGGTTAAAGCGGGGGAAACACCAAACCTCATCAGTGCTGGCTGTCAGATTAGCCTGAAATTAGATAAATCAGACAGAAATTCTTTGGTGTGAGGGTGGTGAGGCACTGGAACAGGTTTCCCAGAGAAACCTCATCCCTGGAGGGTTTCAAGGCCAGGCTGGATGGGGCTTGGAGGAACCTGGTGTGGTGGGAGGTGTCCCTGCCCAGGGCAGGGGGGTTGGAACTGGATGATCTTTCAGGTTCCTTCCAACTCCAACCATTCTATGATTCTAAATCTCAATTACTTCTGCTAGATTTGATTCTGACTAATCTGGATAGAGATGGAAATGTCTATGACATAGACCATGTGAACAAACTACGAATGGTAGTTCAGATAGCTCAACTGGTTATAAGAAGTTAGGAGGTCATCGAGAAAGAAGCTGAGATTCATGTGCTGTGCTACCAGGAGTGACTCTCAGAGATCAGGTTTATCTGGAGCACTGGACTCTGCTCTGGAGATGGTGATCCATCTTCTCCATGCCACTCAGGATGGAAACATGTCATGTTTCCTCCAACTCATCTCTTTTATAAACTGACCCACTTAGTGACTCTTCACAGAGAAGTCTATACTTTTGCCTGTCCTTTTCATCCTATTTTGAGCATCTTCTGTATCTAGTATGTCCTTCCTTTTTATTTCAATGAGGAGACCTTTTTTTTTTTCTTTCTTTTTTTAATAGCTTTAGAACAGTTCTAGGAAACAATAAAGTGAAAGAAATTGAAAGAAATGGTGTCCTTCCTGAAATAGTTTGCGTTTTTCTAGTCCCTCAGTCTGAATGTACTGACTTTGGCAGCATGGGGGGAACCGCATGAGAAACAGTTGGAGGTATTAACAGAAATGTAGGATTAACAGAATATGGTGAGTTTGTACTTCTTTATAAATGCTTAGTTAAACTGCAATACCTGAAATACAATACCCTTTAAGAGGAATGTTCGTGGTTGACAAGAAAAGGGAAAAGAAGGCAATCACTGTCTTGCTAATGAACTGATAAGTCTGAATGTTTAATCATCTACATCTCAGCTTATCTCCATTCCCTTTCTCCTCCTTTACAGCAGAGAACTTGGCTGAGTCTGTCTTTGGGGTTAAGAAAAAGAGCTTTAGCATGGAGTACAAACCCTGTTACGGGTCCTTGTCTCTAACACACAATTTGTGGGTGTGCTTGTATAAACCTATCTGTGTGTATATGTAAAATTATAGATTTACATTAAAACCCCCATAAAAATCTGAATTCTCACTGATTATAGATTTTGCTTCATTCTCACCAAAAAGAGCAGGCAACTTTCAGCAAGTAAAATGCAAAGCATTGAGGAGTTTTTATGACTTCATGAAACCTTTGGTGCACAGAGGCTGCTGTAGGGACCTGAACTGCTCCGATTGTTCCTGGACCTCTGAAGGCTTTCTCTGGAGGCTAGGGTGAAGGAACTGGTTTGGTGAAACCCTTGGCTTGACTTTGGGTATAGAGTGTGGGGTTGGATGTTCAGAGCGTTTTCTGCAGAGCAGCTTGTTCCTGGACCTCTGAAGGCTTTCTCTGGAGGCTAGGGTGAAGGAACTGGTTTGGTGAAACCCTTGGCTTGACTTTGGGTATAGAGTGTGGGGTTGGATGTTCAGAGCGTTTTCTGCAGAGCAGCCCCAGCACTGGTTCCACAGGGATCTCTGAGTCCAACCAGGATGCTCTGTGGTGCAGAGGTACCAACCTCATGCCTTCATGAAGACCAAGAGACAAAGATCTTCCCTATGGAAGAGCTGCACAGATGGCTACTGGCTCTTTGGAGACCTGCTTTGGGGTGTTTTTTTTCTCTTTTTCAAGTTTACCCAGAATCAAAATATGAAACCTCAACATTAAAAAAAAAAAAAAAAAATCTTTTCAGGCACACAAGGACTTTTCCAGACTTGCTCTTCCCTTCTTCAGTCTCATGAAAAAGCTCACACATCTGCCAGGCTTTAGGTCCTGATCTGAATTTTCCCAGTTTATCATTCCTTCCCTGATAAATATATTCTTCTTGAGACTGTTGAGGCTAGAGGGGGAAACCCACAATTTTCCACCTAGGACACGAACTTTTCATGGTCTTCTGTTTGAAATATTCTTGCCCTTCTAGAAGAGCACACTGTGGTTTGGTAGGGGGTGGCCATTCTTTCGCCAGGGAGGCTTCTCCCACCTTCCTGAGAATCCATGTGGATTTGACCAACACATCAGCTTTGGGAAGAGTGGAGCCCATCCTGGAGTGGGGAATGCCCTTGGAATTTTGGCAACCAAATCACCCTTGAGTGGTTGAATGCTCATTGTGGAGCTCCACAGTGTCCTGGGGGTGAGAACAAACATTTTGGGGTAGAAGAGCAAGGACTGTCACAGCAGCTCCGCAAGGAGGGACTGCAGCATCCGTGTGATACCCGTAGGAACATGCAGAATCATTTGCAGAGTCCTTCTGGTCTTGGGGGCTTTAAATAGCATCCAGTAAATAAAACTGTTCTTTGAGCAAGGATGAGAACACGGAGATAAGAATAGCTGTCCGTGAATTATCATCCCCCTGCGCACTGAAACAGCTGTTCTGTGGAAGAATTAGTGTGAGACTGGGTAGTTAAAGGTGACGTCATGAAAATGCACAGCCAAAAAGGAAAAGGAGCCTTGATTCAGTGCTGTCATAAAGCTTGTCTTGCTGTTCTGGTCCTGTAACAAGGGCTTTTCACGTATGGACGTGTTGGAGGTCAATGTTTGTGGGTTTTTTTTGGGGTATAGAATCTATTGCTTTCCTCTAAAAACACATATTGCTGCTCTGTAATGCATTTAATACTTCATGTTTTTCATTTCATTTCCCCATCCCTGCAGGGATTCAAGGCCAGGCTGGATGGGGCTTGGAGCAACCTGGTGTGGTGGGAGGTGTCCCTGCTCAGGGCAGGGGGTGGTACTGGATGGACTCTAAGGTCCCTTCCCACCCAAACCAGTCTGTGATTTTAGTCATGTGCTGTAATCTACATTAGTGGACAAGAATCTTTTAATAATTCTTCTGTGGAAGATGTTTTAATAATTCTTCTCTGCTCCTGTTGTGATTTAATTTCAACCAACTCTGCTCCAAGAAACCATGGAGACAAATTGAAAACCTTGGATTTTTTTGGTTTGCTTTTTGTTTGCTATGACTTTGAAGACACCCTCTGCATTATCTCCTGGCCACTCAGGACGACATACCTGGAAGGATGCTCAAAGGTCTCCCCGCAGCCTTCTCTTCTCCAGGCTGAACAGCCCCAGCTCTCTCAGCCTGTCCTCACAGCAGAGCTGCTCCAGCCCTCCCAGCATCTTGGTGGCCTCCACTGGACCCGTTCCACCAGGTCCATGTCCTTTCTCTGCTGAGGACTCCAGAGCTGGACCAGGTGGGGTCTCAGGAGCGCAGAGCAGAGGGGGAAATTTACTGTGATTATGTGGTTCCTAATAAATTGTGTGTGGCTCATCTCAGCACTGAGCTTTCTGCTGTGATGTCTGTTAGGTGGGCCAATTTAATTCACCTTCGGGATGGAGTTTATGACCAGATGCAGGAGATCTGACTGGAAGATACCACGCAGCTTGTTCTCTCTGTCTGGATATGCCCAGAAGGTCAAATTCTGCTCCTTTCTGTCCTCATGATTTAATTGAAGTCAAGTGAGCTCCGTAGGTATAAACGAAAGTGCACTCATTAGAGACCAGTACAGGGTGGGAGGGGATGGAATTTCAAGTGAAGGTGGTAGCATGTGAATGAATTTGCCGCTGGTCCTTTGAGAAAGCCATTCCCAGTGCTTATCTTGCAGATGCTTCCAAGCATCTCAGCTGGAGCGGCTACTCCTTAGCTAATGGAATTAAAAGAAGGATTTTAAATTTAAATAGAATTAAAATACTGGGTAGCGACTACTGACACTATTTAACTGGGGATATAACATGAATGCTTATTATTAATTAGTGAGTGAAAAAAGCTTATTAGCTGGCTACATCATGACATTGTTCCAGAGATGAGTGTTTTGCTATCAAAGTTACTTTGAAAGCAAAGGCAGTCAGAAGCCAAACATGATTTAAGGTGGTTCTCTCACATTTTCTCTCTCCAGCTCTCTGCTCTTTTTGCTCATCTTTGCGAGTTGTGGTGGGACAAATTCTGCTTTTCAGTGTTAGGTGGTGCCAGGTTTGTGTGTGCAAAGCAGAGTTTTGTCCTGTGCCACCCTGGGTATGGCTGGTGCCGGTGCTGAGGTCCCTGCAGGAGGCTGTGCTCACCACTGTGCCCAGCCTCTGGTGTCAGACCCTCAGTCCTTGCATCACTTCTGGTTGTTGCTCGAACCAGAGCTCTTTTACATTTGCTTTTCTCCTTTTAGAAGTTGTTCTTGCTCTTTTTGTGTGCAGACGTGCCCTCTTGCCCATTTAGAATCATGGATTCATGGGATTGTTTGCTGGAAAAGATCTTTCAGATCATGGAGTCCAACCATCAGCCCAGCACTGCCCAAACCCCCACTGATCCATGTCCCTCAGCACCGTGTTTGCCTGGCTTTGAGATCCCTCCTGGGATGGTTGACTCCACCTCTGCCCTGGGCAGCCTCTGCCAAGGCTTCACAACCCTTTCTATGAATAAATTTTCCCCAATCTCCATCCTAGACCTCCCCTGGTGCAACTTGAGAGCGTTTCTCTTTTCCCATGGCCTGTTCCTTGGGAGAAGGGACCACCCCCCCCTCGCTACCCCCTCCTTTCAGGGAGTTGTAGAGAGAGAGAAGGTTTCCCCTCAGCCTCCTCTTCTCCAGGCTGAACATCCCCAGCTCTCTCAGCTGCTCCTCACAAGACTTGGTCTCCAGATCCCTCACCAGCTCTGTTGTCCTTCTCTGGACACACTCCAGTCCCTCAAGGTCTTTCTTGTCTTGAGGAGCCGAAAGCCACCCCGGTTTCTGCTGGTGTTGCTGTGGTCCGACAGCATTTGGGGAGTCGTTTCGGTTGGTTTAACACCCACCCTACAAAAATATCCCTGGTTGGTATCTGTGTCGCCGCCTTCTCGGGGGGAAAAAATAGAGCTGGAGGGTGTGGTGCCGCATCTTCACGGCTTCTCCTACACACACCAACGGCAGCCAAGCAGGGACAGAACGAGGCAGCAACCTCGGTGGTTGCACGGTAAAATCATTTATAAACACCCCACCAAGACAAACACGCCGAGGAAGAAATCCAGGTCTTTTGCCGTACCGATAGAAATTTTGGAATTGACTTCCCAGAGCAAAACTTTTTGGTTTTTACAATATTTAATGCCCTAAATACCTGTGGTGTATTTGTCAACGGGATGAGGAAAAGCCATGCTGGTGTGTAATGGTTGTAAGAACCCTATTAACAAGGTCTGTTTGATGAAGTGTGATGAACCTTCTGGTGAGAGTCCCAGGATCAGCCAGAGGTTGGGCTGAGGAGGACCTGAAGGTTCAGATGTTTTACAGCCCATCCTTTATCAGGCTGCCCAAACTTGATGTCTCACGTATGGTGACAAGGCAGGAACACAAATCTGTTAAATAACTTCATCCTTTTTCGAAAACCACTGAGGAGAACGTAGGAAATTATGAGTCACTTTGTCCTATCAGAATCACGAACACGGGCTGGATCCTGATACAAAGGTTCCCCGAGATCATTAAAACTTGCATTAAGTTGCATGAAATATGAATCAGGCCGCAAGAACTTATGCATTTAGCACAGCATTATCAGGGGTTTTATTCTGCACAGTGCTAAATACAGATTTTTTTAATATTTTTTTTTTTTTTTAACAAAGCTGATGGTTGTACTTAAAATAGTGCATGGTGTAATGAAAGTATAAAAATACTGGTCAGAGATCATTCCAAGATGCCTTTCGCTGTTCCAGAAAGTGTTCTGCACAGTGTCGTGCCCTGATAACATTTTTTTGCTGCAGAATTTAGTCGGGAAACACCGTTTAGCACAGCTCAGTGGGATCATGTCAAGGGCCTGTTACGGAAAAATCCAGTCTGGTTTGCAGTTTGAGTGTGGTGGAAGGGAAGGTTGGGTTTTCCTATCCAGAGATCGACTGGATTGTACTGATCTTCAGCACAAGTGGGGATGAAGTTGCCAGCAGATCCAGAGAGGTGATTCTACCACTTTGAACTGGTAAGACCTCACCTGGAGCCCTATGTGCAGGGCTGGAGCCCTCAAGATAGGAAGGACACGGACCTGGTGGAGAAGGTCCAGAGGAGGGCAAGGAAAATGATCAGGAGCTGGAGCACTTCTGCTACAGGGACAGGCTGAGGGAACTGGGGTTGTTCAGCCTGGAGAAGAGGAGGCTCCGGGGAGACCTTCTCACTCTCTCCTTGAAAAGAAGGTGTAGCCAGGGGGGGTCAGTCTCTTCTCCCAAGGAACAGACCATGGGACAAGAGGAAACAGCCTCAGGTTGTGCCAGGGGAAGCTGAGATTGGATAGTAGGAAAAATTTTTATGTGGGAAGGGTTGTTAAGCCTTGGAACGGGCTGCCCAGGGCAGTGGTGGAGGCACCATCCCTGGAGGGATTTAAAAACCAGGTTGACACAGTGCTCAGTGAGATGGTTTAGTGATGGTTTTTATCAGAGTTGGGTTGATGGTTGGACTTGATGATCTTAAAGATTCCTTCTAACCCAGACAATTCAATGGTTCTGTTTATCTCTTAATGTGTGCTGGGCTGCAGGACACCTTTTTGTCCTTGGGTTGGTTGGGTTTTTTTATATTCTGTGAATGCCAGCTTGGCTTTCCCCATTTTTCTTGCAGAGTGTGATTGGCCAGGGCGTGTTGTGGAGGTTGGGAGAAGAGCCAGACACCCCAGGACCTGGCTGGTGGTGCCGTGGGGCTGCATGTGGTTTTACTGCAGTGTGGCTGGAGCAGGCTGGCATCCCTAAGAATTGACTGGCACTGCTGTGGCAGGGGAAACTGGGGAAAAGTACTTTATAATTGCTTGGTTTTAACTTGTAACCTGAAATACTCACTTTTGGTGAGTATCTTCCATGGTGTGTCTGAAGAAGAATTTGTTTTCTTTCGATATTTTCAGTTATTCTTAATTGTGAGAGTGAAAAGTGTTTTAACTTTATCTCTTGCTAAAAGAAGAGCAGCAAAGCATCTGAAATATGCGATGAAGAACCTTGACTTTCATAAAGCTGTTCCAGGGGTGTTGCTTGGTCTGAGAGCCAGTGTCACAGCTCCTGTTTCTGAAACTCCCAGGTCTATGTAACAGCTATGGGGTTTGTGATTTTTGAAAGGAAAAGCATACATAAAATTAAAAAAAAAATCCTGAAAGCAATTAACGTTTCCCAGCCAAACGAAAATAACATTACTTACTGTTAGCACTGTATATGCTAATTAAACTCTTAGCATATGACCCACAGTGAGTTATGGAACTAAACTTAATAGTTTTGTAATACCCTGGGACAAGCAGATTGCCTTACCTGCTTAAAGAGCAAAAGAAGTCCTTGCTAAATCTGCCGTTAGGAAGAAATGTCTTAAAAGACATGTAAAAATGGAAAAAAAAAAAAAAAATCTTAATTTTAGATAGGTAGGTGTTCATACAAATTAGCAATAATCTCATAGTCTTACTGCATGGCATCTGTAGGAACTGAAAATGAAAAGGATTGAAAATTACACTGAAATACTTGGACTGGGCACTGTCCATAAGAGCTGGGAATCAGCTGTGGTGACTGTCCTCCGTGTGAGTTGTCCCTGGTTATGAGACCATGCCTGGACAACAGGCATCTACTCAATGGCCCGTCTTTCCCCATGCTCTCCCCTTTGAGTGACAAATGTCCCTCCTCTCTGTGAGATGGCAGGCTTCTATGGCTTGGTGGCCAACGAGCCCGTCTCCATGAGGTGACCCATCTCCTCCTTTCCATTTCCCTTAATTATGAGCCAGGTTTCTCGCTGATTATTTGAGCCAGACCCTTCATCAGGCATCATATCAGCGAGGTTCACACTGCTTGGATTTGCAGCTTCATTTCACCTGGGACGGTGCCTGAGCAGCCCTGGTCGGGCGTCTGGAGCCGACGAGACTTATGGATGAGATAATCGGTAATTTATGAGAACGGTGAAATAAAAGTGGCATCTCCAGGCCAAGAACGCAGGCACGGTGATGGGATCGTTCATCTTTCTCATTTGATAGATTATTTTAGTGGTTTCAGAAGACTTTTCTGACTGGGAACAGCAGTGAAGTCCAGGAATCTCATGGCTGGTTGGAGACCAGCCCTCAGTTTGCTGCCAGGGCTATGGATCCAGTGCAAATATTGCCATTTTTATGCTAGTGAGTTGTTTGGGTTTTGGTTTTTTTTTCTCCTTTCTTCTACTGTTCAACTGATGCCTCATTCTGTAAAGAACATGGTGGGAGAGACAGTGGCAGAGAACAGATATTGGTGTTTTTCCTCTGTGTTGTGTATTCCCTGTCTCCTGTAGAACTGTGTATTTAGCAGTCAAATTCCTTTCTTTGAACTTAATGTAAAGTAGCGAGTTTTGGCTTCCTTGCAGTTTGTAACCCTCTCACAGAGCTGATAAACTTTGTGACTGCATAATTTATACAATATGATCACTCCTCTACATTAACCCGAGTTTGTTTGCATTAGGGCAATTTCACATTTTTATTAAGTCATGCTTTATTGCCTGCATGTGTGTATTATTTATTTATGGACAGTCTTCTCTAGATACTTTACCTTATAGATAATAACCCTTGAAAAGCCAGAGATTTTACGTGTCTGAAACCTTTTACTCTAAAATGACTGTTGAGCAGAGGGAGGAATGATCCAAAAATTACCAGTGTAATGTGTAAGCACATCTTAAATGTTGGTTTTGTGGACTAACACAGTTTGCTGTTGGAATAAAGAGCCCTGTAGCATTCTTCATAATGGACTTCCTACAAATGTAAACATTTCTTAATGGGAGCATTTAAACAACTTTAGGAGCAATCCTCCACCGTTGCAATTCTCCCTGAAAGGCTTTGCTGGTTTTGCTAATTTACAGCATTGCTTCCAGTTGCACAGATTCTAAAATTATACTTCCCAGTTTTGGTGGAAGGAAAACTTTCCTGTAGGAAAAGTGGGATCGCCATAAAAAGCGTGTTACTACGTCATACGAGTTAAACGTTTTAAATTTAACTTATGATATTCATTAATCATAGGAGTGTGAATTAATTAAACTCCCAGTCGCATACGGGGGATTTCTATTAGCCGACAAATCTCTAAGAAAAAGGTTGGGGATGTGTCAGCATCTCCTCTGTCTCTGTGGAAGGAAAATACATGCAGCTAAAAAGAACTAGAGAAGGGAAGCCATCAATAACGGTGTCCTTCATCCTTCTGGACAAAAAGCAAGTTGAAAGGGAAGCTCTCCGTCAGGGGAAAGACTCTGATAACCAGCCTGGGGGTGATACTGAAGCTTCTTTGAATCTTCTTATTCGTTTTCCTCTCAAGCTGAGTGGATGCGCCTTATCCTCCCTATAGTTGCAATTAATGAAAAAACTATGGCCCCGTTCAGCACATCTGAGCATTTTTCGCTGCTTTTAATTGACTTATCCAGCATCTCGTGTGACTTGATGGGCTTGGATGGCTTTCCTTTAGTCCCTGCCCTTTGAACATTTCTTTTTCTGCTAACATTTCACATCTGAGGTTTAATCTCTTGCAGNTAATCATCTTGGTGGCCCTGCGCTGGACCTGTTCCAACAGGTCCATGTCCTTTCTATGTTGAGGAAGAAATTAGCTTCTGCAGGAACCGAGCTGTGGAAAAATGGATGTTTGGATCTTACCCTAATTCCGAGCAGTGCTGTTGCATTAATGTACCCTGCACAGCCTGCTTCAGGAGAGCAGCCCCTTCCTGCAGATGATGGATAGGCTGCAGGGAGTGTGGGTGGGACAGACTGATGGCTTTCACTCTTCTCTTTATATTTTGTTTTTAATCCAAATGTTGGAATGCCCCAGGCGAACGTTGCTGCTTCATTCTGCCCCGCAGTGGTCCAGGATGCAGCGGGGACTCCTCCCTTTGGCTTTCTTGGATGTCCCTCAGGTGGTTTGTGCTGCATCAAGCCATTCCACGTTGTCTGTGGTCCTTCACCACTTCCCATCTTCAAGTCCATGACACTGCCAGGTTTAGCTGGATATTGGAATTTTTTTGCCCACTGGTAAGACAGCGTTTGGCCAGGTTCAAATGTACCTTCTCTGCTTGTTGCCTCTTGGTGTGGTGGGAGGTGTCCCTGCCCAGGGCAGGGGGCGTGGAATTGGATGATCTTGAAGGTCCCTTCCAACTCTAACCGTTCTATGAGTCTATTTTGTGTCTTCTGAAGTCACCAGGGAAGAGACAAAGCAACAGAAGGCCCCAAAACTGAGACCTCGATTAAAAAATTGAGAATTAAGCTTCTTTTCTGAATTTGTCTTGGATGAGCTTCAAGTCTATTTAATGTAATATGCTGATTTACAGCATCCTGCTTTCTCAGTCAAAAGTTGTGAATCCAGTGCCTGCTGAATTACGTTGCTTTACCCCTGGTGCCATTGTCCCCCAGACCTGTAATCCCACCCGAGGAAACCTGTAAGGCTGGTTTGACTCTGCATTTTTATTTTATTTTCTTTTTATACACACATGTGCTGTCATTAATGTTATTAAGCTGCTGTAATTCTTTATAAATTATGTGTACTGCTTATTCCATTACGTTGTGCAGGATCAGTGTCAAGCTGACAGGCCTGTAACTATTCAGATTATCTCTTTTTCTCTATTAATCATTTGAAGATTAATAGGAGCTGCCTGGTCCATTCTAATTCTCCTTGCTGGGGATGTGTGGTGTGTCACGAAAGAGGATATGGAAGTTAACCCTGTGAACAATGTACTCGTAGTCTTAGGACACAAGGCAAAGAGGTCAGATACGTGCAGATAAAATCTCTAAAAGATGTTGTTTTTAGAAAAGAAAGCCTGATATAAAGCAGAGGAGATTGTCCTGCGCCATCCTGCTGGAGTCAACTCCCAGATGTTCCCATAAATTCTCCTTGAGCCGATGCTAGAACGGCCAACAGAGACATCAGCATATTCCCTGCTCCGATAAGCCATTGGTTTATTTTACTTCTACGTTTCTAGAATTTATGGGTTTGTTTTACTTCATGAGGTTTCGGTCCAATTTCTAGATTTTATTTGTTTCGCTTGTAGATTTCTTCCTAAAATATTGGACAGCACTTTGGCCTGGAGCGTTTTGGAATCCCATTTGGAATTCCTCTGATTCCACGGGGAAACTGCCCTCACCTGCTGTGGAATCACAGCTGGGATGTGCTGGAAACCACCCCAAAACTTGGGCTGTGGGCTCCACCACCTGCATCTCCATTGCTTGCTCCTGAAGCGTCGATGGCCCTGCAGAAGGCAACTTTTTTTCGGGGTGATTTAATACAAGCCCAGATCACTCACAGGATATTACGTGTGGGTAGTAAAAAGGGACAATATCTCATGGCAACAAATAAAAAAAAAAAAGTGTAATGTTATTTACAAATTTTGACAGGCGATGTCATTCTGTTTGCCTGTTTACAAGAAAAGTCATTCATCAAAACTCAGCAGCAAAGGAAGAGGTAGCGGCTGTTGAGCTGCCACTGGATTCTTAATATTTTGGCTTGGTAATTTATTTGTCAGGAAAATATTACCCTCCGATATAATTTTTCTGAATATGAACTACTGGGTGATAAAATGGCTTTTTTTGGCTGATAGTTTAGGCTGGCCTTGCACCGTTGAGAAATTCATACTTTCTCAGGTGTTTATGGCCCTCTTTCTTATCTGCTGAGCTACTGCCAGATTTGCAAAATAAGAAGACCTATTTTAAGGAAGGAAGAGAAATCCCCGCTGCTGTTTAGAGATGTTGACAGTGTCTTCCAGCTGATGCTAGCCTGTGCTGAGCTGTTATTGATTCACCAGGGCAGGCTTTTCTCCCTTTCTTCAGAGGTCTCCTGAAACTCTGAAGGAAGACCATGCAAAGCTGATGCTCTGGGTTGGTCCATGGAATAATTTAATTTTGGACTTCTCCTGTGCAGCTCTGGAGTCCTCAACATAGAAGGGACATGGACATGTTGGAATGGGTCCAATGCAGGGCCATGAAGATGCTCAGAGGGCTGGAGCAGCTCTGCTGTGAGGACAGGCTGAGAGAGCTGGGGCTGTTCAGCCTGGAGAAGAGAAGGCTCCAGGGAGACCTTGGAGCAGCCTTCCAGGATCTGAAGGGAGCTCCAGGAGAGCTGGGGAGGGACTCTTTGTCAGGGAGTGGAGGGACAGGACAAGGGGGAATGGTTTTAAATTGGAAGAGGGGAGATTGAGATTAGATTTTAGGAAGAAGTTCTTTGCTGTGTGGGTGGTGAGAGCCTGGCCCAGGTTGCCCAGAGAAGCTGTGGCTGCCCCATCCCTGGAGGGGTTGAAGGCCAGGCTGGATGGGGCTTGGAGCAACCTGGTGTGGTGGGAGGTGTCCCTGCCCAGGGCAGGAGTGTTGGAACTGAATGATCTTTCAGGTCCCTTCCAACTCTGACCATTCTGTGATTCTTGTTCAAAAAAAGCCTTCCAGGCAGTTGGAGACTACCGTTGCAATGAACTGTGTTATTTGGGAAAGAGTCTGAAATGGGAGTTAGGCAAAGCTTATCCTCCCAGCTTTCTCTGGACTCACTGGCAGGAATCTCCCAGCCCCGTGGCTGTATCAGGGGCTCAGAAAACGCAGACATGTGGAGCTCCTTCTGTTCTCAGGGGTGGAGAGTTCTGAATTCTCTGCTCTCACTTGGCCGACAGCCACAGGTGGCACCATGGGACTTGATAAATGGGATGCCTCCGAAGCAGGGATGTTTCTCAGCAGACTTTTTGTGGCAGAATGAACCCCTAGACAGACAAAAGCTGGTGGTGTAGGGGGTAGTGGGCTGAGAGAAATCACTCTGAATTCCAGAGCCATCAACTGCCTGACATCACCGGGGGCGTCTGTGGAGGACTGGAGATGAGAAGTTTATTAAACTGTGTGTTTGGGGGTTCTTCTGGTGTATTTCTGTAGAGCTGTGTGAGCCTTGCAGGGCTGAGGGGAGCAGGAACACCGTTTAAGCCGCAGAAAAGTTTGCTAATTAAAGACTGTGGTAGGAATGTAATCACGGAGAAGCTCCAGGGAAAGGGGAATGTGTTCTTTTTACCCTTACGTTTTGTACCCATGCGGCTGAGAACAAGGGAAAGGGGGAAGAAACTCTGTCTCAGACAGCACACGGGAGAAAAGAGTCTCTTATTGCCGTCATGTTTGGAAATGAAGGCTTATTGATGGTATTTCTGAAAGATGAAGGAGGGAAGAGGCTCCTAGAGGAAGCAAAAGTAGGAGAGAATGGAAAGATTTCTTTATTTACTGCCTTGCCCAAAGAGGAGCTAACCTGAGAATGCCCCTACAAGTTACACAGCCCTGGAGGGAGCCCTGGCTCCTTGGTTTGCAGATCCCCAGAAGTGATTAACCACAATAATTAAGGATATATATTTTGGTTAAATATAATCTATATGGACATTCTGTCTGGCTTGTTTTAATCTTTTTATCCTTTGCTTTAAGTTTTGCTATTCTGTTCCGCTTAAATAAATATTAATCAAGGTGGCAACGTGAACTAAGTGGAATTCTGATTTATCCAACACTGGGGATACTCAGGTGCTATTTTAGTGCTAGGCACCCTCTGAGGGGTGAGGAGGAACCGGTGTGTGGGTAAATCATGCCTGGATGTCCTCTGGTAGAAGATCCAACTGTGAAGGGTTGCAAAATTAAAAAATAAATTATAAGTCATTATATTGATGTGACATCTTTCATCTACAAGACTACATGGACTAAATTTCTGTTCCACATTTAGAATCATAGAATGGTTTGGGTTGGAAGGGACCATACAGATCAAGTTCCAACCCCCCTTCCCTGGACAGGGACAACTCCTACCGGAGCAGGTTGCTCCAAGCCCCATCCAGCCTGGCCTTGAACCCCTCCAGGGATGGGGCAGCCACAGCTTCCTATCACTTCTAAAATTTAGATTTGTTTGCGATCTTTTACGCTGTTGTGTTTAATGGTTTTCCTATGTTCAGACAGTCTGCCACCCTTTGTTGGTGGTTCCTCCAAGCAGGGCTGGTTCCTCCAAGCAGAAGCAGCTGGGACTCTTCTGGTTTTGTCTCTGGATTGCCTTCTGTTCCTTTTTCCCTCCCAGACTGAGGGTAACCTCACACCTTGGAGGTCCCACAGCAGCGTCGGTGCAGGTCATGGGAAGCAGGGGTTAATTCACACCAAGCAGGTCCGTGTTTAAGAACGTGGTGTAGGAGTGTCTCTGTGCTGCAGAGAGAGCATCCAAGGCACAAGGAAGGGGATGATCTGGAGCCGTTGGCAGAACCGGCTGGCATGGTGGCAACAGCTGAGGTGTGCGGGGCTGTGGGCAATGTGCTCTTGAGGAAACATGCTGGAGATGAGAGGCTGAGACCAGCTCTTTCCAAGGACCAGGGGTTCTTCAGGCCAGGAGCCCCAGAGAGACGTGAAAGACCTTGGAGTCCTGGTGGACAGCAGGATGCCCATGAGCCAGCAATGTGCTCTTGTTGCCAAAAAGGCCAGTGGCATCCTGGAGTGCATCAAGAAGAGTGTGACCAGCAGATGGAGGAAAGTCATCCTCCTTCTCTGCTCTGACCTGGTGACTTCCCATCTGTAGCACTGGGACCAGTTCTGGGTCACCCAGTTCCAGAAGGACAGGGAACTGTCCTGCAAAGGACCACAAAGATGATGAGGGGACTAGAACATCTTGCTTACAGGAAAGGCTGAGGGACTTGGATCTTTTTAGTCTGGAAAAGAGAAGGCTGAGGGGGGATCTGATCAACACCTAGAAATACTTCAAGGGTGGGTATCAGGAGGACAAGACCAGGCTTTTGTCAGTGGTGCCCAGTTAGAGGGCAAGAGGAAATGGGCACAAACTTGACCATAAGAAGTTCCGTCTAAACATCAGGAGGAACTTCTTGACTTTGAGGGTGGCAGAGCCCTGGCAGAGGCTGCCCAGAGAGGTGGGGGAGTCTCCGCTGGAGACATTCAAACACTGCTTGGACATATTCCTGTGGGACCTGCTGTGGGTGGACCTGCTCTGGCAGGAGGTTGGACTGGATGATCTCCAGAGGTCCCTTCCAACCCCATAGCATTCTGTGATTCTAGGATTCAGGCTGGCAGAGGACAGCCAGCCCCAGGCTGGTCGCCCAGCCCATGCTCCATCTCTGTTTCATGCCCTGCCCTCCTCTTCCAGGACCAGCAACATCCCTCACGGATCCTCGGAGTCTTTAATTATTGCCAGCAGCCGTGGATGTTAAATAACATTAGAAGCCATGTGCGTCTGAGAGAGTAAAGTAATTCTTTTTTTTTTTGGATCTGACCCAAAAATTCTAGTTTGTGCCTTTATGATATGCATAAGGAGAATGTCGGGAAGTTGGAGCAAAATGAGTTGTGACAGATACACATGCACGTCCCCAGTCTTAAGAGTGTTTAAAGGTATGGAGAGCTCTTAAGCTGTCTTGAACTGCTGCCTCGTAGCTGTCCTGTAATGGAAACAAAATGAATCATTAATATTTAACATTGAGCCTGGTTTTTAGTTTTTGGTTGTTTTTTTTTTACCAACTGTTGGAATTTAAAAGAAAAAAAATTATTATATTTTTTTTTGTATAGCCAGTTGGAAAATACTCATAGAATCACAGAATGGTCAGAGTTGGAAGGGACCTTCAAGATCACCCAGTTCCAAACACCCTGCCCTGGGCAGGGACACCTCCCACCAGCCCAGGTTGCTCCAAGCCCCATCCAGCCTGGCCTTGAACCCCTCCAGGGATGGGGCAGCCACAGCTTCTCTGGGCAACCTGTTCCAGTGCCTCACCACCCTTACACCAAAGAACTTCTTCCTGAGATCTCATCTCAATCTCCCCTCTTCCAATTTAAACCCGTTCCCCCTGGTCCTGTCACTCCACTCCCTGTCAAAGAGTCCCTCTCCAGCTCTCAAATTTGCTGAGAAGCAGGCAGGAAAAAGCCAGAGTAGTTTTCAGGAATACTTTGAGTGACACACAAATTTTGACCTTTCATATGAGATATGACTGCCTTGTGTGGCAGCCAGCTTTTCTTTTTTCATTTGTAAAATACAGACCTGCTTCTTGACGTGAGAGCTGGTGTCTTCAGGTGTCACCAGGAGCTAAAACCCACCAAATAAACCTAAAGGCTTTTGCAGCTAAAAGGCTCATTCTGTTCTTTAAAAAGGGCTCGTGTAATTCCCATTACTGTCTCTTGGAGTTAGGCATAAAGGATGCACAGGAAAGAAATACTAGAAATGAAATAAAATAACATTTTTAATATAAAAATTAATATAAAGTTATGAATGTCTTCAAATTCTTAAGCAATGGAGATCAGACCTATTCAATTACAAAAATATTTTTTATTCTTTCGATGTTTCTCAGGTTACAATTGGAATTCCTTTAAATATTTATATATGTAAATATAAATACACACTTTACACATAAATATAGGGACAGACATTTATAAATACAAATATAGATGTATAAATATGTAACCATCCAAACCATATACAAATAAGTGAAATACAGAGAAATATAAATATGAACTCCTGTAAATGTAAATATTGCTCTTTTGCTTGTATTCTGTAGTTTGCTTGCTTTCCAGGTTCTTGCTGAGTTTCTGACACTGCGATATGTGGGTTTCTCTGTTGATCCATGAGGCTGTGGGACATGGTGATGGGTGAGATGGTGATGGAGGGGTGTCCCTCTGCTCTGCCCTGGGGAGACCCCGTCTGGAGCACTGGGACCAGTTCTGGGCTCCCTAGTTCCAGAAGGACAGGGAACTGCTGGAGAGGGCACAGCAGAGGACCACCAAGATGCTGAGGGGCCTGGAGCATCTCTGTGCTGAGGAAAGGTTGAGGGACTTGGGTCTGTTTAGTCTGGAGAAGAGGAGGCTGAGGAGGGGCTGATCAACAGCTAGAAATACTATAACTGATCTAGCCCAACCATCAACCTAACTTTGATAAAAACCATATTAAACCATGTCTCTAAGCACTGTGTCAACCTGGCTTTTAAATCCCTCCTGGGATGGTGCCTCAACCACTGCCCTGGGCAGCCAATTCCAAGGCTTAACCCTTTCAGGGTAAAAAGTGTTCCCAATATCCAACCTGAACCTCCCCTGGTGCAACTTGAGGCTGTCTCCTCTTGTCCCATCACCTGTTCCTTGGGAGAAGAGGTCATCCACCCCTGGCTAGACCCTCCTTTCAGGGAGGTGTAAAGAGTGAGAAGGTCTCTCCCTATAGCCAGGCTGCCCCACAGGTGGGGACCAGCGAGGCTGTGGGTGATGGGGATGAGGATGGCCACCTCTGCAGGAGCAGAGGAGGGGCAGAAGCCATCTGTGCCTGCTGGGAGTTGGTGTCCTGGGGAGCATCAGCTGCCCCCCTCTCATGTGGCGCCTGCCCCAGAGCCAAAAGATGGTGCATGTCTCCAGACGCTCCACCAGATGCTTTGGCCACGAGGTTGTGTTTCCTCTCCTAATCTGATTTAAGGTATTCAGGTGTGTTTTGCTTCAATAAATAACCTCTTAATATAAAAGGATTGCTATTTTGTCATTGTGCCAGAGATGAAAAGGGCCAGAGGATAATTATATAAATGGGAAGGGGAAAAAGGAAGGCTGGCTGTGATTCTGAAGCTGGGTAGCGTATTCCTCTAAAGACAAGGTACTTCTGATAAAAAAGGAAGCATGGATGGGTTTTTAGTCTTTTCATAGCAAAACTTTAATCTGACAGCTGTGTACTACAAATCAGCTGTGTTTTCTTGATCTGTGATCATCTGATGTCATCATGTCAGCTCTAAGGGAACCTACCAAAGGCTTCCTCGAAGGTTGGTGGTGGGCAGCTGGTGGAATGCTGGGTTGCAGAAGTCCTCCCCGGCAATGCAGGGTTGCTGGCGAGAGGCAGTGGTGTAGCAGTAGCTTCCACAGTCCCTTTCCTCTTCTGGTCTGAGCAAGTTGGTGAGGAAAGTGTGTGGTGGGGATACGTGCTCATGTGCAATCCTACAAATGTTGGAATCTCAGCAGATATATCCCCATAGTGCACCTGAACACGAGTCTCCTCCGTTGCTGGACGCTTGTGGTGTCTCTGCATTTACTGGAGTGAAGGCATTAGGGACAATGGCATTTCTGGAGAATAAAATATTGGAATCAAAACCTAATGGGCAAAACTGGAAGAATAAATCTGTCCTTGGTTTGCTTCCAGCCCAGATACCCACAGGACTTATTCCATCGTGTGAATATGACTGCCTGAGCGTGTCTGCTTGTATGTCTGTATTTTTTTTTCTTCTAAATGGCTGTTATATTTTGAGGAGAGAAGGAGCATCTGGTGCATCAGAAGGACAGTGCTGTGTGGAGCTGGAGGGCTGTGGGCTGGGAGTTAAGTCCCTCGCTGTGGGAGGCCACAGATTGTCCCTCCCTTGGTTGGGAACTCTGAGTTGCAGACTCGTGCTGGCATCTTGGCTTCCAGACAGGAGTAATGGGCTGGCCCTGGAAGAATAGCACATGCAATTTCCAGAGCTTGTCACTGGGAAGTCACAAGTGGGCTCAGAAACAGCTTCTTCAAAGGACAGCACAGTTCATTTGTTGATTTTCTGGGCACTAGTATGTGAAATTTTTACATGAAATGGGTTATTAATCATTGGAATGGGCTGCCCAGGGCAGTGGTGGAGGCACCATCCCTGGAGGGATTCGAAAGCCAGGCTGACACAGTGCTTGGTGATGTGGTTTAGTGCTGGTTTTCATCAGAGTTAGGTGGATGGTTGGACTCGATGATCTTAAAGGTCCCTTCCAACCCAGACAATTCTGTGATTCTGTGAAATTGGGAGTAAAAATGGGATTTCATGCACTGAAAGTGTGGTCAGCGTGTAACTCCTATTCGGGCTAATTACCCTCATTTTTGCAGTGTGCAGGAAAGGGCAGATATTCTCAAACATATTTTTCTTGAGACTTTTTCTCTCTAAGCTTTTTAAACCTAAGCTGTGAATTTTAGCTCTGTACACAAGTGGTTTCATCAGGTTTCATCGTGGAGGGCTCGGTGGCAGAAAGATCGGAGCCCCATTAAGCATAAGAGTGATGTATTGCCTTATGTCAGCACGAACATCTGTACGATGGGGTGGGGGGAAGGGAAATGAAAAAAAAAAAGTAGGCGCTTTGGAAATGGGAGCTAATGAAATGAAATTACCCAGCTGGGACATGAGGGATTCCAGCGAAAGGCACATCCATCTCCGTCGTGAGGAAGGAATGGCTCCCAGCGGGTTGGAGGGGGTAGAGCATCGTTGAGCGCTCGCTGGGGAGACACCGAGCTGCTGCCTTGGGAGCAACACTTGGATAATAAATTAAAAAAAAGAAGAAGAAGAAGAAAAAGAAGCAGCGAGCTGCTCATAGCAGAGGTGTGTGTTTCTTGCTTTCTAGTAAGAAAGAAAAAAAAAATTAAAAAAAAAAAAGAGAGAGAAAAAAGGTGACCTATCTAGTAATGACTCAAAGTCTATATTTCCCCCTTTCCTTCCCAATTTTCTACAGAAAGAGGTTTCTCAATTAAGTTATTTAATGCAGGAAAAAGTCCCCAAGAGTACCTTGAGGTAAAGACAGAGAGCCATGTAGCATGCTGGTATGCCAATAAAAAAATAGCTGAGATACTAATACTACTATCATTTGGGATTCTTTTAACATTACATATACTTATTCTTCTCTTTCTATTCACCATTATGTAAAACGAAGTTAAAAAAGCTAACTGGGTGTAGAATGAAAAGGCTAATGAGATCTCCTCCCCTTGTTCTGCCCTCCCCCAGCCCCGGGGGGATGCGGGGTGCTGCAGGGCATCCCTGAACAGCAAAGCTGGGAGTGTGTTTAGTAGAGTTAATTCTTAGCTTTCTGAGTTGGGCATGAAAGGTAAAGTGTGTTCTTACTGCTGTGAAGATGGCAGCGTGAAAACCTGAGGATTCCTTTGTGGCTCTTTCCTCTTAATGCAGTAAATGCAGTAGTAGCAGCATTTCTGCTGCCAGGCTGCCAAGGGGTTATTGGAATTTTCCCAGAATATTTCCATGAGCTTCAGAGGCACTTGCTCTGTAGTCATTTTGTCATCTGTTCTTTTCGCTTTCTTATCTCTGCTTTCACTTTTTAAATCTTTTTTTTTCCTTGAAAATAAATAACATGTAAAATATGCACATGATTTGAGAAGCCTGCTTCCTTGCAATCTGTACTCTGAACATACTTACATTGGCACCTCGTTGCAGCAACTAGAATCTTAATTTATGCCACTTTCAAATTGCAGAGACAAGAAAATAACTCCCCGAATGTGCTTTTACATTTTATTTTAATTTTTAATTTCCTGAAATGGAGAGCTGAAGCCGAATACTAGGTAAGAGGGGTGGTAAAAGCTCGAAGTGCAGCCTCTCTTAAGGTCCGGCTCGATTTGATCCATTTTTTCCAAGTTAATTAAGTGCTGGGGCAGGAGTATTTCTTGGAACGGAGCTGGCTGCTCTCCCTTGCTGGCAAATAGTCCTGTTCTGTACAGTCAGCTCTTAGGCTTTTGCTTTTGCAAACTAGATGTTACCAGAGCATTCACCTAAAACTTCTCAGAGTAAAACGAGAGGACTGTTTGAATATATAAAATGTAATGGATGAAGTGAAAATTTAATGTTGTCTCTTGTGTCAGTACCCTCTTTTTTTTTTAATCCAGAGTCCCTCAGAGTTGTCTTGTCTCTGTCACCTTCTTGTTTTGGTTAGAAATTTTGTAATATGTTTTGCTGGACTGTATTCTTGCAAAAAGCAACTGCTTTTGCTGCTGGACATTTGCATGTGTTCCTTGTTCATTTAAAAAGAAAAATCATCCCTGACTCAGCACATAAATGTCTGATTTACCTTCTTTTGTCCGCTCCATATAATGCTGTGAAGGAACCTCCTAGGTACAGTTTTATGACCTGTTTAAAGAAAACCCTTTAAAATTTATTTTTCTCTCTTTGCTGTAGCACTTATTTATGAGGGCTTTTTTGTGGTTTAGGGCTATTTTTTGTTTGTTTGGTTTTGGGGGTTTTGTTTGGTTTGGTTTGTGGTGTGTTTTTTTTTTTCAGTTGTAATTTTTGAGGACCTAATTCTTCAAATGTTTCTTGTTAGATAACATTAGTGATGCCTCGGAGGGGCTGGACCTTGGTGGCCTCATCCTGTAGCTCTCTTTTATGATCAGACCTTAGTACCAGAACAAAATTGCACTGATTTCAGTAAAGCTCCTGTATGTGGCATCAACAAGGGAATGGATTGTAGCTAACCTCACCGTTAGGGAAAGGCTAGTGGTGAAATCACAACTGAGGAGCTCAGTAGGACATCAAATAAGGTCTGTAGCCAGGTGAGTTGGAGGCTGTGGGTGGCAACAGCCCTGGGTCTCCAAAAGCTCTTTGTGTTTTACTACAGGCTCTCAGGAAAGCCTTATTTCTCTCTGCAAATCATTTCTTACCATGACTTTTTACAGTCTTACCCTTTCCCGGGCTATTATATTTTTGGAAGGGTTTGATGGCAGCCTGTGTTTCATACAGGTGTGTGGTAGTTCGTTTGCCAGCAAGCTGTTAATGGCAGGGAGAAGCAGAAGCTGGGGTGGGTATCCTGGCGTTTAAATCTCTCTTGTTATAAACATACAGTGGTTGTTGTGATACCACATAAAACCATATTTCCCTGATATACGTTCCTAAACCCTAATAATATGAAAGCCCCTTAAGGAGTTCCTGAGCCAGGCGTTATGTCTGTGTATTACTTGGTCTTGGTTGACTTTTTTGCTTCCCCCAAGTGTCTGAATGATTTTTAAAATCTGTTTTAAACTTTCGCTTGCCCATGGTTCTGTTGCAAGGAGTTAAAGAAAAAACACTATACATCTTGCTTTCTTATCTGCATTGCCGTCACGCACATGATAAAATCAGTGTTACCTTTGTGTAGTTTTTGAACACTTGAAATTAGCAATACTGAAAAATAGACCTTTGAATGAGATACTAAATTGTAGAAATTATATGACACTAATATTTATTATTAAAGATGTGACCATCCGAAGTACTGGGTTCAGTTCCAGACCCCCAGTTCCAGAAGGACAGGGAACTGCTGGAGAGGGGACAGCAGAGGACTACAAAGATGATGAGAGGCCTGGAGCATCTCTCCTATGAGGAAAAGCTGAGTGACTTGGATCTTTTTAGTCTGGAGAAGAGAAGGATGAGGGGGGATCTGATCAACACCTAGAAATACTTCAAGGGTGGGTGTCAGGAGGATGGGGTCAGGCTTTTTTCAGCGGTGCCCAGTTAGAGGGCAAGAGGGAACAGGCACAAGCTTGGAGGAACAACTTTGCTGTGAGGGTGGCAGAGCCCTGGCAGAGGCTGCCCAGAGAGGTGGGGGAGTCTCCATCTCTGGAGACATTCAAAACCCACCTGGACACGTTCCTGTGGGACCTGCTGTGAGTGGACCTGCTCTGGAAGGAGGTTGGACTGGATGATCTCCAGAGGTCCCTTCCAACCCCATGATCTTTTTTAACCGTTAGATTTTATTATTAGCTATATAATATATCCACCTTTCTTATAGTTCTCAAATCAGTGCATCTGAGTATTTTTTTCCAGTATATCCCCAAGTTTGTGATTAAAATGGGATTGAATGTCTTATGGGGATATCTACTGCACATCGCGGGAAGCATCCCATGACAGTAAATCGTGTGCTGATGAAGCACAGAAATCCTTCTTTCAAATTCCTTTTAGGAGTCATGCCACAATAAAATTATAATGTTAAAGAGTGAAATTGCAGTTGGAAGTGCTAAAATTGTTTTCCGAAGTGAAATTAAAGCTATTTTAAGTCTTACCTTTACAGCCCACATAAATATGCCTCTGGAATTAGCGGAGAGCCCAGATTTTCCAGCAGGGGCTGAGACCTGGTTCCAGGGAGCGGTGCTTTTTGCTGCCTTCCAGCTGTGCCATACAGATGTTGTGTGTTTGCTGGCAAATACAGAGGTGGGATGCACCTCACCAAACGTCCAGAGGGATTCTCTGACATTAAGTTAAGTACGTAAGTGAGCTTTCCCCAGTTTTTAGCAGCTTGGTAGTTACTGAATAGACACCAAGGGACATATTTTCAAACTGGGCTTTAACCTCAATCTATAAAACCCACATTTACTTCTACTGAAAGACATTTTTATGTGCAAGTTGGGTAATTAAAAATTTAATCATCCTTTCTTAAGTGAAAATGATATTTTCTGCGCAGAAAAAGCAGCACAGCTTAGAGACTTCGATCTAGAGAGCTATTTGCAAGCTCCATGTAGAGTCTGAAACGACTTGTTTGCCTTTAAAAATAACTGGATGGTAAATCCCTTGAAAACACATTTTGCCAGGTATCCAGAAGCGAAGGAGCCGAGCCAGAGCAAGTCAATGAAGTGCAGAAATGACCTTGTTCTCTCCGCTAGCGTACAGACCTGTCTGGCATTTGATAGGTGTGTTCCACCTAATCCACTGCTGTGGAAATGACACGCTGTTTTTAAGCTCTCAAAACTAGAATTGAATAATTAAAATTGCCAGAAGATCGCTAGGATAAAATCCCTCTCTTCTGATCTTTTTTGGTGAAAGGCACTAGCAGATTCCAGGAATTAGACGGTGGGCTTATCTCTTTACTTGAGAGCAACTTAGTTTCTGGATGGCTCGTGGCAAAATTAATCAGCTGGATATATAGGTGACATTGCTTTCTGTTGACTCGTCGTTTATCGCTTCCAAGCAACAGCACGTGGGACGTTCAAAGATGTTGAAGTTTTGCCTAAAAAGTGACAGTGTTGGTTTTTTTGTTTTGGGGTGTTTTTTTTGTAGGATTGTACATAAAACTTGTACCAACCTGATTCTTGTAAAATATCAGTCTAGATAAAAGCAACTTCATCTTAGTTATTTCAGCAGTATGCCCAGTGGATAAAGCCAGACATACTCACCTATGAATCACCAAATCTTCATGGCTGGAAAGGACATCTGAGATCATCAAGTCCAACCAGATGCACACAAAACCCCCTATGATCTCAACCACTAGAGCATGCCCTGAAGTGCCACATCTACACGTTTCTTAAATCCCTCCAGGGATGGTGACTCCACCACCACTGGCTCATGTTCATCCAGCTGGCCACCTCAGGTCCTTTTCTGCTGGGCAACTCCAGCCACTCTTCCCCAAGCCTGTAGCATTGCTTGGGGTTGATGTGACCAAAATGCAGGACCTGGCGCTTGGCCTCATGGAACCTCATCCCATTGGCCTTGGCCCATCAATCTGACTGAAAAGATTCCCATTTGCAGTTATCCCTCACATTCCCTGCAGAGGTGCTGTGGCAAGCTAAGGCAAGAAGTTTCATTATAATCTAAAATATATTTCAGGATGTATAGTTTCTGCTTTTTTCTCTGCTGTTGGCAGTGTCCCCTGTCCATAAATGTGGGCCATTCACCCAGCTGGTGGTCATAGGCTTAGCTGCCCTTAAAGACAGCAATTCCTGCATTTAAGGAAACCTTTACTCCTTTTTGTTGCCACAATGCTAATGTAGAAAGCCAAAAAAACCCACCAGAACGTACTGCTGAGGGGGAAGTGTTCTCTGGAGGGGTTCTTTGTTGAAAAGAAAGGCTGCAGGGGTGAGTTGAGAGCTGTAGAGCTGATTTATGGTGCAGTGGGTGACAAAATATAGCCCAGAATTATGCATATATCATTCATTCACGTTGCGTTCATTTATTTTTATTTTTTTTTCAAAACTGCCTTGTATGACTTGAGAAGATGATGAATATCACCAGGCGCTTATGGAATTCAGGCTGTATGAAGATTAATTTGGTATCGTACTCTGGCGTTTGAGACCACTTTGGTGTTACAAATGCTTGTGGTTACTTTAACTTTGTCAACGCTTGCACATAAATCAGCATATGATGGATTATTATTTACCTCGATTGAGAACAGTTTAAAGTTTTGTGGCTTGCTGTATTTCTGAAGGTTTTTTGTTGTTTTGTTTTGTTGGTTTTTTTTAAATAAAGACTTGTATTGCATGAGATGACCTACCCAAAGCGTGGTGTAGGCAAGGTGTGTAATGGCTGGAAAATAAGTACTTTTCCTCTGATTGATACTTCAGTGAAGGTGGCATCCCGGATCCCTTCTCATGGAATTTAAGCTCCTACAAACAGCGAATGAGAGTGTCTGGATGAACTGGCTTCCAGTCCTCTTTTTAAGGATGTATAACACTTGCTTATATTTGCCCGAAATAAACTCCTGCTGGGATGACTCATACGAAATACATATATTTAGATTACTTGCTGTGATTCTGATTTTCCAGTGCAACCCTTGTAGGGCCATAAATTAGTTTTAAGAAGAAAATCTCAGGAACATCTAGCTTGAAGGCTGCAGTACAAATAGCTGAGGTTTCTGAGATATCTCTCCAGACATGGCTCTTGTGTGGGTTTTCATACAGGTTCTAGTTTTGCAATTCCAGATTTCTAAGTGCCTTGAAGTAAGGGGTTGTTCCAAAGAGCCTGGAGACTCAGTGCTCCCTGTTGTGCCGTCAGCAGCCTCCTGGGTTTGGTTATCTCCAGATGAGCAAACTATTACTCAACTGACCTGAGACTTATCGAGTCGTACTTTGTGACTGTATGGGTAAAGTTTTCCTTCTGTTTTGCCCTCCGAATTTTTGATCCTCCTTGACTGCTTTCAGTCAAATTTGACAGAATTGAATTCTCTGATATACTTAAGAATTCACGCATTTGGGGACAGAAGGAAAAGAAAACTTCTAAGTGGTCCCACGGGTATCATGCAGAAGGGGCAGGTTGTGAAGTGAACTCACAGAGGAGAGAACCCCAAGGCAAGCAGACTTGTCAAGTATCCCTGCTGCAGAAAAAGCCTCAGTTGACTGCAAGGAAATTTAACAAAAAGCATATATCCATAGGACAGCAGGTTTTGCTACTGCTAAGTGTCATGGAATCATTTATTTTTCCAAGGCTGAATCCTGTGAAGAGCAGGGAAAGCATGTTGACAGGAAACTTGGTTTTACCTGCTCATTCTAACATTTCTCTTTTCTTTAATTAGAAGCTTCCATTTGAAATTTTAGATAANTTTTTTATAAATTTTTTTTTTTTTTTTTTTTTTTTTTTTTTAATCAGACAGGGAAAGCTGTTCATCTGAAAAAGTGAAATTGGTTCTACTGAACTGTGATATTGGTTGTTTTCGGATAAATTCCATTCTGTGTGTCTGACATCACTAGTTTCCAAGTTCGTTGAGTAGAAACTCATTGAGTAGAAACTTACTCTTCCCTGGGCTCTCTTGGGACCTCTTCATAGATGCATCTGAGTTTTCATCTTAGAGATGGAATGATTTATTTAAAAATGCCATCTCTTGTAAACAGGATGGTGTTTGGTAGTGCTTCATTCGGTATTTATTGCTTCCGTGGTCAGCTGGGATTGGAATGTTTTGCTACAGTTCTTCACATTTCCCCCAATTATTTTGAATTTTCATAGCAGGAGTGAAGTGTGATATATCCATTTCGAGAAGGGTTTTGCAGTAGTTTGCCTGATTTACTGGGAAACTTGAAGCCAGCAGTACCTGACAGCTTTTTGAAACCCATTAGATTGCATTATATACCGTTTTCTGTCTCCTTTTGGAGAGTCACAGTACCAACAATAGAACATTCATCTTATTGATGCTTACAGGAAACGACGTTCCATTTCTCGAACAGCTTTGACTGTCTTTGGTACAAAGTTTATTTCTTAAAACAGGAGTGAAATGATGAAAACCGGGTTTGATGCTTTCTAAAACCATATTCAACCTTGTAATTGTTGTAGTGCTTTGATAAGTATGAGCCCTTGGCTCCAGACGGCAATTGTCACAATGTTGGTTTTCTTAGAACAAGAGAGAGGATGCAAAAAAGAGAAGAACGTTGCTGGTAGCAAAAATATTCAGGAAGAAAGAATAGAAATATTGTGAACTGTATCGGTGGAAGTGAGATCCTCACCTGATTTAAGGCCGTGTGAGTCTGGTGAACTCCAGCATCTGGGGGCATAAAGGCATCTCCAGACTCTTCTCTAATTTGCACAGCAAAGTGTTGACAGTTTTACTGATAATTAGAGATAATAGTGCTAGGGTATGAGTTGCCATGCGAGTTCCTGGCAGGTTGTTCAGGTTTATCTACTGGAAGGTGCACGCTGAAAGGTGGGTTCAGCTGGAGCTTTTCTAGTCACCTTGTTCAAGGTGGGGGATCCAGCTGTGAAGGCCACCTCTGGGAGTGGCAAATCCACAGCACTGAGTTCTCCATGCACCAGTTGCTCCTTCTCTTTCTTAGTCTACTGCTGTTTTGGGGGTCAGGGAAGAGAAATGATTTGCGAGTTGAGAGTAAGCCGTGTCAAGAAATGAGGAAAAAATTATTAGTGATCCCATGGTGTCCTAAGTACTTGGTTAGGAAAGCACGAGACCCTGCTGTGTTTCCAAATCTGAAGTAATTTATGAAGGTCTCACTCTATTTCTCACTTAGTCCACGAGAGATGGTGGGGTTTCTTTGCAGTACAAAACATTTTGTGAGTGCGTTGGAAATCTTTGAGTTCCAACCAGTAACGTGCCAACAGAGCAACCCCTACTGCATCCCACTTGGGAAGGTTGCCGTTGTGCTCGTAGTCCGGCTCTTGTCTTATTTTAAAGGCTGTAAATCAAGACGAGGCATTAAAAAAGCATAGCATTTATTCTGGAGGGGAAAAAAAAGTATGTTTTTAAGTGGCTGAGGAGTTTGGCCATTTGGAACAGCTTTTCTAACAAAATATGTGCTCCTTGAAAGAAACAGATTGTGATGTACTGTGTGTTCAGGTTGTACATGCCTCCCGGTATTATGTGTTCTGAGGAAAAGATTTGCTTAGGATGCCGTTGGAGTTATTTTCTCCAAATATAAATCTGTGATACCCAGAGGATGGATTCTTCCTGAATAAAGGAGGTCTTCACTTCTGCTCTGTGTGAAGTTTTAAAGTGCAAATCAGTGAAGCACTCATGCGTTAGCTGGGTGCAGCCTGAGCTGGGTGAGAGGGATAAAAGCTGTATGTTTGGAAGGCAATATTGATGTGTCTTCGATCCTGTTCGGATGTATTTGTAGCTGAGAATATCTAGAAATCAGTCTTTTAGTGTTTGAATGCGGTTGCTCGTTGCAGAAACAGGTGCTCGATCATTTATCCCACTCTACCCCCTTTGGTGGACAAATTTAATAGACTGTTTGCTTGTTTCTTGTTTTAGCCTTTTCCTCATTAAAATTTCATGAAAAGTTAACTGCGAAAGAGAACTGCTTTACTGCTATATTGAAACCGGTGTTTACTCGTCTGAGGCTGAATTTCTAATGCTACATCTGTTCCTCTCTGGTTTATAGACAGAACTGTATCAATGTGCATAATTAAGGAGGCTGAATGATTTCCAGGATATCCACACACTTTTAGTTGCTTATAAGTTGGCCGCATGAAGCATTAGATTGATTTTTATTTTATTATATTTTTTTCCCAGGCTTGTTTCTGGTTAATTTTTTTTCTTCTTGATTTGGTTTTTTGGTTGGTTGGGGATTTTTTTCTTTGAAGTTGCATGTTTTAATAGCTATCTGAGCAGCTTCTGAGGACCAGTGAAAAATCACTTATGGTTCTTCAGCATTTTTATAGTGGTTTTGCATGTTCTGGCGCTGCAGTGGACATTTGGCAGTGAGCAATTCTGACATGAAATTGTTCTTCTTTCCACATTTATGAAAAATAATTCGTAACTGTGTAATGGGCAGCTCTTTTGTATTCTTGGTGGACTTTATTACACGTTCACCTTGGATTTTTCAGAGTATTTCTGCCTCGTCAAAAGCCCAGGCCAAATAGATTAAGCCATGCAGTTAAAGACTGGGTCACGCTGCACTCCTAAAAACGGGTAAAATTAAGGTTGTGAGGGCAACCTATTTGTGACATTTCTTAACTTTGAAGTGCGTGATTTTTTCCAGCTTCTTTTGAAACAGTTTTTGTGGGAGACCTCTAGAAGTACAATGGCGTTTTGCCGAGCACAATGGGAACATAGGGAAGGAGACTGGCCAGCAGCTCTGAGGCTGGCTTGCAAAGGCTTTCAAATATTATTGTTACTGGACCTATAAATATTGTTTAAAAGCCTCTATGAAAGCAGTTTTCCCCTGGGGGTGCTGTGCGAAGCAACAGTGTTCTGTAGTAGAATGTAGACAGCCTGAACACAAGGCTTTTAAATATCGTTACTTTCCTCACTGTCTTTATTCTAAAAATACTGAATGAAAACACTTCTGACGTGTGCCTTTTTTCCCCCTCCTTCTGAGATATTTTCTTGTCCTGGATCATGTCTAACAGTGGCTGTGGGGGCCTGGTGCTGGCTCTCTGCATGACATCCAGCTGCCAAGGGGTAAGATGAAATCATGCAAGACAATAAATGAACAGCTGGTCAAACCGTGGAGTTTCAGTTCTAGAAGAATTTTGGGGTTGTTGGAGGTTGGTTTGCTTTTTTTTTCCTCTTTTGAATGGGAACAAAGAGTGCAGAATTTCTTACAAAACTACCAAGAAAGGGGCAGTTGAGACATTTGATTGCAGTGTAATCCAGGTGCTAAATTTAGAGTGTGGTAGAAGATATAGGACATTAACATGAAGATTTATTTTGGGATTCGGTTCTAGAAAGGTTAAAATGGATCGTCTTGAGTTTATCAAAGCACTCTTACACCTATTTGGAAAATAAAGCTCTTGTGGGGAAATATTTATGTGGCAAGTTTCATTTTTGGCAACACATTATTCTCAATAGAAAGGATTTTCAGTTGGAAGTTTTTAGTCCGTTCAGCTTGTTTCTCCAGGTCCAGCTTTTGGCCTTCTCTTCATGCTTAAGCCAGTCCAGTGACTTTTTAATCCCCATCCATTATTTTTTTTCAACTTAGGAGCATTGCATGTTTCTGCCCTCTTTCTATAACATCTAAAATTTGAGAAATACCCTGTCCTGTCAGCTGCCACGTGGAGAAGATGAGGACAGCCATTGGAGAGCAAGGAATGCCTGTCACATGCCACAAAGCAATGTGGGGTGGCATTTGTCGGTCTCTTCTCCCAAGGAACAGATGATGGGACAAGAGGAAATGGCCTCAAGTTCCACCAGGGGAGGTTCAGATTGGAGATTAGGAGCAATTTTTATGTGGAAAGGGTTATTAAGCCTGGGAATGGGTTGCCCAGGGAAATGGTTGAGGCACCATGCCTGGAGGGGTTCAAAATCCAGGTTGACATAGTGCTGAGATATGGGTTAGTGATGGTTTTTGTCAGAGTTAGGTTGATGGTTGGACTGGATCATCTTAAAGGTCCCTTCCAACCTGGACAATTCTATGATAAACAGACTTTCTGGTTGACTTCACAAACCTCTCTGTTGCGTTGGTGGGTTGCTGCCCAAGGATGTGTCACCAGTGCTGTCAGGCCTGGGGGGTGTATGCTGTGGTTGAGACTGGTGGATTTGATAGTAGTTGGACCAAAAAAGCAGAAATCGAGCTCCCTTGAGCTCAAGATGGACCCGAGACAAAGGAGATCATCTTTTTCGTCTTGAGCTTTGTGATCTGTATTTTTCATGCCTGCTTATGAGCTTGAGTGAAGAGGAGGTAGATTGATGTGTGGCACTTCTTTGACAGAGCGCTGGTATTAATATTAAATTGTGATGAAGTGTGTATCTAGAGTTTCTGAAAATTAATTACTGGAGAACTTGTAATGAAACGCAGAGTGACTCCTTTTCCCCCATTTCTCAGTCATTTCGTTTCATCCTAAATTGTGTTATTGGCAAATATGTGTATGGCAGGTTTTTGGTTTTTTTTAATTTTTATATTTCTATTGCACCTCCATAAGGAAATCAATAGCATTTCTCCTTGGCTGTTATAATGACTTCTCCCCATTGTGAGCCGGGATGTCAAGATATCAAAACTGGCCTACTATGAAAAGGAATTTGATTTTATGAGATTATCAACCTTTCATAAAAAGGGTACGATCGCGTCACCTGATTGACAGCAGAAAGCTCCCAGTTTGGAGGTACAGATTAGCCCTTCCTTTTTCTTTTTTTCTTTTTATTTTTTGAGTTATTTTCATTCTCCTTCCTTCATTTCAAGTTAACTGTAAAGTAAATTAAAAGGTACACAGCTCTCAGCACAAGCATCGCTGTAATGACTTCATTCCGAGCAGTCTTTCCAGAGCAGGTGTGACCTACTTGCTTCAAATTGAGTCCTCTTTAACCATAGTTAATTAAAATTTGTTTGATTTTTTTTTTTTTCCTTTTTAAGGAGAAAAGAAACAACCCTGTTTTTTCCTACATGAAAAACCTGTTGTGAATCAAAACGGTCTCTACGTAGAAATCTGCAGCTTGCAGGAGTAAACTGCCAAGCAGATACTCTGGTTTTTATTTTTTTCCCTCGATAAATATTTATATTCCTGCAATCACAGCTGTTTAGTTGATGCCCAGACGCTCTCTGGAAGGGTGCTCAGCAGCACTTGCTGGGTTCTCATTCTAGCACCTAAACAAAAAGGAGGGAAACGTTGAAGCATCGTTTGGAATGAATTAACTGAGGGGAGGGAGAGCATAAGTTTTGAGTGCTTTTAAGGCTTCCCCTATTCATTTTAAAACAAACGTCGCTCCCAGTCACATCAGGTGACATCTATGGAAATAAATGACACTTTTAGACATTTGCACAGGTGCTGAAGGATTCTGGATGCCCACTAATTATCATCTAGTCAATAACTCAGATATCACAAGGCACCCTCCGATGATGAGGGAGAGATACCGGTGTCTTTAAGGTCCTGAGTTGCCAGAGTTCGGCTTTGAAATGTCAGCAAAAAAACTTGCCTTTCGTTGAATCGTTTCCATCTTGAAATGAAAGGTTTTGTCTTCTTTAAATGGGCTTTAAATCTCCTTGGGAAGGTTGTATGGCCATTAATTAAAATCAAGCAAACAATGAGCAAGCAATCTCAGTCCTTCAAAAAGGCTTCACTGTATTTTTTTTATTGTTATGGTGTTTTGAAGGGAAGGAAAAGAGATTATTGGCAAAGTAGGCAATCAACTGAAAGGGAATTAGAAAAAGACAAAATGAGCTATTGGCAGAATGTAGCGGCACTGGAACAACTTTTCCATAGTCTCTGTTGCTTTTTTCTAGTAAGAAACTTTTTCTTTAAAACCTGATTTACCTCCTGGGAGTGTTATATCAGTAGATATATAACTGTATGTTATAGATACCTATTGCTGATGTGCTAAGGAAACTATATGCTATACTATAAGTACCTACTATAGAGAGAACTATCAGTAGTAGTTATATAGGAGCTTTCCTCAATATTTTAATTTTTTAAAATTTTTAAATATTTTTTTAAATTTTGTTTTGGGCGATTTTGTGTTTTCCCGAGCTCTGCTATTTCTGAAATTCAGCCCAAATGAGTTTGGTTAGTGTCTGTAGACCGGGTCTCTAAATTACTTGGCAAAGGGGGTGACTGGAGAAAATCCAGCCGGATTTTTGTACTCGTGTAAAAGCTTGACAAAGGCAAAGCACCACAAACAGATGTCAAAACATGTCAAGGCGAGTGCAGTGGGAGTAGCACTTGGAACAGGCTGAACTCCTGCCTGTGCGTGTGGGCAATGGATGAATGAAGGGATCGTCATCAAACACAGGTCTGGAACTGAGCCTCTTGTTTTACAATGTCATTTTGCTCATTGGAAATATAAATATGTATATATATAAAATTGTTTTTCTGCATTTCTTCATGCATTTCTTCAAGCTTCAGAAACTGGTTCCTGGTGATCATATACTGGATTTTTAATTAAATACATTTTTTTAATTTTTTTTAGCGTAGATGTATAAATTCTTATCTATTTAAGCAGCAGAGTAGATTCTTCGGTGGTGGAGACTAACACAGCACCTTCATCCAAAGTATTTTTGTTGCTTTACTGAAGGGAGGAAACTCAGCTTCTCACCAAGAGATTTAATGGAGGCTGTCTCGTCCTTGCAGAACAAGGCATTTGCTTTAGTGTTTTAAGAGTAAAAAAGTTCTTAAGGTGCAATGGTTGGATTTCTTTTTCTTTCTTGGATCATGCTGTGGAAGCAGATTTTTGCAGTGAGCAGGATGGAATGAGTCCTGTGTCCAACTCTGGAGTTCTCAACAGAGAAAGGACATGGACATGTTGGAACGGGTTCAGCTGAGGGCCGCCAAGATGATCAGAGGGATGGAGCACCTCTGCTGTGAGGACAGGCTGAGAGAGTTGGAGTTGTCGGGTTGGGTTGGAGAAGAGAAGGCTCTGAGGAGGCCTTTGAGCAGCCTTCCAGTATCTGAAGGGAGCTCCAGGAGAGCTGGAGAGGGACTCTTGGTCAGGAAGTGCAGTGACAGGACAAGGGGGAACGGTTTTAAATTGGAAGAGGGGAGATTGAGATTAAATATTCAGAAGAATTTCTTTGCTGTGAGGGTGGTGAGGCACTGGAACAGGTTGCCCAGAGAAGCTGCGGAGTCTCATCCATGGAGATACCCAAACCCTGGTAATGGTCCTGAGTCACCTCCTCCAGCTGTCCCTGCTTGATGCCCTGAAGGGGTTTGGACCAGATCATCTTGAGATGTCCCTCCAGCCTCAGCCACTCAGTGATTCTGACTTCTGTCAGCCTTTCCCCTCATTTGGATTTGGCTAAGAAAACCGGAGTTAGGAGCACTTGGATCCTCTTCTGACCAGAATCCCTCAGTCTGTTTCACAGAGAGCAGAATCACATACACATTAGAGGAAATTCCTGAAGTTGTAAAAAATTTGAAGCTGGACAGCTAATTTTTAAATGAAGCTATTTTCCGAAATTGTTTGGAAATTTTCAGAATTTGATGTTGTTTATTTTTTTTCTAAACATATTGATTTTAGCTTAATTAGTCCATAACTTGTCACTGAAACTTCATAATAACATCTGATGTCATCTGAGATTATTTGATATGGCATATGGATGTCGTGGATATGAAAGTCAAAATATCATCTTTGTTTCTTTTTATTTTAAACCAGTACAGACAAATTAATACATTTTTGCCTTACATGGAGATACCCAAACCTTTCTTTTTGGTCAAAGTATTTTTCTGTTTGTGTTATAATGAAGCATCTTGACGGTTTGAATCAAAAAATATTAGACACCTTGTGAAAAAATTGGAGGAGCAGCTATTTTCAGTAGACTAGAAATGTTATCACAGTCTAACACATGGGTGTTAGAAACAGCTGCTCCTCTAATTAGTTCAGTGAGTATTTCATTTTTCTACATGACTTGAACTGATAAGCCGTGCCATACTGTGCTCGGTTACAATGGAAACAACATGAAGTAATCTAAAATGTACTAAGTGTGGGTTTGAACAAAGGCTCGGTTCTGACATGGGTCTCGAAACTTTTGGAATTTTCTTTTGGAGCAGAAATGCTGAGTTTCATTGACCTCAAACCATGTCTACTAAAGCATTCAAATGAGAAGATTTGAACAAGGATAAATCTAATATTCTGTGTATCAGCTTTTAGGAAATTTAATGGCATCTGAGATGCTAATTAATGTCTGTGCCCAGTATTTGTCTGTATTTGGGCAGACAGGCACATGTACATCACTATTTGATGTAAAACACAAAATCCTGGAATCTTAATTTCTGGTTAGGTTATGGGAAGGTTAGGTTCTGGGAACACCTGGAAGGGGTTCAAGGCCAGGCTGGATGGGGCTTGGAGCAACCTGGGCTGGTGGGAGGTGTCCCTGCCCAGGGCAGGGAGGTTGGAACTAGATGATCTTGAAGGTCCCTTCCAACTCTTCCAACCATTCTATGATTCTATGCCTTGTACTGGGGGGCTTGGAACTGGGCACAGCGGTCCAGATGTGGTCTCACCAGTTATGGGGGAGAATCACCTCCATGACATAAGAAAAAAGTTGTGAACTGCTAATTATACAACTAAGGACAGCAAACAAATTAAATGTGGCTAAATCTGAGGGGGAAGAAAATTTGCTCAGAATGCTTGTGGTTTAATATTTATGGTTACGCATGAATATGTAAACGTACTTTGAGAAATATACTTTTATGTGCTTGTGAAAGTAAATGTTTACACGCAGAATTCCAACCTTGATTTTATTGGAGTGTTGGGAACTGAAATGTGGGTTGTGAGTCAGCTTTAGTCATAGCAGAGTCTGACATTTCTGTTTGGAAAGGGGCAAACACCGTGCGTGGAAAGCGGAGGAATTTGGCCGGTTTAAATTTTCCCTTGACTGATGGAGTGTTTCGGAAGAGGAGGAGAGTGAGAAGTGAGTGTCTTCGGTTTACCTCCTCCCTTATCTCTGTTTAATATCACAGTCTTGGGAAATAAGGCAGAATCCCAGGCTGGCACGGTGTTTTCTAGAAATATGGGTGCATTGACTTCACTTGGGAAGCGGTCGCTCCGCATTCGAGTGGGCTACTCATGCACAAAAGATACAGCTTGAAAGATGGTGAAACTTAAATATAAAATTTAAATGAAAAATGTAATCGATTAAAAATTTAATTAAAATTGGGCTGCTGCCCATCTGCGTACAACAGGAAAGCTTGTTTGGTTCCCTTTTCATCATAAAAATGCAAGGTTTTGGGGAACGTGAGTTGTGCCGTACTGCAGAGCTTTCAACAAGCTTTCAGATTGCAGAGATGGGTCTGTGAACTCACGATTCTCTGCAAGAAAAACTCTCTGCAAGGAAAGAAAAAAAAGTAACTCAAGAAAATGTAAAAAAAAACCAACCCCAAGCTTGCTCTAAACCAGTAGGAACCTCTTTCTCCAGCAGACTGACATCCATTATAATCATCTCCTAAATCCAGAAGACAGGTTCTTTGTCAGCTAGATAACATCTTTTTTTTCCCTAACATGGAAAGTGACAACATGAAATCTTTTTCTTATAATTCTGTTATAAATCGATGCTCACAAGTCTCATGGTACTAGTTCAGCAGCTTCCACCCTCATCTCTCTAGAAATTTTCAAACTTAACGAGGTTCTTTCTTTCCTTTTTTAATTTTCTGGTGCCTGTTGATGTGTATATGGCCCTGACTCAGTTGGTAATTAACTGGAACCAGTAAACCCTGTATAAGAATTTGAATAGCCCTGATTCACCACCGTGCTACTCTTGTACCTACACCAAGGAACCTTTTCTTTTTGGAAAAAAAAAAAACTTTTTAAATTTTTATAATGATAAATAAAGACATAAGAACAGGTACATAAGCAGAAATGTCTGCTTTGTGGAATTTGGTAAAAAATTGCAGAATATTAGGATTAATCTACTTACTTTTTTCTTAAAAACAACCACGTCAATTTAAGGTAACATGAGGAACTTCATTGGAATTGTTCCTAAATGTGATGGTAGACATTTAGAGGTGGATGTGGTCAGTACAGGAGAGAGGTAGTGAAGGGGAAGGATTGGTTGAATTTTATTGTTGATCTCTAGTTTCAGCGCAGTAGATGGCTTCAACCTGATTGCTGCCTGATTTGTTCGGATCAAAACAGGAGGAATGTGTCAGAGATTGCTTTGGACAAAAAGGAGCAAGAATTTAATAATACCAAATCTCTCTCTACTGGTATGAGGAAATGGTTTTGCTGAGGATGGAGCTGGATGTACATCTGAAGGCATTATTGTGTTGAGGATAAGTGGTGTTGCTGAAAGCATTTCATGAAGTGAATGGCATTGCCTGTGTTGAAGAGGCACAGATCTCAGATTCACACTCCCTCACTAAATACTAATTAATGAGATTTTTTTTTTTTTATCTGTAGGATATCAGCATTCTTGCCAAACGTTAATTCCTAATTTCAGAACATTTCTCAAATTCAAAAAGTTGTTTAGTAAAACCAGTTCCAGCCTGATTTTGGGAGCTGTCAATAACTAACAGTTTCAATCTCAAAATGCTGTCTTAAAAAAATTAACTGGCGGATGAAGAGGATGAAGCTCATGAGCATCTGAGCCACAGAACAGGTTCCATTTCATAACTATTAGGACTAAATTTCATACCCAATAGGACTTAATTTCATAAGTTGGGAGGAAATAAATGTAAAATGTGCATACAGTTTTTAATATCTTTTTTTCTTTGTTTCAAAGCTTTAATTGGGAGAATAAAGAGAGTAACTACATAATGTGATGTAAATGACTACCTGCAAATATGGTTTAAACCAACCAACCGTTCAAAATTCCAAAGGTAGAAGTTTTCAGGTTTCTGGCCCCGAATAGGCATCAAGCCTGTTAAAATACTATTTTTATATATATTGAATATTCTACAAGACACGGTAACCATGGTTGCTGATGTCTTTCTGTTCCATTTCTGGGGAGCATGACAACGCAGGTGTTTTTTACATCTTTTGGAAAAAATGGAATAAGTTTTTACTCCAAGAAAGCTTTTCCCATGCAGCTGCATTACCCAGTGAAAGCAGACACCTGATAAAAAGGAAATCTTAACAGAACCTGCATCTGAGTTCTTTTTTCCCAGTCTTAGGTGTTCTCAGTGTACGAACTGAATTTCTACAAGGAAAAAAAAATGATGAATGAACTAGATCATAGAAGCTCAGAGCTACTGAGGGTGAAGAGCAGAGGGCCCATGGTCCAATTTTTGCTCAAAACAAGGCTGATATCTAATCTCAGTCTCCCCTCTTCAAATTTAAAACCATTTCCCCTTGTCCTGTCACTCCTCTCCCTGACCAAGAGTCCCTCTCCAGCTCTCCTCTAGGTTCCCTTCAAGGTCTTTCCTCTGAGGGTGGTGGAACACCGGGACAGGTTGCCCAGGGAGGTGTTTGAGGCCCCTTCCCTGGAGATATTCCAGGTAAGGCTGCATGAGGCCCTAGGCAACCTGGGCTGGTTGGGGGTGTCCCTGCGACTGCGAGGAGGTGGGACTAGATGACCTTTGGAGGTCCCTTCCAGCCTGGAGAATTCTATGATTCCATGATTCTGCAGAGATAAGCCATTTCATGCATCGCTTCTTATTGCTGTATTTCCCTTTTCATTAAGGTAAAAGAATTTTTTAAAAAATAGTGTAAATAGCAGTATTTTAGAACATTTATTTAGTTGGTGCCTTATAGGCAGATAAGGTCAGAAAAGATTCTACGAAGATGAATCTGGTTTTAATGACTTAGTTACAGTTTCTGTGTCTTCTTCTGAATTTCCATATTGTGTTGGACTCGTGTCCGTTCTGTCAAGTTCCTACATATAAATGAGCATGTTGGCGAAAGAGTAAGGAGGTATAAATAGCTCCTGAATAAATTCAGGCCAGTTATTAATAGCAGTGTGAAACTCAGAATTAAGTGAAGTTCTCCAAGAACGTTCCAGTCAGGCGAGCCAGGAGCGAGAAACCCTTTGACTGGAGATGGAGGTGGAAGAGTTTGGGGAAGAGGTTCAGTGACGCGGTTGTGAGCTGTAGTAGGGCGTCATAATCCAACCAGAAAAGTTCCTTCCCATCCTACCCTCCTCTGCCTCTCTGTTTTTATTCTGTAAGGACAGTAGCACTGACTGTTGGGATGTTGTTCATCTTTCTGATACCATCTGTTTTCCTTGGTGGGAGGGAGAGATGGGATTCATTCCAAGCTGTTCCAAATGTGGTGGGTTTTTTTTCCCCTCATTCAGGCTGAGATTCAGATGTTCAGTTTCTGATGCGGTTCAGTGGCACTCAGAGGACTGTACTCTGGGCAGTCCTGGTCCATATGTCACTTGACCCAACAAAGCTGTAATCACCTCTTTATAGAGATGAAGAGGTCTGAGGCAGTCGCTATGAAATCAAAGGACACTGAAGCTAGCATTGCGTTCCTTTGCCGGATTTACAATTTACTCTTCCTTGTGTATTGACTAAATGCTCTCCTCTAAGCTTTTGTTCAGCTTTTTTTCCAGTTCTGTGCTCCCTCTATCCGTTCCTACATGTCTCCTCTGTAATCATCTTGACTACTGGTGATTTTTTGTGTATTTTCCGATTCTTTCATGTCCCACTCTGAATTCTCTTTACTTTTCCCCTCCATTAAAATAATGGACAGTGTCCTCATCTTGTTCTCACAGCCATCATCTCGGCTGTCCTCATTTTTAGATCAATGTATTTTTTTCCAGCAGGCAGCTGACAGTCTGAGCACAGTGATTACTTTTTTTTATTATTTTCTTTTTCTTTTTTTTTTTTTTCCCTAGTTTGCAGTTAGATGCCTTCAAAACTGGTGAACCTCACCCAAAAGCTGAGCCTGAGAAACTGGCTCTGAAAGCCTGAAAACTGCTGCTCGGTACTTTTCCCTGGCTTCTGCGGTGTCTTCTGCAGAATAGTTTCCTGCAAGCCCCTCTCTGGCATGACAACACTGTGTAAAACTGTCAAAAGCAATAGAGCTGAGAGCTGGAAATATTGTAGGTTGAAAGTCCCTGCAGCGGTTGCAGTTAAATGCTGTTCTTTCTCTGCGCAACTGCTCAAGCCATAAGCATTTTGTCTCCTTCCCTCCTGTCTTCTGCTGGTGGTTTAAAAGATAGCCTTGCCTCAAGTCCATAGATGCGATTAAATGCCTGAAATGTTATGAAAAATCTTTTGTTTCTTTTAAATTAAGTCCTGATAGGCTTTTTTCCTCTTCTGTAAGCTGTGGAGGGATTGAATTTTTATTTTACTGTGATAGATCTAAAAGAAAGAATGTGTGTAATTAGATGTTAGCAGAATCATCTCCAGGTTATGAGGGCTGACCACCTACAGTAAATCAGTAAATGTGTGATTTCTGATTTCTTTCCTGTCTGGGCAGTGTTGTTGGGTGATCACCCAGGACTGAGGGTTTCCATGTACATACTTCAAGTGTGGGGCAATCATTTCATTTTCTGATCCAGACATCCACATCTCTACAGCAGCCCTTTCCGTTGCCTTCCCTGGGGCTCATGAAGAGGACCCAGATAGGGAGAGAGACACTGAGAAGTGACAAAGCATCTTTCAACTGCTAAATTACAAATATGTTATGAATATTTCACTCTAAATTAGCATTAAAGTGTTCTGAGAGTCAAGTGATAGCAAGAAAAATATGTCTAAAAGGCAAATGAACACTAGAGTAGATGTTGTGGGCCGTGTTCTGCGATGCTGCTCATGTGGAGTTTATCAATACATAATTTTCATATTTAGTGGTAGAAGTTTTGCAGGAATAATTCAATTTGAAATAAACTGATGAAACCGTAAGCTATCCTGGTGAATTCGTAAGACCTTTAGGAAAATTCTTGATTCTTATGCTTACACTTGGAGGAATGACAAAATAGGGATTATTTGGTTTGATTATGGAAAAAGATACATATTACATCTATGTCGTGTATATTTATGTATTTATCTGATGTACGATGCATCAATACAGTTCATTGATGTGGCTCAGAAAAAACAGTTAAATCCTTGTAAAACACATCTGCTTGAGTCTCGTGTTCTGAAGGAGATGAAACTATGTTATCGATGGCTCCTGTAAGAATTAACCTTAACATTCTAAAGCAGGATCAGAAGCCTATTTTAACACCTCTACAAATACTAGTACAGATGTTATGGCTGTAATTCAGTCAGATGTGGATGCATCTTTTCAGTTGTTATTTCCCATATAGTTTAGCAGCCACTTCAATGGGACTTTTGCTTTGGCTTGTAGTTGTCCAAATGATTGTAATGTTTTGTACCTGTTACAGAAAGTGTGTCCATTAAAAGGCCGTAGTTTTGCTAATTCGGTCAAGGAAGGGAAATTCCACATTTTGGTTCTCTCTAGGTTACAGCTCCGTGCCCTGGGCCAGGCTTGTCCTCTTTTTCAGGCTTCCTGTCGCCAGAGCAGATTGTACAGTGGAAGTTGTATGTCTATTTATAAGTCACTGCCAAAGGGCTATCACTATTTAAGGCTAAGATTTAATTTAGCAGGTGGGTGGGTGCTTAGTTCTTTGTCCACTTTCTTTTTTTTTTTTTATTTTTCTTTTTTTTTATATTGCTTCAGGCTGTGAGAAATTCCATTGGATGCTTAGCGTTCCTCATGGTTGCTCGGAAGAGGTATCTTAGCCCTTGAAGAATGTCTGCTTAAACCAAATGAGCTGAGACAAGGAGAGACCTTATCATAGAATCATAGAATGGTTAGAGTTGGAAGGGACCTTAAACACCATCCAGTTCCAACCCCCTGCCCTGGGCAGGGACACCTCCCACCACACCAGGTTGCTCCAAGCCCCATCCAGCCTGGCCTTGAACCCCTCCAGGGATGGGGCAGCCACAGCTTCTCTGGGCAGTTGTATGTTAGGTGTTGTAAGAGTGAACAGTTGTGACCACCAGACCAAAGTAGGCATAAGCAAGGGAAAAGCTAAAAAAACCCAACAAACCCAACCGAAAAACCCAAACATAAACCCCAAAGAAAATCATTGTTGCTGAACGGAAAGAATGTACCAAAGCACTTGAGTCTTCCAGAGCTGTTGTCTCCACACCTGCCATCGCTGGTGATCTGAACAACCCCTCCATTAAGAATCAAGCCCTTGTATTCCTTGGGTGGAACAATTTGGTACAGTTCTGGTTGATGATCCCCGTTTACAGTGGAAGCGCTGGAACTCTCTTCATAAAGTCGTTGCTAAGATTGCATAATTGGGCATTAAAGTTCTGATTATACTTTGCAAACTCCAGGACTTTGTTAAAAACCTGACATTCCAATGTACTGAATTTCAGTGTTTGACAGCTCAGCTGTGAGAATTTTTTTAGGGAACATTTGTACCATAAGAACAGCATGTTAATTGACTAAAAAAAAACTGGGACAGATTAATCATGGGAGGGAATGCAATCCTTCGGAGAATGTAGTTCTAGAGCCCTCTGCTGATGAAAACCTTTAGAAATACAGTTCTTTTCAAATGCCCTTTTTTTGAATGGCCTGGGTTATTCATCCCACCCGTTTCAGACCCCTGACTTAAAGGTGGCTTCCTTGTGTTGCTGACTGAGAAGGAGCCTGGAGGAGTAGCTTTCTCCAGAACCTGAGCTCCCACCTGGGGCAGCATGAGGTGAGGTGAGGTGAGGTGAATCTGCCTCCAGGGATGTCTCTGGAAAAAAAAAAAAAAAGAAAAAAAAAGATCAGAAAATGAAAATGACTGAGTGCTATTTCTTTATACATTAAAAGAGCGGAGAGAATAGGCATGAGCTGAAAAGTGAACCAGCAGAGAATAGACGCCAACAGCTTAGACCTTTCCCACAAGAATGGATGCAGTGTTGTGCAGCCTTTCTTTTTTGTTGTTTTGCAACACTATTGATGAAACAGAAATCCCTTAGAGCACAGCGTGACTTGTTGCTGGGATTGATCTTGGTGGCTATACGAGAGGATGGAACATGCCAAACAGACATCTTTGTTTTCCATGATAGAACCACAGAATGGTTCAAGTCGGAAGGGACCTCAAGATTATCGAGTTCCAACCCCTCCTACCCTAGGCAGGGACACCTCCTTTTTTACGCAGAAGGGGTTCTTAAGCCTTGGAATGGGCCGCCCAGGGCAGTGGTTGAGGCACCATCCCTGGAGGGATTTAAAAGATGGGTTGACAAAATGCTCAGTGACATGGTTTAGTGATGGTTTCTTATTGGAGTTAGGTTGATGGTTGGACTCTATGATCTTAAAGGAGTTAAGGTTTGAATGACCCCAGAGATGGAGACTCCCCCACCTCTCTGGGCAGCCTCTGCCAGGGCTCTTCCACCCTCAAAGTGAAGAAGTTCCTCCTCATCTTTAGATGGAACTTCTCAAGGTAAAGTTTGTGCCCATTCCCTCTTGTCCTGTCACTGGGCACCACTGAGAAAAGCCTGGCCCCATCCTCCTGACACCCACCCTTGGAGTATTTCTAGGTGTTGATCAGATCCCCCTCAGCCTTCTCTTCTGCAGACTCAAAAGCCCCAAGTCCCTCAGCCTTTCCTCAGCACAGAGATGCTCCAGGCCTCCCATCATCTTTGTAGCCTCTGCTGTGCCATCTCCAGCAGTTCAAATCCAGGTGTCTAAACAAATAGGTGTTACGATGTGTTGACCTCCTTCTATTTTGGACTCCAGCAATATCTGCTCCAATGTGACTGTGTCACACTTGTGCCAAACAAGGCAGCAGTAATGGGAAGGAGGAGAAAGGTCCCTTGTCCCGGCGCGTCCCTGCCTGGGTTCTTTCAGGAGCTCAGCTTTCACCGTGAGTCATAGTTGTCACTTTTAATTAAAAACTTTCTTTTTTAGCTGCAGTTTGTAGTTGCACATTATGATGTCTGGAGCTCTCATTCTGCACGCTCAGCAAAACGCGCCCGTTTTTCCTGTAGTAAGCTCCTGCTAAGCTGATTAATATGTCAGGAATAATGCAGACGGATTGGGATGTAAACCCCTGAAAAGTAATTGGGCATTCTGTATGATCCTGCTCCTCTATGAATCAAAAAAAACCAGCCCAGAATTAATGCAAGTTATATAGCCCATATTTAAATGCCAATTTGTTTAGTTGATGTATTTAGTAGGTAAATGATGTTTTCCATACTCTTCCTCGGGATCGCAGTTTCTTTGTAGCCTCGGGCAGCAAAATCCATTACACCATAAGGCCAGAAATAAAGGATATATCATACTAAATTTCATCCCTGATAATCTTATCATCTAAAGGATTACTTCGAATAAGAGCCGAAACACATCAAGGATCTAAGTTAAAATGTAAATTTCCCAGTTGCAAGAAAACGCGCTTTCCACAGAAGGCTATTTCTCATCTTAGCATATTGGGATTCTCTCCTACTTAAATGTCTGCAGGGTGGGCCATCAAACTGATTGTAATTTCTAGCAATTAAGAGCATAATTATTAATTTTCAGAATGCGCTGCTGATATGCAACAAACTATTGAAATTCTGTCAGGTTTTTTGTATAAAAAGAAACTGAATAAAAGCCGAGTTTTCCTTAAGGTTGTGCAAAAACTGCCTTTAGGGAGGATAGGATACAGATTTAAAAAAAACAAACCCTAACAACTTTTTAGGCTGTCACTGATCTGTCTTTGTTCTTGGGGTCATCCTCGTCTGTGATTAAGAGCATCAAAAAAACCTTTACTCAGAAAACCTCACTTAGGAATTTCAAGGCAAGGCCAATAGTAAACTTTCACTGAAATCAATTAATATCTTATCGGTGAAGGTTAAGATTGGATCCTGTGTCACAGAGTGGGGAGTTAAACGTCTGGCAATTCCAAGGGACTGATATTTGGTAGGAATAATCCTGTCTTAAATTTTACTTTACTCTTTTTGCAAATTTCCCATCTCTCGAGGGTCAAGTCACAGGTGACATCCCGGATCTTGTAGCAAAGACAGAGAAACTTTCTGCCATTAGCATTCTCGGGAGACAAAAGGTGAAGCTGGAATCCGATTATTCATGCTTGGTTATTTTATTTTAGGATTAGCAAAATCTAAATACGAACTTGAATGCAGAGTACTGTAATGGCAATATAACGAAGAGAATTCAATTATCATGCATTAAATGGCATTTCTGGGTAAGATACGCTGGTTATCCTGGTATTTCTCTGCAAGAAAACAATTCAGATGATAATATTTCACACTCTTCTTTTTGATAAGACAAACTCCCCTTTGGAAGCGTTCTAGTAATTCTGCTATTGTCACTTTGTCTTAGAAGCATAGTTTCTTAATCTCTTCGGGAAGATTAATGAAAACTATTACAAATGCCTTATACAAACTGAATATCTAAATTCCTAAATTTGAATTACCAATTAGCACACCAAAAGCGTTGTGATTGACTCCTTCACCTGGCTCAGGTGGGCTGTTTCAGTAGAATGTACTTCTTGTTTCTAAATAGGGTATGTAAAACTTTTACTTTATATACATATATATGTGTGTGTGTGTGTGTGTGTGTGTGTATAAACTTCCAATGGAAAAAGTATCTTACATTGTTTTTCTGAAACTCTGTTCTCTCGGGCCACCCCCAATCCGAGCCAAATGTCTACAGATGGAGCCTTCCTCTGAAATTCCACAGCACCCTCCCTTGAGTTATTTCCTCCTGTAACTCTTCTGATGTTGCCCCTTCCTGCACAGGTCTCTCACTGATTTATTAAAATACAGAGACTAAATTTCATAATTTTTTTCCTTTTTCTTTTTTCTTTCCCCATGTGGAAAGATCCACATGAATGGACTGTTCTCATACACACTTTGTGGTTGGTTTTTTTTCTAGACCTTCCTTGTATCTCTTCCAGTTGAAGTTAATATTTTCTAGGTGTGGATAAGCAAAACTGTGTGTTTATTTCCAATGAAGTATTGTGATGTCTTCTGCCAAGGCATTAATACACCTTCCCGTTTCAGTATCTTCAGGGGTGGGGAAAAAAGGCAAATTTTATAGGTGACACACAGGGATGAAGAGGGATGCTGATTTTCAGGGAAAGAATAAGCAGATTACATTCCATCAGAACTTCTTCTGAATTGGAAAATTGTGAGAATATGAAAAAAGAGGACTCACTTTTGATGCAAGAGCTTACATAACCTTAATTCTCGTCTCACAAGTATGGTATTATGGCTGCAGACAAAAACTCTTGACTTGAATAAAAAATACAAAATTGGAGGTATTAAGAATTATACATCTGACTAAGCAAAGGAATAAATGGATAAAACCTCACCCAGAGTTTCCTGTAAGGCAACGCTATGACGATGCCCACAAAGGTGCATATAATTGAAAGGTGAGCAGCGTATTGGAATGCTAAAAGCTGGAAGAGGAAGGCACAGCTCACATTGTGCAGACAGAATCCTTCTACATTTAAAAAGGAAAATATCTAAATTATTAATAGTGCTCTGTTTCTAATTGAAAAGTTGTGCTGAAAATTAAGATGACTCTGAGCGCTTTGAAGTTCCCTAATTAGTCCAGCGACCCAGACTGAAAATGGGCACAATGTAAATCATCCAAACAGCACACATAATTAATTAAAAGAGAAGAAAGAAGGAAAAAATGGATGTCTGGCCAGTGCTAGGAAAGCATCAATGAGGAGAAGGGGTTTGGCTGAAGGAAGGCTGAGGGTTGATTTGTGGTTGGCTTTTTTTTTTAATGCTAACTCTGTGCTTAGCTTTGTTCCAGTTCTGGTGCATAGTTCCTATGAACTAGGTTGTTTCGTCAGAGAAAATGTCATGTAAATTCTGGCCTACTGGAATGAACTGGGAAACTCCCAGTGCCTTCCTAAGATCAGAGGAGGGACACCTTCTGTACCTTCAGCACCCGTGGAACCACAAATCACCCTGAGCGCTTCAGAAAAGGCTTCTGTTCCACTGAAAAAGTGTTTTATGGGGTTTGAAGAGAAAAGTGCTTGGAAAAGAAGGAAAAGAAATAGGAGCTGAAGATAAAACTCCCAGTAAGTTTGCAGGTGACACCAAACTAGGTGGGAATGTCAACCTGCTTGAGGGTAGAAAGACTTTGCAGAGGGATATGGGCAGGTTGGATCCATGGGCCAAGACCAACAGGATGAGGTTCAATAAGGCCAAGTGCTGGGTCCTGCGCTTGGGTCACACCAACCCCAAGCAGCTCTACAGGCTTGGAGAAGAGTGGCTGGAGCTGCCTGGCAGAAAAAGACCTGGTGGTGTTGGTGGCCAGCCGGCCGAACACGAGCCAGCTGTGTGCCTAGGTGGCCAAGAACTCCATGATCATGAAGGTCCCTTCCAACTCCAACCATTCTATGATTCTATGTGCCAACCTCCAGGCCAGTGCCATGGACCAAGAGCCAATGGCAGCGAGGGGACCTCTGAGGGGTGGGTGGTCTCAGCCAGGTTGGTGAGCACTGGGGGTGTTGGCTCCTGAGAGCCCAGGTGGGACCTGGGGACTTTGAGCATTTCTGGCCCAGTGGAAGGTCTCTGGGAGAACCAGCAGGGGGTGATGGAGGCTGTGATTGCTTTAGTGATTGATCTATTTGTGATTTCTAAGCCCGATAGTGTAACTCCCTGTGAAGAGCCAACATATTAGCATATTAATGTTGTTGATTGTGCTGATAATAAGAGAAAGAAGAAAGGAACAGAAAAATCATCACTTATCTGTGGTGTATGACAAAGAAATCAGTGAAGCGAGTTGTCTGCTGCTTTGAATATAATTAATATTTTCTGAGCCCTCTGGCAAATGTCACCATTATTACTCATTCCAGCCTCGTAGTGCTCTTGTTCAGACTTCCAAGTTCTTTATTTTCAGGATTTCTCAGGAACTTTCTAGTGTTACCAGACCACTAAAACTTTGCAATTTATTGCTGTTTATCCTGAATGAAACGTCAGGAGTATGGACATTTTTATGTTTGATACCTTGTCAGAGAACGCAGGACTTATTACCTCTTAGTTTTCTTCCTGTTTGAAGTTTGACTCAGGTCATCGTGCATCGGGGAACACAACCCTCCCTGGGTTAAGAATACTGAAAGGAAGAGTTACATCGAAAAACTGCTTGGTAGAAAAAAATAAATCCATAATGAATCTGTACCGGAAGGCTGCAAATGAAAAGTTGATTTATTTTACTAGGTGTTTAAAAAGGTGAATTCTGGAGGTTTTTTTTATGGTAGGAACTATTACAGGAAGGGAGGATGCTCTGTCCTGGCTGTCCAGGGGAATGAAAATGTACGATGTCAGTGTCACTATTATTTCTCAGCTGTTTTCACCCAGATTCCCAGAATATGCTGGTAAAATTACACCTGGGACTCCTCTTTCAGGGCAAATCTCTGTCTTCTACAGGCAACCATTTTTGAAAATGATGTTTGATTTGATTGTTGTAAAGCCCAGGCTGTTTTTTTTTTAAATGCCAGGTTATATATGATCCTTTTAACCAATGAACTGTGTTGAATTCACATTGTGTTGTATCCATCATTTTAGGAGCTGGTTTCCGTATGGAAATGGAATGATTCTTCTCATTCTTGATAGAAGCTGTTGAGCCCGATATAAACCCACTCTTTATGAACTGCAAAGCTTTTTTAATGCTCTTCTCAGTGCTTTCTACCCTGGGCTTTTGGCGCATGGTGTTTCTTGACGTTTTGTTTTGGTTGGTTTTTTTTCAACATGTGTATCAATAGATGCATTTCAAGCATTGCAGATCCAAGATGATCAACAGAGCTGGTTTCATAACTGCAGTCAGATCTTCCAAATTACATTTATTTGCGAATTCTTATTTTAAATGCACCATCAACAGGACACCGAGTGGATTCCAAAGGCAGATTGAAACTAGTTTTTATGTTCCAAGTCTTTCAAAGTGCTTGCCCAATAATTGCCATGGGCTACTTGTTCTTACAGGGTTTTTTTTAACACTATTAGTAGAAACATAAAGCAAGTCGACAATAATACTTTGCACATTTTAGGATAAAACTAAACCCATTAGATAACAATATTTTTAGAAAGATACAGCATTTTTACTTGGTGTTTTTTTTTTTAAGTAAATTTTTCATTACTTTGTGAGGGGGGAAAGGAAAATGGCAATATCTGATGTTGTGTAGGCACATTGTGGAGGAAAAAGCTTCTGAGATGAAAAAAATAGATTGTTCTGTCTTGTCTTGTAAAAAGAAATTGCTGCCTCTCCAGTTCTTTCAAGATACTTGAAGTTCTGCAGTTTGTGGAGCTATTTAGTTCCATCTTTCAATCAGAGTTTTGTGAGCCATCCAGCAATTTTCTCTGCCTCTGTCTCTTAAATAGGTAAAAACATCTTCTCTCCTGATTTCTGAGGAACAGGGATTAGTGTTTCTACTGCACAAAAGATCCATTGATCGAGAAGAGATTAGATTTTATTGTAATTAATTTCTGTAAAACTACTGTTTTTCTTAGCTTAAGTATTTTCGTTATTAAGAGAATAAACTGCAGATAACAATAATGAGATGCTTGCGTGAAACTGATAAATAGTTTATATTTAGGCTTCTTTCATAGTTTCTCTAGTCAATTCAAGAAGGGATGTATTTTTTAAAAAGCATTCAGAAAACGGGTCATAACATTTTTAAGCTTTGGTGGGGAAAAAATGTGTGTTCCATTTTGATTTTTCTGAATTGCTGGAGAATGGTACATTAGAGTTCCTTAGGAATGCTGTTGTGTGGAATTAATTATTAGTTAAGACCTTAATACCTTTCACCCCAGTTCCTTTGCATTCAGCAGAATCCAGCTGTTCCCTCTGCCTTTGCAGAACAGTCCTTACAGCCTTCCAAGCTGCTGGGATGTTTTTTCATGTGTGGTCTGATGGAGTTTGGAAGTGTAGCACTCTTACACGTGAGACTGAGCAGGAAACCTGGAATTTCTTATTTTTTTTTTTATTTTGACTGTGCTACGAGTCTTCTAGAGCGCATGGTCTGTAATGGAGCAGGCATGACGTGGCGAGCAACAACCTCCAGTCCTCAGCTATGGAGAAAGGTACTTCCATCACCTCTTTTGGTGGGTGTTCCTGTGAGGAAGTAGGAAGACTTTCTGCATCACTTAGAGGAATTAAGGAATTTTACGAAGCGGCGGTATGTGTGGTGACTCCTCAAGTTGAGGGGATTGCTTTTCCGTTGACTCAACTTGACTTAAATTTTGTTCCTGAGGATCTCAAATAGCAATCCTCTTACAGTGAGGAACCATCAGGACAAAATAAAAGCTTTATGAAAATTAGGAAGGAATAAAATGTAGGTAAGAAAAGTGTAATTGCCAAAGCTGGAATTAGTCCAGGGTAGGAATTAATAATGCTGAAATTAATAAAGGGTTTAATTACCATTATTCCACAGGGCATGAAATTGTACTCCTTTCCGTTGTACCACAACTCCTTTAATTCCATAATGCTGCTTTCTGAAATGATGGCAAAGAACAATATAAATCTCAGGGGATTTTTTTTTCACATGTTTTTCAGCATTTTTGTTTGTTTTCTTTTTAATTACAAGGGGTAGATAACAGAGCAGACTGTGGACACATGCAAACCCATTTCTTATAAAAATACATTTAAGTTTGTAGTTTCCCATGGCATTCTCTAAGCAGCAGTTTCTGCAGTGGAGTTACTTCATACTGTAATTCACATTCAGGTACCTTTCTTATTCCACTATTAATCTTTTCTTAAATATAGATTTCTCAAATCGCGTTCTGGTTTTGTGGGAGTTTGGTTTTTTTTCCTGAAGAGGACAGTTCCAATAGATAACCAATTAATCCCACCAACCTCACGTATCAAGACAGTTGGGTCTTACCATAGCTTCTGAGGAAGGCAAAGCAATTAAATCCCTTTTGATTATCCTCAGTGTGTTTTTTCTTTCTAATTTTTACAACAGTTTTCTGTTGAGTAAGAAATTACAGGTATTTTCATGAACTGCAATAATGGAAACCTTTTGTTTACATAAGCAAAAGAGAAACTTAAACATTTTTACTATTGTAATTGCTATTTTTAGGGCAGTTCTATCACTTCACTATTTGCACGCTTCCTGGCTGTTCTATTATGCTGTTATTGTTCTGGGTTTCTATGAAGATGAAAGGTGAGGTTTGTTTTATGTGTGTGCTTAGAGGAGAGGAGAGGAATGCAGAGCTAAGTGCTTTGCAATGCCTGTGGGAAGAATGTTTTCCTGAGTCGCTTTTGAAGCATATGTCACTGTTCAGTTGTTCATTATCTTCAAATGGCTTGAAAAGCTACAAATAATTTGATATTCCAAGGGCATTTATTTTTATTGTGTCAAGGTTTGAAATGCGCGGTTGCAAGTGCTGCTTCCTCTGCTTGAATACAAAGAGGCTGTGCAGCTCAGTGGCTAATTTTCATTTCTTCTGGTGAATTACGTGTTCTGTGACTGATGCTTTGATGGTCTTCATCTGTTTCGATCTGGTACGCTTGAATGAGCTGGTTGGGAAGATTTCACAGAATCACAGAGCGATATGGGGTTGGAAGGGACCTCTGGAGATCATCCAGTCCAACCCCCTGCCAGAGCAAGTCCTAGAGCAGGTCCCACAGGACACATGTTTAGGCAGGTTTGAGTATCTCCAGAGAAGGAGACTCCCCCACCTCTCTGGACAGCCTCTGCCAGGGCTCTGCCACCCTCAAAGTGTAGAAGTTCCTCCTCATGTTGAGATGGAACTTCTTACGTTCAAGCTTGTACCCGTTTGCTCTTGTCCTATTACTGGGCATCACTGACAAAAGCCTGGCCCCATCCTCTTGACACCCACCCTTGAAGTAATTCTAGGTGTTGATCAGATCCCCCCTCAACTTTCTCCTCTCCAGACTAAGGGGGACTAAAGGTGCAGTGCAGGTTGGTGTCAGTGGTCCTGCTGCACCCTCTCTGTAGCCTCTGCCCGGGGGCTGGTGATATCAACCAGGCAGAGTGGTTTGGTGCCCAGGCAGAGCAGTTTTGCAGATGTTTTCATTGCATCAACTGCAATTGAGGTACACATCTATACCTGATTACACATCTATAATTAAGATACAACTGTTACGTTATACCCACATCAAACTGAATTAGGAAATTACTATACCCTTAATTACTGTACCTAAAATTACTTTACCCTTAAACCAAAATCAGGCGACACGAAACCTGCTGTTGGTACTGCCCAAGGAATAACCAGTTGCCCTCTGGTTTCACTGGGTCGTCTTCAGAATGTAAAAAACCCAAGTATTTGTTCTGACAGTGTTCCTGTGCTCATCTCATTGGGATTACTAGAGGCAGTTTAGGTGCTAAGAAAATTTAACCAAGGAAATAAAGTATTTGAATGTTTCATTTGCCTCCAAAATATCAATGTGTTCTGTGATAAAAAAGTCACAGACATCCATGAATGGGGCATTTTCTGACCATATAAATCATTTGTTTTATCTTACATTTTGGATAAATAATGGCTTAAGCAATGAATTATCTCCACTGATAATTTTACATGCGTATACAGTTGCTTTCTCACTGGAATTCTGTGGGAAAAAAAAGATCCCTGGGAGCTTGATTTTGCTTTACTTGGACTGTTTTTTTCATAAATGTAACTCAAAACCTTGTAAGTGGCTTAGAAAATGGGCGTTGAAGGCTTAGCCCTTCTTGGCTTTGTGGTACTCTGTTTCAGAGCAGCCCGATTTATCTATAAGCACGTTAATATAACTTCTAAGAGTGCCAATATCTCTTCCAGATTTAGAGACTACTTGATGTGCAGAAAATCTGCTTATTGTATGTTCTCTCAATTACAAGAGCAGGGAGTTAAAAATGTTTTTATTTCACTGAAAAGTGGTGAGATCCACTTGTGTCGGTGGTTCCTCAGGCGAGGCGGATCTGCGGCACTTGGTCCCTGGGGCAGAAGCTGCTGGGGAACAGACTGGGGGGATATCTTCCAGGCATTTATTTTACCCAGAAAAAGTCAGTGGCATTTCCACCAAGTCCCCTTATCTGAGCTTTGGACAGGCTGAGGTGTGATATACAAGAAGCAGGAGGGACTGGTGAGCAAACCCTCTGCTTTTGGGTTAATTTTGTTCTGGTTTTGTAAGGAGCTGCGTTCACGTGGCCTTGATTCATCTGGTTGAGAAGGTGGGGAATGTGCTCCAGGAGTAACTAAGGAGCTCTCTAATTTCTCTGATTTCAAAAGTTATATGGGAAATCACCCGGTTTATACCGAAATTGGGTATAACACAACGGGGACTCACAGTCCCAACTGGGGACACTGAGGACAAAAAGGTGTCGCTTTGTCCTTTGACTGAGGAACGTTCCCATAGGCGTAGGATTTACCCAGATGCGAGTTTTCGGCATTAAAGAAAAGAGCAGTGGTGGATGGATGATGTTTGCTTGTGTCCTGGTGGAGTGGATGCGTCGGGATTGCTTTTCATCATCCCGCTGGCAAGCCCCACTTCAGGTTTTTTGTGGAAAGGCAGAATAAGAAACACAGACTTGTGGATACCCCTCAGGAAAACCTGTGTTTAATAAACTGCGACCTTGATGATAATTCCAAATGTGGACGGTTTCTGAAACCTGGTTTGTTTCTCTTTTTTTCCCCCCCTTTTCCTGCAGTATGCTGTTTGGAGATGACAACCAAAAGGAAAATTATTGGCCGCTTGGTGCCCTGCCGGTGTTTTCGTGGGGAAGAAGAAATCGTCTCGGTGTTGGATTACTCTCACTGTGGCCTACAGCAGGTGCCAAAGGAGGTCTTTAGCTTTGAACGGACGTTAGAGGAGCTCTACCTTGATGCCAACCAGATTGAGGAGCTCCCTAAGGTAACGGGCGTTCTGCCCGCAATCCAGATGGCAAAGTCCTGCCCGTAAATGTGCCTTCAGCCTGTGCTTCAGCTGGGGAGGGGGCTTGCTCTTGGCCAGGGGACCTGCTTGTGGTGCGAGGAGTTGTGGCTGTTGACTCTAGAGATTCCGTTGTGCTTTTGCAAATCTCGTCTGCCCCCTCTGAAGATCCTGTAGAGCTCTGAGCCACCGTTCATGCAGTGGGAGTTGAGTTGGGCCACCTACTTCTCCTTGGATCACAGCACAGGGATGGAGGAAGCCAAGGAAGCCTTCAGTGGGGGAATTAACAGTTGGTCAAAATAAGTCCTTCTTGCACAACAAGTAATTAATATGGCATTTGGTACCTTGACCAAAAGGTACTTTCTATTACTAGAAAGAAATTCTTGGCTGTGAGGGTGGTGAGGCACTGGAACAGGTTGCCCAAAGAAGTTGTGGAATCCCCATCTCTGGGAATGTTCAAGACCATGTTGGATGGGGCTTGGAGCAACCTGGGCTGGTGGGAGGTGTCCCTGCCCAGGGCAGGGGGGTTGGAACTCGGTGATCTTTAAGGTCCCTTCCAACCCAACCGTTCTATGATTCTATGACCAGGAGTCTGCTGACACACGGAGTAGGTGGTGTCATGTTTGGATCCTCTCTAGCCCTGCTTTTAAAAGCGAGCTCTTTGTCAGGATAAGCCGTTTATCCTTGGGCAAGAAATGCCACTGCTGACTAATACTTTTAAAACTACGAGCAGGGTCCTACAATGAGGTTGCTGAAGTTACCCTTCCTCTGTAAAACTTCCGTCCTAAGAATCTTTAAATCTGTTCTTCTGTTGATTAATATTTACTCTAGGGAATTAAAAGTTACTGTACCTTAAGTGTTCTGGAAACAAAAGAAGGCAAGGTAGTGGAAAAACCAATTAATTGTAGGTGCAAGCTGCATAATGAAGCATGAAGTAATGTAATCCATTCCTTAATTGAATTTTTCTCAACAATAATGAAAGATGCTTACAAGTCTTTAATTAAACATTGTTCCACTGTAATCCATTCCCAGACATCTCTCGACACACTTCTTTCTTGCACAGCACGGAGACTTTATATAATTCTATTTACAAATGTAGAAAACATACTTTTTTCCATGACGTGGAGCTGCTTTATACAAATATGATGGTTCGTTGCTTAAGATTGCTCAGTCCATGAAGAAATTCTTTCCAGATGGCGAGACAGGGTAGCTACAGTCACAGAAAAACGATGAGGAGAACTGCTTTATCTTTCCTGCTACTAGAAGGGACAGCAAGAAAGAGATATTCTTTCTGCCCCCATAAGTATGAAGCAGGTTTTTGTGGAGGCAATTTTACTGCTAATGAACACCTTCAGGACTGCTTCTCTTTTAATAATGATATGCTGTTAACCTTGTACATCTTAATTACGCTGCTGAAGAATATATGAAGTGCCTCGTTCAGCCAGGGATTTTCGGTATATTTGTTTTGGGTCTCCTGAAATTACGCATCGCCCTGGTGTTCAGCCTAAATTGCAGGGCAATTAGTGGAATAATAAGAGAAAGCAAACATAGCAGGGCAAAGGACAAGAGCGACGTGCTGTAATCCTAGAGGGAAAAACTGGGGTAAGGGGTCCAAAATTAGGGAATGGGGATGCAGATGACAGCTGTTAGCGTCAGTCCTGACGGAAATGTGCACGCTCCTGGAACACTGACGTGGTGGTGTGGGATCATCTGTTTCCTATTTGTTATTTGCAAAACAAAACAGCTGATAAATTCATACCTTGGAGAGATTTATATGCAAAGAGCTCTCTTTTTGCATCTCATTTTTCTTCCTTATAAATACTATTTTGAAGCAAATACTGCCTGTTGAAGATATCCTTTTAAATAGTCTGGAGTTTGAGTAACTGCATTGCTAAACATAGCCTTGGCCTTCTACAAGAGAAGATTAATGGCTGCGTTAATTTACTTTCTTTATACCCTTCATAATGTTTTGTCTTAAGCCTTCTTTAATTGTTACCATAAATTAAGCAGTCCAAATAATTCCTTGATCAAATTTTCTGCTTCAACTATTTTTTGCTGCACGTCTCTGAGCTTCTGTCACTACTGAATTAATATTCTAGGAGAGGAAATGCCACTTTTTTCTTAAAATGGCACTGTAGTACTTAACATTGATTTTTACATTACACCTTGTGATCTACCAGAGGCAGAACTTCCCTCTCTCTGTGAATGTGAATTCAAATAACTTCCTCCAGAGGAAATTGTCAATTTTCTGTTATTTACCAAATGTTGCATTCCTCTGAAGTTACAATAGTCTTTTGAAATTTTCTATCATCAGAACGCTGTTTGTCCTTTTTTTCCCCCTGCTGTCCTAATCAGAAATGGGTTTCTGGTTCCTAACTTCTAATATTATTTGGGTTTGCTTTTTTTTTTAAGGATTTTTAGGATTGTTATATAATTCTTATTCCCTCTTTTCCCCTGAATCTAGCCAAGTCTTTTATTTTATTTGCCTTTGCCTTCATTATCATGAACTGCTGCCACAAGTATGTCCCTATTTGTGTGAGTCAAATGAATCAACGACTAATAAAAAAGCATATTGATTGTGATGAAGGCGGAGTCACAGGTAATAAGTATCCAGAAAAGAAATAATGAGATGACAGATCTCCCCAGCAGCTTTTCCTTGTAAATCTGAAGTAAAATCAGGACTAATTTCTAATGGACAAAATTAGTTTACTTGTTAATGCCTTAGGAAGAGAAGAAATGGTAGAAAGAGCCCCCACTGCGTTTCGCTGTGTCACGTGTTTGTAAAAAAGATGCCAGTAAAATCCACTCCTGAAGTTAGAGGCTGTACCTTAATGCTTAATTGTCTCACTGAGAACAGACAATACAACCAATGTGGAGATGGTGTTGAGGTCTATATATCTATAGAAATAAAAAATACAACTATATTTTCATTTTGCACTGCATTTCCTATGTACCTTCTAGTTTCTATTGAAGGCATAGAATCCTTTTCCTAAATCTGCCAGTAAGAAAGCGTGTTTCGGGTCACTTCTGCACAGTTAGAAAGTGTTATTTCTTTGTAATCCTGACATCAGTCATCGTTAGCCAATCTATTGCACAGTTATACCTAGAGAAAGAAAAGAACGTATCATTCTGTAACAGTCCTGGAAGCCCCTAGCCTCCCTGGCTGTGTCCTCAGGAACTTGAGATATGCAGAATACAAAGCCCATTGGTACAGCTCGAGGCACAGAGCTGTTAGCACCCACGTGTTCTCCCATCAAGCCCCCCAAAAAAAATTCAACTGGTGCAACACACACGAAATATCAATCACCTGGAAAAACTTCCTCTCAAATAACAGCCTTCTCAAAATATTTTTTTGATGGTTGAATTCTCACCTGGCAAATGTGGGTGTGTGCCATTTGTTGCTCCTGTGTATAAACAATGATCCTTGACTGGTCTTTTCCCCAAAATGCTTAAAATTGTCTTTTTTCACCTTACAGCAACTGTTCAACTGTCAAGCTTTACGCAAACTGAGCATACCAGACAACGACCTCTCCAGTCTGCCCACCACGATTGCCAGCTTAGTTAATCTCAGAGAACTCGATATCAGTAAAAATGGTAAGAGATCAAAAGTGTGAGTATTTTAAAGAGTCGTCATAACTGTGAACAGCAATGATGTTTTAATTGTGAGGGGTTAGCAAACCTGTGTTCCAGAATACTCCCTCTTCTTCTAGGTTATGTGCTATTTTCCTGTCTGGCACTTTGGAGAAGTATGAGTAGATTTCAACCTTATATACTGGTCTGCCAAAAAAAACCCAATAAAAATAGAGTTTGCTTTAGCATAGTATCCTGTGATGACTTTTGACTGATAAATGTTAGAAATAAGAGAGGAGAGAACATTTTTCATTGTACTTCCAAGCCATTCCACTTTCCAAAGTGACTTAGTCCTTACTGGGCTCTTGTGGAATGCATTTAAGTGTATGAGGCTGCAGGTAAACCACTACCAGAATTTAGACAGTCAGTGACTAATTTGCCGAAACTGTGTTTCCCAGTTACTCATTTACATGTTTATGTGCCTAAAAGTCTTTGTTTTGGGTACGAGGCTTTGGCACCCTTGAAAATTTTAAACAGTTCTTATCGGTGTAGGTTTAGGGACTCAGGATTATATGGGTGTTCTCCCCAGAAGAGAGGGAGGCAAAGGAGAAAATCATAAGCGCTTTGGAAAGAAATGAAAAGCAGAAATATCAGTAGAAATGATGTCACTTTTTAACTCTAGGAGAGTGTACAAATCAAGCATTAGCATAATAGTTTTGGTACAAGGCATGTTATCTGTTCTGGTATATTTATTTAGTCCTTGAGTATCATCTTCTAGATTATAATACTCAAATATAGGTATTTTCCCTGTTATAGCTTAACTCTGGTCTGAAAATGCCAAATGAACTCATGTATGACCAAAGCAAGTTAAAACTGTTGGGTTTTTTTATTTGTGTATATAATAATTCTTTCAATGTTTTTTTTTAGGAATTCAAGATTTTCCAGAAAATATTAAATGTTGTAAGTGTTTAACAATTATTGAAGCCAGTGTCAATCCGGTCTCTAAGTGAGTATCCAGTAGCTTGTGTTTGTGTACTGCAGGTGCCGAAAATTTACACTCTGTGAACTAAAACATAAAGACACTCTGTCAAGTTCCTTTGCAGGATTAATCTAAATTTCTTTTTAATTGTTTGAAATCCAGCGTTGACATATCTGTGGAAAGATCTATGTACTGTGTAATAAATGGAGTGTCTTTCCATATAGTAAAGAAAGTGTTGGCAAAGCAGTCCCGTATGATGCAACCCTTTAAGCATGGGGTGGGTTTGGTGCTTTATGTCTCGGGAATAAGCCACGTGGCATCCTCACATACCATAAATCTCTTGGTTGGGACTTTATCAACCCATATTCCTTCCAAAAATTGGGAAAAATAGTAACAAACAAACAAAAATAAATCTGTGTTGTAATCCCATGGTTCATAAAATGGAGTGAAGGAGATGAAAGGGTGGAATTTTACTGTTTCAGTTTAAAAAAGAAAAAAGGGAGAGAGAAAAGGGGAGAGAAATAGGGAGAAGGAGGGAGAGAAATAGGGAGAAGGAGAGAGAAATAGGGAGAAATAGAAAGAGAGCAAGAGAGAGAAAGAGAGAGAGAAACAGGAAGAAACAGAGAGAGAGAGAAAGAGAGAGAGAAAGAGAGAAATAGAGAGAAACCCACCTTTGACTGAAACCCCTCTGCTGGGAAAGCAGAAAAGGCTGGTACAATGTGAATGTGCCAGGCATTTGGATTTCCTGCAGTTGTAGCAGTGTGGGAATAATGAAAATGGGTGAAAATGCTGTCTGTAACAAGTAAGAAATTATTGAGAATTTGGGTAGAAAAAGAAGGTGGGGAAGAAAGTAAGCTTTCTCGTTCTAAATATATATTGTTATTATTTCCATAGCAACTTTGGTGGGAGCATTAAGCTTTTCACTGTGGTTTTTTTTTAGGCTGCCAGATGGCTTCACACAACTTCTAAATTTGACCCAGCTCTATCTAAATGATGCCTTTTTGGAGTTTCTTCCAGCTAACTTTGGAAGGTAAGAGCTAGTCATCAAAGCACATCCCTCTTTCCTGTGAACCCGGTTCTGGCTTTAAGGGACCCTTTTGAGACTGTATTCTTTTCAAAAACAAAACAAAAGAAAGAAAAGAAAAAAAAACAAAGAGGTTTTAGTCTTTCCAGCCCTATTTTGATGAATGGTTGTCGTTAGGGAGAATGTTGTGTCAGCAAGAATGTGATGATGAAGCGATGCAGTTTGGTGGCTTAGGGAAAAGGTGGGAAGAAATAGAAATTGAAGAAGAGGCTTGTCCTTGATCAAATGCCTTATTAAATTGTGGCAAGGGCAGAAAATAACAGTGGTCTATGCTTGCTGAAAAATGAACAGGGAGAAAAAATGGTGTGAGTCAGAAAAGAAGAAAGAACTGACTGAGCACGGCAGAGTAACCAAAGGAAAAACCCAAAAGCAAGAGGAAAAGAGAAGATTCAAAAGACAGCAGAGCAGAAAGGGTGTAGAACGAGAGTAAAAATAAATGCAGCAGAAACTGAGCCAAAAAGTGTTAGATAAGGACAAAGCAGAGGGAGGGGGAAATCAGAGTTAACATAATGTGCCATTTAAGAGGGCAGCAGAAGGCGGTGGATCCTTACACTGCGCAGCCCTGGCAGAAACGTCAGGTTTATTCCCTCTCTTACAGTGGGGAGGGAATCACACAATCACAGAATGCTGGGGGGTCGGAAGGGACCTCTGCAGATCATCCAGTCCAACCCCCTGCCAGAGCAGGTTGCTCAGGGACTTGGTCAGGAGTGATCAGCCTTCCTGCCCTCCAACTGTTTGTTCAGAAGACAAAGGATTTACAGAGAAAATATATGCTGGTGTATATATATGTATTTTTTTTTTCCCATTACCCTACTTCATGCAATTTATTCTTGTGGCTTAAATAATACTGCAGTGAGGGTTTGTACAGTGGTATGGAATTGGGAATTACTGCTGGGTGTAGCTTCTAATTCCTGCTAATGCTTCAAGAGGAAATGGGCACAAAGAGAGTTCCATCTCAACATGAGGAGGAACTTCTACACTTTTGAGGGTGGCGGAGCCCTGGCAGAGGCTGCCCAGAGAGGTGGGGGAGTCTCCATCTCTGGAGACATTCCAAACCCACCTGGGCAGATTCCTGTGGGACCTACTCTAGGACCTGCTCTGGCAGGGGTTGGATTGGATGATCTCCAGAGGTCCCTTCCAACCCCATAGCATTCAGTGATTCAGCAAACGTCCTTCTCCTGGGTAAAACACAAGTACATTGAGCAGAGATCTGTTCTGTAGTCTTGGGCTGCCTGCCTGGGGTTGTAAAATTCAGTGCTAAAAAAACTGCAGAAGAAAGTTGCAAACTAAATAGCAGTTCCTTTTGTCCTTTAATACATCTGGAAATGTTTGAGATAAATTAACTTTAACCAGGTTTGCCTTGTTTTAAACGATTAACATTTTCAAATTACTGTGAAAAACTGATAACATGTCAAAGTTTTTCAGGAGAGTTCGGGTAAGGACAAATGTGTCCCTACCTGAGGCTGCCTGTCGTTTTGTGGAGCTGCTTGGTTCTGCATATGTTTTGTATCATATTCAACCCCACAAGAGCTGGACACCCAACTATTGTGCATTGTTCAAAGGAGTAGTTTCAAATCATTCTTATGGATTCCTGCACTAATTTGTTGTATTAACTAATTATTTTCTGTCCTATTTCTAGACTTGTCAAATTGCGAATTTTGGAGTTAAGAGAAAATCACTTGAAAACTCTACCAAAGTAAGTGATCGAATATTTAGTTAAATCTCTTTCACATGAAATTTCCAAAAGCACAGAACATTTTTATTTTTAGCAATGCGGTGGTGTCATTTCTGCTAGGAGTTTTTTTTTCCCATGGGTTAAAGGAATTCTACTGAAAGTTTTTAGCCAAAAAAGCCACCATGGGATGGAAGATGGAGACTGGTAATTTAGCTGGCTGTGACTCAGTATCCGAAATCTATAAGGTGACATTTCAAAATGGGAGATGCAAACAGAACTGGAAAACAACAGATGAGTGAACCCTGGTCAGTGATTATGTGAAATGTGTATTTTCCTCACTGAGGAGTAATCTGGTGTGTTGAAAGCACACGGGGTGTCACCTCAGCAGAAGAGCCCTCTCCATGTGTCCTGTGCAGAAGCGCAGTGCGTTTGCTGGTTTGCAATGCTGGGCAGAAACCTGCAGCATCAGACTCTTCAAGAAGTGTCGTTTTGAGAGTGTTCCTGGGTGCCATTTACCAAAAAAACTAGCTGCTGTAATTTGTTGCTATAATTTGACCAAGTGATATTTTGAAAAGGAAACAGAAAGGAAAGGGAAAATAAATCTTACACGCTTCCCCTGCTAAATATGGGAAGTTGCACTGCGTGGAGAAAGGAATATGGGTTTGCATTTGGACCAGCATGATGTAACGGGGAGTCCTGAGCAATGAAAAAGGGTCCATGGATTTGGGGGTTGTTAGAAATGGGGGTTCTGTGTCCCCGTGTCGAGTGAGACTTGCAGTGATGGCAACAGACTGTATTTATGGAGCATTGCTAATACTGAATTGCATTTTATTTGGCTCATTTCAGAACGGCGCTCTTTTTTAGCAAGGATGCATTTATCAGGATCTCCTACACAGGCATTTTGCCTATGATGGGATATAGTGACATTTTCACTGCTTCCTGCGGACTTTCAGCCACAGCACTTTCCTTTTTTTTTTTTTTTTTTAAGGAAAGCAATTTTTTGTGTTAAAGTCAATATTCTTTATATCAGAAAGTTTATACAAGAAGGTGTTCTTCCACTGGTTCCTTGGTTCTCCGTTACATTTGCTGTTTTAAAAGACACACCTAAAAAAAGCTTCCATCTGCAGACAAAATGTTTATCTGCATTTGTTCAGGACAGCAGATTTGCAGCCTTTGAGGTCTCTATCATCTGAAGGGCTGTTACCTGCTGTGGCACCTAACAGGTGTAGAGGTGTCTAACTATCTTTTAAAACATCAGCCTCTTTGAGGAAGGGAACCGTGAGGTCTTTGCATGTAGAAGGTGCTTGTTGGAATAAATGGATGTGTGTGTGCTGGGATTGAATTGTAGAATCATAGAATTGTCTGGGTTAGAAAGGACCTTTCAGATCATCGAGTCCAACCACCAAGCTAACTCTAATAAAAAACAACAACCCACCACTAAACCACATCTCTCAGCACTATGTCAACCTGTCTTTTAAATCCCTCCAAGGATGGTGCCTCCACCACTGCCCCGCGCACCCCATTTCAAGACTTAATAACCCTTTCTATGTAAAAATTGTTCCAAATATCCAATCCTAAACCTCCCCTGGTGCAACTTGAGGCCATTTCCTCTTGTCCCATCACCTGTTTCTTGGGAGAAGACACCTCCCACCCCCACCCCACCCCGCCCGATACTGAATTCAGCAGGAGCAAGGCTGGGATTGTGTCATTGTTATCAATCAAAATAATTATTTTATTTATTTTCTGTGATAACCTGGTGTTTAACAGCCAAATTTTGGTGAGCCTCTGGAAGGCTCATACCTGAGCTCGGCAGCCTCTGGTTTCAGCAGCGTGTTTTGGGAAGGAGCCTGAGCGTGACTTTCCCCGCTGCCTGATGCTGGGAGTAAGGGGGAAGTTCTTTGATTCCTGTAACCAAGGGAAACGCGGCTTCTCGGGGTGTTTGTTCTCCTGCTCCTCGCTAGGGCAGGAGGCTTGGCCAGATACTGCTGAGATGTGCTGGCAAGGAAAGGTTTTGCTTATGTAAATGCCGCCCTTAAAACTGGGAGATAAAAGGGACAGCTGTCTGAAGAAATAAAGTAAGAGGAAAGAAGCTGGCAAGGTCATTTTTTTTCGTCAGCTGGGACAAAACTGAGGGACCTGTGCATTTCTGGGCTGCTTTTACCCTCTAGGGCAGTTCTCTCTGCAAGGAATGGAGCTGTAATGGGTAGATGAGAGTCAACACATAGCACAGTGTTGGTTGAAACAGTGAGGGGTCTGAAGACCAAGGCTTGTGAGGAGCAGCTGAGGGAGCTGGGGATGTTCAACCTGGAGGAGGCTGAGGGGAGACCTTCTCACTCTCTACAACTCCCTGAAAGGAGGGTGTAGCCAGGGGGGGTTGGTCTCTTCTGCCAAGGAACAAGTGATGGGACAAGAGGAAATGGCCTTAAGTTGCACCAGGGGAGGTTCAGATTGGATATTGGGGACAATTTTTACCCTGAAAGGGTTATCAAACCTTGGGATGGGCTGCCCAGGGCAGGGGTTGAGGCACCATCCCTGGAGGGATTTAAAAGCCAGGTTGACCTAGTGCTGAGAGACATGGGTTAGTGATGGGTTTTATCAGAGTTGGGTTGATGGTTGGACTAGACGGTCTTAAAGGTCCCTTCCAACCCAGACAATTCTGTGATTAAGAGGATCTACCTCCAGCTTCCTAGTTAGGGTCAGTTTGACTCCTTTTTGATGGAAAGACAATAATTACAAGTCTAAAGCAGCATCTCTCCGCTGCCTGCGCCTCGGCAGGTCAGGGCTGGGGGTGGAAGGGTGGAAGAGGAAAGCGGTGGGGCCGTGGGTGGATGCTGACATGGGCAGGTGGCATCACCCGTGGCCTCTGGCCATCGCAGGGGAATGGGAAAACATTAAATACCACACTCTCTGTGTCTCTTATCCAGGAAGAGAAGGAGAGTCGTGACAAGAAAGCTGTGCCTATGATAGAACCATCTGCAGTTAGGAAAACAAATGCAGAAATACCAACCAGAATATATTTTACAGTCCAAATTAAGCATATTTTACAGTCTAATATAAACCAAAATATATTTTACAGTCTCGTTGCAAAAAAAAGCTGATGATGCAGGTCTTTCAGGTATATCCTTAAAGGCTTTCTTTCTTGCCCTACAGTTTATTAGATGGATCATCAAAATGGTAACCTGGTTACGTCGGTAGTTCCTCCAGTAGTTCTAAAGTAAGAATGAACATGAAAAGGAAAACATGATTTTAATATTGTCATTTTGCTTTGACATAAATGCGAAATACACTGTAAGACTGTCTTAAGAAATTTCTGCTCAGTACTATTACCACATTCTGTGCTGCTTAAAAGAGGTTATCCAAAAGTAGATGGTGTTGTTTTGTCTGGTCCATACCTTAAAATAAACATAGAAAGAAGTCTTAAAGGAAATATTTAGCATTTTTGGCATAAACAGGAATTAAATGTGCTTTGTGCTTCCCCGGGCTCTAATTTTGCTGCATTTCAGACTAACACCACAGTCAAGGCTATTGTAAAATGTATCCATAGTAACTGAATGCAAAACGTTCTGAAATTATTTACAGAAATATCAGAATAAGTAAAGGCTAAGTGTGTGGTTGGCTGGAAGGTTGTTCTCTAACCAGAGCAGAGACCTTCAATGTGCCTCCCATCAGAAACCAGGAACTTCCCTTTGCTGAATTTGTTGACATAATTTTACAGCCTCCAAAACATACCACTGTATTCCCAGACACTTTCTGGATAGAAAATTAGTGCAGCGTTCTTCCCAAAGTGCTTCGGAGTCTCTGCTGGTTCCTTCTGACGAGGAGACCAAGCGTCTGAAACAGGGCTGTCTTGCTCCGTCGTGCTGGGTGGGAGCCATACGGTGCTCTTCCCAGGAAAATGCTGCAGGATGTTCCCGTTCTTTGTCTACAGCACTTTCTCATCAGAAAACACCACTGGGCTTACAAATACTTCTAACAATACTGAAAATATTTGCGTGTTTAACCTGCAGGTCTTCGCGACGCTGTTCTATAAAAATTGCTATTTTGTTTTCTCTCTCATGTGGTTTGATTAAAGATTTTTACTGATACCCGTTTCCAGGGTCTTTTGAGTACTTAGAAATATTTGGAAATCTCCAGCCAGCATCGCAAATAATTTTTAATATTTTATCAAAGCTTTGCTTTGTACTACAAAAAAAAAAAAACAAAAGAGAAAAATCTGGTTTATTCTCTCAAATTTCTGTTAAATGTTTTAGAGCTGTTTTGTGAGATTCTGACCCGGTTTCTTACGTTTGAACAGTGTCACTGCCTAGACGGCAGGGTTGTCTTCTGGCTTGAAGAAGCAATTAAGCCAATTTTAATGACTCTGTTTGGATAAAAACGTGCTTGATCTTTACTGGCTGCAGCAATGTGCGATGTTCCCGTGTAATAGCTCAGATGGTGTTTTATAGACATCTCTCCGGGCTGAGAGATGTAATTCCCAGTTTTCCATCCTGCTGGATGATGCTGGAGCTCAGCCTGGATGGGGGGAAGGAGGTGGCTGCTGAGGGAGGAGCCACTTGGAGACCTGCGGTGGGAGACTGATGAGTCCCAAAGGTCCCACCAAGGGCCCATCTTGCCCTTGGTCCTGTTTGTGGCAATGATCAGGATCTGAGTGGCCTGGAGGCTCTAAAACTCTTTTCTTTAGCATCCTTTTCTATGTCATTTATAAACTACTCAGTGTGTCCCCCAGCCCATAATCCTCCACGCACTCCTTTAAAATTGGTATTTTTTCCCAGTCTCTGGTTATTTTTGTATCCATGGGAAGACCCTCTCTGATCACAGAGCAGCTTAGGTTAAGAACTTTGCACATACTTCTTGGTAGACTTTATTGTCTGGCTCTTTCGTTCCTTCGACACTTTTGAAAGACTCCAGAAGGATTTTGAGTCATAGAATCATAGAATGGTTTGGGTTGGAAGGGACCTTAAAGATCATCCAGTTCCAAAGACCCGTCGATGGTCATTGCATTGGTGTTTAAAGGAACCAGGGGATTCAGACTGATGAAAGAATCCTTATAAGAAAGAAGAAGGAATTAGTTAAGCCTGAAATACCTTATAGCATAATGACTGACATACTTAGGAATTGGACCCCTCCTTGCCCTGCCCTAGGAAGAGCATAGTCTGACTTTCTGCTCTTAAAAAATAACCTGGCGTAGACAAGCTAGTCCAGAATTCAACCTGACCTCAAATCTAAATTCCCAATTTGCCTCATTTTTTGGGCCAAGCCTTCTAGGAACCGTGGCAGAGCTCAGAGGCAGTTCCATTCACCGAGGCTTGTCCCATTGCTTGTTGGCAGGCTGAGGATCCATGGTCGTGTCAGGGCAGCACACAGTTATTACACTAATTGACCCAACTCGCTGATTCTTCAACAAATCCAGTAGCTAAATTCACAGCTTAGTTGGGAAAGGGGCATTCTGAGCACATTTCAGGTGTAACAACACAGTCTTTTCATTTCTCTAACAGTCATATTTAAGCCTGGTCTAGTTACTACTCCTATGTAAGCTTGTTAATTTGCATTCAATTTTATATTTTCTGAGCTTAGGCTCTGTCATAAATATTCATCGCTCTTCACAGCAACAAATGTCAGCAGACCTGCCACTCCTGAGCTGAATGTTTTGGAACATTAACATCCTATTGAATTCCTGAGAGCAATCAAGAGTATTTCATCTCTCGGGAAAGAATCTGGAAACTGCACCCGTGCTGTCGCTTGCACCAAGCAGACAGACAACCTGTCTATATTCTTTTCAAAAATCTTTGAGTAAATTAGGGTAGTTAGTATGATCGTTGCTCTTAGAGCTGTTTGGGCTGAGGAAAACACCTTTTCAGGGTGTTTTGGGATTTCTTTTGGTAGATATTGGTAAAATTGAAAACCTGTAGAAGCCGCATTTGTCAATGATGAGTCATTAGTGTCTGTGAAAGTCTAGGTGCTGGTAGTTGATGAGAAAATACTTGTATTTATTGTACTCGTCCCAATGACTCATTGTTTCCCAACTGAAGCTGTGGCTTCTCGTCTCTTCTTTGGTTTTCTTGAAGGTAGGTGTTCCAGCTATTGTTTTTCTGCAGCACGGTGCCGCTAGGAAATAGCGTTCAGCGGGGACGTTACCCAGGAGGTGAGTCCGTAGCAGGTCATGGTGGGGAAAAATAGGATTTCTCTTGGTCTCCAGCCATCTCTCAGAATTAATTTGCTTTGTGAAGAGTAAAATCTAGATTGAGTTCTCAAGTGCAGCCTCTGAAATTGAAAGAACTATGTAATTCTGAAGACAAGAGCAATGAAAAACTGGCTGAAATTTAATAGTACAGCGTGCAAGGTCTTACACCGAGGGACTAATAGGAATTTATGCTATAAATTAGGAGTTCTTCAATCTGAAATCATGTTGGAAAATAAAGACGAGTTTATTAGTGGGATGTAAAATGCTTGTGAGTCATTGATCTAATAGAGCCGTGACAATGCAAAATGTTCTTTGTCAAAGTATTTTCACTGGAGACAAGGCAGAGTTTGCGGCGTGTGAAAAATGAGAGAGGCCTCATTTGGAAAATCTCCAAACAAGGTGAAGATGAGGAAGAGCTAAGCAAGGTCGTAATGGGGTTGGAAAAATAATGAATACAGAGTGTATTACAAGGGAGGACCCTAAAAATAATGTGTTATTTAACCTAAGAAAACAGTATTTGAGGGGACATCTCTTTGTGATTGTCTCTTAGATGTGCAGCCAAGGAGGCAGCTTGGAAGAGAACTGTTTCTTCTGCCTGGGCAAGGGGCAGAAGAGCTGTGTGTGGTCAGCAGGGATGCAAATGGGATAAACTGGTTGTGAGAGGGAGGGATGGGAGGTTTCCAAAGTGTTGGAGTTGTCAGTACCTACTTCCTCCTCCTTTTAAGAGTAAAGAACATCACTCTGCCTTTTGTGGAAAGAGTGGGTCTCCTCTGTGCCATGGAGGTGGGCAGTGAGAGCAGCACCCAGGCTGGTTCCAGTCCCGTGGCTGCTGGAGGAGGGGACCTCCAACCCCACCAGGGTGGCCCAACAGGCAGAACGCACCGTCAGGGACAGCCAGGCTTCTGGTTTTCACTAGAAAATTGTGGAGAGATTAAACTTTGGTGGCATGTTTGCGGTCCCGATGGTTTGAGGTTGTTGGTGCAATCCAGCAGGAAACTTGCTCTCTGCATAAGGCAAATTTTGGTGGTTTTTAAGTAAACCCACTGAAATCAACCAGAAGGGGTAAGTTTTTGTCACAAATGATGTAACTACATTGTAAGATTCTCTGTCTTGATCAGCACTTTGATATTCCTTTGAAGACGTTTGCATGCATTGTTCTGTTGGGTTTTGTTGTTTTAAATCGGTACATTTCTGAAAAGTACTTATTTTCCAATTATCTCCGTCCTCTCGCTGTGCAATTGTTTCAGTGCAATCTTTCTGCATTGCCAAAATATTACATACCTGTAATTTTACTCCTGGTTTGAGTCAGGAAAAAAAGCACTTTATGGATGATGATGGTGACGATGATGATAGGGTTGGCGTTTTTTCCTTTTGTTAAAATTAGCCATTTTGTATTGATGTGTTTTCAGTCTTAAAATGCAAACCGATGTTTTCTAGTCTCAACTGCACATTTTTAGGCTTTGATTGTAATAAAAGAAAACTGTGTGAAAGTACAGGTGGTGCACTTAGCCACACAGTCCTATTTCTGAAAATTGCTGCTAAGTTTATTTGCGGTTGAAATTCAGAGTCTACTTGAAAAAAAAAATCATTGTTTAGACTTACCTGGTGTATAATTAGATTGCATTGCAATAGAATGGGAAGTTGGGAAGCTTCTGGTTTGCTTTGCTTTTCTTTGGCAAATGTCTCAAGTCGTAATGAATCTCTGGGTTTTAACTGCCACTGTTTACATTACAACGGTACTTCTGTGCATTCTAGTTCCACGGCAGAGTGATTCTCCAAAATTCGTTGAAAAATAAACCTTCCTGGTTTTGTATGGCATTTTACTATCACTGCTTGAACATCTTCCTTGATAAAGGGCAATGGATATGTTTTCCTCCGATAGTTCAAAAGCACAGGAGGTCAGGCTCATCTAAAGTTTTCCATGAAAAATATATCAAAGAGATTTTCCTTCTGGGTAATGAGTGAAGGTGTGAAAACACTCTTTTTGTGCGTGTATGCTGAAGTATCTGTTGCAGCTTCATGATTTTATATATATATTTATATATATATTGTAACAAAAACCTAAGGGAAGGAGGTGGGTGGAGAATCCCATTTTTCACTTAGAGGAATTCACTCTCATGAAGTTTCATGAGATATAATTTTTTTTTCTTCCTTTGAATTCCAAGTGTATTTTTATTTGCTCCGTAAATATAATGTGGAAAACTGTCATTTTTCTCTACACATTCTTCTTTCCATTTCTTTCTCTCCCACAAAATTTAGAGATAGAACCATAGAGAGCAGAAGCTCTCTAAAGCGGTGGTGGGCAGTACACACGTTCCTTCCTCCACCTCGGGTAATTAATTAATTAATGTTGTTTTACAGACTGATTAAATCAAAAATTTTATGAGTCATGAGTTATTTGTTTTATTCCCTGGCCAATCACTTAGCAATGCTCTAGCTAGTATAAACCAGAATATTAAATGCTGCCCTGGGAATGCCAGACTTTTTATTAATTTTATTCAGTGTCATCCAGTCCAGATGAACCCCTTCTTGTCTAGCTACAGTGGGTGTACTGATTGCTGACATTCCTCTTAAATAATGATTTTAGCATAAAAGATGGCATATATTGCTTCAAAGCACCTTTGGTGATTTATCAAAATACTGTTTAATAGTGCCAGGTAAAGGGATTTTGATGCTGTTCCCTATTTCAATACACTCTGCTTTGACTTTTGGGGAGAAGTATGAACATTTCCCAGGATCTGAAGTGTTGAGAGACTGTGGATGTGACTCTTCCTTTAGTTTCATCTCATGGGAATGAGCCAAAAAAGATTCAGAAAGAGCTTCAGACGATGAAAATGTCATGACCCGTTACCTTCTTCAGATTTTGTGGAATAGAAGTGATAATTATTTCCTTTAACCAGAAAATGGAATTGTGAAAAGCGTTCTTGTGACTTAAGGACATGAGTCCCCTTGGCTTGAAGAACATTTATAGTCCTGCCATCCTTAGCCCTCCCAAAATCCCATTTTAGGAAGTAGATTTGCTAAAATCACAGGTTGCCTTAAGTGTGTTGCAGTCAGTGGGGCAGACAATGCAGATCAGCTGAGAATCTGCCCAGAGCCACCTAAATATAGGTTTAAAGGCTCAGCTTTAGACTGCTATTTTTTGAAATGCTGTTCCACTTTTCTTCCTAGCTCGTTATAGAGATGTAAACTGTTTCCCACACTTCGAGATTACAAATATTGTCATCATTCATGATGACCTGTTTTCTTCAAGTAGTAACTCTGGCTGAGTTTAATAAATGGCATTCCAGGAGACGTACTGCTTTGGCACTGCATTATTAAAATATTGCCAATATTTTAATAAGCAACTACTACTATGTATCTTCCCTTTAGGCTTCTTGAAATAAATGTATTTGCTGCTCAGAGGAGACGCAGAAAAATGTGTCATTTTGTTTTCTTACTGTAAAAATGCTTTTCCAGCACACAGAGTGGGTCAAACCAGTCTGAAAATTCACCCTAATTGTCTTTGTCGATAGGCAGCAGCAGCGTTTTTTGGCTGTATCCCCAGAAAGGTGGTGCTCTGGGAGAAGATGGAGGCAGAGCTCAGGTATTGCAGTGCCCACACACCAGGGTGGCTGCCACAATCCTGATTTTAGTTAAATTCCTGTGTAATTTTAACGGGGCAAATGGGCAAAGGGAGGACAGAGCAGAAGTCAGAGCCCTGTTTTGCACACCAGATATTTGTTTCCTTGAAATGTCAATTTAACGGATGCAGAAGAGCTTATATCTGACTAGAAGGGTTAAATTTCAGATACTTTTCCCTGCTTCTCCCACTCCAGTGTCTCCAGTGGACTGGTTCAGCTAAAGCTCACAAGCTCCATGTTCAGTTGCTTCCTGTCAGTGGGCTGTGAAACGAATCATAGAATCACAGAATGGTCTGGGTGGGAAGGGACCTTAAAGCCACCCCCTGCCCTGGGCAGGGACACCTCCCACCACACCAGGGTGCTCCAAGCCCCATCCAGCCTGGCCTTCAACCCCTCCAGGGATGGGGCAGCCACAGCTTCTCAGGGCAACCTGTTCCAGGGTCTCACCACACTCACAGCCAAGTTCTTCCCCACATCTCAGCTCCATCTCCCCTCTTTCAGATTAAAAGCATGACACCTTATTCAGGTTGTGGGAAATCAACTTGCTTGGAGAGCCTGTTTGTAGGGCTCTTCCAGATCTTAAAAACTGCACTTCTACAGTTTTCACCTATAAAGAAATCAGCCCTTCTTCTGAGGGTGTAACTACAACTATAGACAGACACTTCAAGTGTGACAACACAGGTTGTCCTTCTGCTTTTGTCACTTTCTGAGGTTTTCCTTCCCATCTCTGACAGCTTCCCTCCTTCTTCCCCAGTTAAGGTGTAATTACTGACTCCTGACATTTTCCATCTCAAATTCATCCCTGCCTTTTTCTAGCACATCCCATTTTGTTTCTCCGGCTCTCCCTTTAAAATTGATGCTGGGTTTGATCTACGTTCACACTGTCTTTAGGGCATCTTTCAGTAGAAGTAGGAATCAAAAGGACTACTAAGGAAGAAAGCCTGGGTTGTGAGTAAAACCCTTTTACTCTTGTTTTTTAGATTAGCTGATGCAGTTAACTTTTAGTCATCAGATATTCATTTACACTGTTTGAACTTGGTTCATCCCTGTTAATTATTCAGCATCTTAAGTTAGATCTTCCTGCTCTCTGGCAAAGTAAATGGGAAAACGGGGCCAAAACTGCATTTTCAGTCTGGCAGGCTGAAACTAGGGCTGGCTTTAATTTATGTTCATTCATTCCAGGCAAAACTAGTACAGAAGAGTATAAAGCATATGTTGAATTCTTTAGAGATTTGAATAATATATTGTATATCCTGGTGAAACATAGGCTATTTTTAGTCAACTTTTAGTAGTGGGAAACTTAGAGCCTGTTTCTCCTCAGCCTTCAAGGTGGTGGAGACCCAGATGCCAAGTACTAGTCCTTTTATATTATATTAATTTAATAATATATTCAAGATGATCAATACTGCAGTGTTTACAGAGTGGTTGTTTACTTTCCACTGTGTTATTATGCTATAATCAAATAATAAGTTGTTGGGCACATTATTTACCAAATACCTAATCTTTTGATCAGAGTGCTTTAGATACCAGAAATAACTTCCTAAAGCATGGTTGATAGTAATTTTTGATTTGCTTTCATATGACACGTTCTTGTTTGGAGCTCTCTTTTATAAAAGGCCAGAAAATTAATGAGTTAATGCAGCTGAATTGTATCATGTGAGTTATGGTTTGTGGAATGTGAATGTTTTAAAACTATAGTGAGCAACGTTCATTTCTCACCAAGTACTCAGTAATCTCTCTAAGGTTCTCTCTGTGCTGCAGTTCACATATTTGTAGTTTTTTCAGCATGACATTCCTTTATTTTATTTAAAACTAATTTTAGAAAGATTCACCTTATTCCAAACACACCGTGAGGTCCACCTCGGTAGCTGAGAGTCACATCTGCTCCATGTAACTCCTCCAGCTACTTATGAATGGAAGAGTAGATCCAAATGCAATATGCATGAAGATTTATGTGACATTTTTGGCTGTGAGTTTTATTAGCGCATCAATTATATTACATTACATCATTTAAGCAATGAATATTTAACTAAGCATTACTCATAATTGCACCTTTCCTGTTCCACCTTTATAAAACCTCGCCTAAAAAATATATAATTAATCTTTTCATAAGAAAAATATAAGTAATTACGTGAAAGAGATAAAAATATCACAAGCTAATGAAAAATCTCATCTAAAATTCCATTGGGCGCATTTGGCAGTCTGCTTTATCTTTGATATAGTACCAGCACACTGAAATTAATCTGCCCCCATATAAACGCTGGAGTTTCTGAAACTAAGGATCCAACTGTAGAGATTGCACAAAGTGATGTTTAAAAGTTGCCTTTTATGATGAATTTACAGTAGTACAAACTATAGCTTTTCAAGTAAAAACTTTTGTACAGGATGTGGTGTGAAATGTGCAAGTTCTTTACCAAGTTGATTGCCATTCATTTCATCTTCAAAGGGTTTCAGGGTTTCACAGTTCAAAATCTGTGAATCTGTGTATGGATAAACAGGAATTATCCAGGAATTATTTCACTGTTTCAGTCACCTGAGCCCAAGCAGTACGAGGGCCCTTTTTGCTGCTCTGTAGCGATCGGTCCCAGACGTAAATCCAGATTATTCCTCATTTGAAGCCCTTTGCTGCCTAAAGCATGATTGATATTAACTTTTGATTCACTTTCGTATGATACGTTCTTGTTTGATGCTCTCTTTTATAGCAGCCAGACTCGGTACCTTTGCTATGAAGAGCCAACACACTTTCTAGTGGTGTGTAAAGAAGCTGGTAACGGAATCATAAATCTATATCAAAAATGTCACCATGTATATGACTTCCCGATAGCTTATAAATGTAACAGGGGTCATTTTCCTTGAGCAACTGTACAAAATTATACCAAGATTTTGTGTTTGTTTTTATACTAAAGTAATTATTGCTACCTTCTCAGTTCAAGGTCTTCAGCTCACGTTTTGAAGGTGGAGTCTGTTGTTCTCATTTACATCAGCATCAGCCTGAGGTCATTCTTTTTGCACTTAACAGTATCATTGGAGCTTTATTTTTAGCTAAACAAAATTGGAGTGACATTTTGCAAGTAAAAATTTCATCTTGGGTATCTCCTCGTCTCTTCCAGGTCAATGCACAAACTGACCCAGCTGGAGAGACTTGATCTGGGCAATAATGAATTCTCTGAGCTGGTAAGAACTGCACCATTTTTTGTAAGTGAAAGCTTGTGTGGGTTTGGGTGCTCTGCGTATGGGGCATTAAACTTTGACTTAGAAAGCATTATTGTAGTGTGGCCACATGCTATGGTCACCTTTTAGAGCAGAAGATGGATTGTTTTATAAAAAGTGGTTGTTGATAGTACAAAGTGCTTCGTCTGCATCAAGGTGAGAGATGGGTCTCACTCTGAGCTGGTTGCTACAGCTAGAATATTTCAATGTGGGATGATTTGTTCATCTCACTCTAAGTACTTTGTGCCCATGGTGTGTTAATTTCTTAATCTCTGTTGTCTTGCAAACATTAGCCATTGCTACCAGCAGAAGTCAATTTTGGACTCCAGAAGCAGTTTCTGTCCCTAACTCACCTCAAAGACAAGATTTCATTTCCCTGAGATCTTAACCCTTTCTCTCATCTCAGTATAGAGAATACTCAAATTGCTGTTCCCTTTAGATCTGTTTCTGCTACATCTACAGGAGTCAAAAATTCTCAGGAGTTCTCTGGGGGTGTTTAAACTGGTTTGAAATGGGCCTGTTTTTAAGGAGAACTCACTGACCGTCCTGCAGGAGCTGTAAATAGGTTGAAAGAAGCAAAACAGAGAAAAAATAAACTGCTGCCTCATCGTTTTTGAGACCTACCCCTTGTAGGCTGTTCTGTGCTTCTGGGATAATTTGATTCTGTGACAGCTGGGATTGCACTGATGAGGAAATAAATGACACCACCAGCCTGTCCAGTGACAGGTGACCCTGGGAGCTGGACCCCCTTTCCTCCAGAGACACAGAACAACCTGTAAAAATAGTGCTGCTGAATCAGGGCTTACAATTTTCTGTGGGGGAGATTCCCTCTGGATTTAATTAAAAATGAAGATCTTTTCACTTTAAGCACATTTTGAAATTAATGAAATTAATGAAAATTTTTAAATTATTGAAGTAGAAAGCTGTGACAAAGAGTCTGCATCTGGTTTATAGACAGTGCAGTGTCTTGTACCGTCATGGTTATAGCCCTCTTAATGTTTTCTAATTTATGTTGCTCTCCAGGAGAGAGTAGATGACTTTAACTCTGATTTTTAATTAAAACTAGATGTATTTTTTTTGCATAGATAAATAGAATAAAATTTTCAGAAGTGGTATTTGGAATTTTGATCAAAAGGAATATGTACATACATACATATATATATACATATACACATATATGCTTCCTGAATTCAGAGTGTCTTTGTGGGGGTTGGTTTGGGTTTGTAGTCTTTCCTTTGACTGATTCCAACCTCATTCCATGTTTTTCCATGGTACATGAGGAGTCCGGTGGTCCCATACTGCTAGTCGGATCATACTCCCTGGGTTGACTCGTTTTTCAGGAAGCTGGTCCAGAAATGTAGGAGCCAGAATCAGATGCTGGATGAGAAATGTGAGGGATGGAACAGCGTGAATCCGCGGGATTGTCATAGGAAAAGTGGTACTAGCCTAAATCAAGATCACCTGGGGAAAAAAAGCATCAAAAGGCCCTGGTTTTGTGGATTCTGAAAATTTGATTTGAGTTCCCTTTTATTGAGAAAAGCAATGCCCAGAGCCATGATGGTGTGGAAGATCTTCATGTCTCTGAAGCTCCAACGCAGGAGCAGTAGACATGGGGGTACCAATAAAAACACTTGCAAAAATGAAGTAATTCTGCCCATTCATTTTCTGGAAAAAAGAGATTATACAAATCATGAGGTAGGTTTGTGTTCCCAAAATAGAAATTGTCACTTCCTAAACTGCAGCCCTATTCGAGTGACTTAATGTAATCAGGAACGGGAATCTGTGTCGCAGCTCCCCAGGAAAACCGGAGCATCACCTCAGGAGGTGTGGGACAGGGATCTGAAATCTCCTCATCTTTGAAGTGTCAAAAAAACGTGGCAGAGGAGGAATGATAGCCAGCCATCGCCGTGCCTGGGAGGAGGGGGAGGCTGGTGTCCTTCTGCATCGACTCAACTCCATGATTCTCTACCACTTATTGAGACCTCACCTGGGCTATGGAACGCTGTCATCCCTACTCCAGAAATTTCAAATCAAACTGTAATACACATGAGAGAGGAGGCAGATGTTGCCTTTGAGAAGGGTGCCTGTCTAATGAGGGGAATTTCAAAGAAAACGAAAGTTGAGAGGGGACCTTATGATTATCTCTAATAACCTTCGTCACTGAGCACTCTGAGGAGGAGTGAAGAACCATTAATCATCACAGGAACAAATAGTATAAAATGACCATTAATTAATTCAGCCTGGAAAGTAGAAGTGGTTTTAACTGCCGAAGGATACCAAAATTTCAATAAATTTAGCCAAGGGAAAAGAAATTACCCTCAACATATTGACTAATCATTTTTTAATAGAAACACGTTTATGTGATGAGACTGGAAAGGGAGGGATTGAGCTCTCCCCATCAGCAGGTTCCTTCTTACCCAGAGGTGTGACCTTCACTGGGGCAACAGGAAAATCCTGTGTTTCTTACAGGAATTACAACATTCCAAGGATCTCAGACCACAGGAGGGAATCACAGATCTCTCTTAAGGTCCCTTGATGCTTGACAGATGACGTTTCTAGCTGGGTTGAAATAATTCCAGTGAAATGACATTACAGGCTTTTGAAATGCTAGAATCTGCTTCAGTCAGAACCAAATGAAATATTTAATATCAGTTTCTGGCAGACTTTGAAAAAAAAAACTCTCTACAACTTTACAGAGCTAAGGCAAATGGAAAGTCTTGTTTCAGCCGTGAAAGTAGTGCTTCATCAAAAAGAAAAATGCTTTTTAGGCTGAAACGTGGAAATGTTTGTGACCTGATAATTCTTGATTTTCACAGCTGTAATGAATAAGAAATGGTTTGGGGATTCGCCTTTTTTCCATTTCCCTCACGAATGTCCTACAGTGTTGAAAAGAACAGAACGTTTTCCATTAAAGCTTAATATTGTCATTTTAAGGCCTGATCATCGCAGAGCCTTCTTTTAACTGCTGAGTAGGGCAATTGTAGACATTAAATTGTACATAAAGGCGGTGTATCCCAGAAAGTGTTCAGCAATAAATAAGCCTCTGCTAAGCTATTTTTAAGGATATAAGTCACGCAAAAGGCAGCATTTAGCATGGGCTGCAAGATGAGATTTGGTCTTTTCAGTGCATTCTTTCTGATACTCCACAAGTCTCACTTCTCTTGTTTGCCTTGGTCATAAGCCACACACTCCCAATAGCCTCTCTAGAACAAGAAGTGGTAAGGAGTTCTTCTTTGTAGTTGTTGCTTTTCCAAAGTTCTCTTAAATTTTACAAGTTTTGAAGAGACAAACAATGGTTAAATGAAATTAAACGAGCCCTTCGTGTCATTGAGTGTCTGAGAGTCTGATGTGGATTATAAAAAGAAAAAAAAAGAAGGTGCAGTATTTTCTTTTTAAAGAAAATACTGATTTATATTTATTTTTTTTTAAAAATGCTGATTTATTTAACTGGTCCTAACACTATATTCTTTTCCTCAGCCTGAGGTTCTCGAACAAATACAAAATCTAAAGGAGCTGTGGATGGACAATAATTCTTTGCAAGTACTACCTGGGGTATGAACATTTATTTTATGTAATCAAATTATTTTGTGATTTAGAGAACTCTTTACCGTGCAGTAAATAAAAGACAGTGCATATTCTTGGATGGGTACATGTTCCGAGCTATATAGTCATTTATTTTTGTCACAAAATAAAAGTCTCAGCTTAGCCATTCATGTGGAAACTTTTTGAAAGTTGTTTTATTATGTGACAATCTCTTAAGTGGGGATGTGTCTGTTTTATTTGTGTTGTGTAGTTTTCATAGTGAGGGGAACTGATTTCCTAGCATCTTCTCAGTCAACATGTAGTAACCAGCAGTTGAATAAAAACCTGCATGTTTTAAAAAGGAAGAGGAAATACTAAATAATCTAAATAAACTTAAAAATAGATGGTATGTACAAAATCAGCTATACTAGCAGCAATTCTGAGGCAGGGGGACAAAGATCTATTCCTCTAGAAAACACTCCATTTAGAAGTGGAGCAAAAAATACTTCAAAACCTAAACATTTGGGTTCTAGTTACGTCTTAGTGCTGTTTCTCAGTTGTCGCCACGCTTAGAGCTTTGGTTTTCAATTTTCATTCCCATAAATTATTTGAAACTTTCCCTCTAAAATACCTGCAGTGGTGGTGGCTGTCATTAGCTTTGAAGAAATGTTAAATTTTCCCAGTCTGTGGGGAAACTTTAGAACTAGGTCTCGTACAAACCTGTCGAGTTGTTGGAAGAAGAGGTGTTTCCAACATTTGTTAACCAAAATTCAATTTTTTGCATCGAGCGGTGACTGGGTTTATTCTTTAAATTATGTCCATCTTTCATTTTGTGCCAAGCAGGATGCTTGCACAGAAAACAACCATTTTCAGTCACTGCCCAAATATCCGCTTTTTGAGTGCTTTGTTAGTGGCAGAAAACCGCTGACATTGAAACCATTTTTTGATGCTGAGACCAGCTGGAGATGAAGAGCAGAAATATTGCAGTATCGTTGCTGCAGCGTGACAGAGCAGGAGAAATATCAAATATACAAGAGGGAGCAGGCACAAACGTTTCAACTGTTACTCTCTTTCTTTTCTACTCACAATGAAATCAGTTAATACTAAAATGTGGTCCCAACATTGTCCTGCTGAGCTGTCCTCATCCCTGGAGAGGGGATTTGGAGTTGTAGAAGTTCTCTAGATCTTGGAACCCAATCCCAAGGAGCATAATTATTTTCAGCTAATAATTTATGTTTAATGAACCTGATTCTAGTAGACCCTTTATGATGGTTTTATAGAAGCCCTTCTTCAAAGCAAGAGGTTTAAAACAGTTACTTTGAGCTTTAAATTTTGAGTATTTACACCAGAAAGGAAATACTTTACTGACTGCTTTTATGGATAGACAGGAATCGGGAGTAAATGTCCCTTGGACCTGTGTCCAACGGAAGAAATAACACACCTGCATGACTGAGAACTCAAACTTTCTACAGATTTAATGAATCTAGAACAAATTAATTAGTTTGATGTGTGTCATTTAGTATGGTACAGTTCCTTCTGCCGTTAGGAGGCTGTTTGACCATTGCTGGTACCCTTTAGTAAAGTAACTCTCATTAAAATGATGCTGAGATGACTGAATATAAAAATACTATCATTTGTCTTTAATTAACCTTAGAACCTGGCATGTGGTGTGTATCTGCTCAAGTAACACTTTGTAACGTGCTATTAAGTCTATAGGGAAGTTAAAACAGCTCGTGTACCTGGATGTGTCAAAAAACAGGATAGAAACTGTGGATTTGGACATATCAGGATGTGAAGGACTCGAAGATCTCCTGTTGTCATCCAACATGTTGCAGCAACTGCCAGACTCCATAGGTGAGAAGAGCTCAGCATTTCTTGCAAGCTTTTACAGTTCAGGATTTCATTTATATATTTTATGTTTTTTAATTATGAGACTTTATAATAGCTGGAAGGAGAACTGCCATAAAATTCCAAAGAAGTTTGGAACATCTATACCTGGGTAGTCCATGAAGACCATTTTGTAAAGTCAGGGGAAAAAAATCCATGGATAGAAGGTATTGATTATCTGATTCGCTATTGTAAAGGAAATAAGCAGAGAGAGATACGATTGATCTGATCTAAATTTGAAATGAAGAATAACAGTGATTATGTTACCAGCCCTAAACTCATGAAGGAAATTGCTGCTTTTAGTTACAGTGCTGCAATTCCGTATGAGAGCATTAAACAAAGAAATAATACGAAGTGTTAATTTTCTTTATTGCCTATATTGCATGCATACAATTTCAGAGTTATTTGGGATACACAGGAACTCTGGAGGCTAAGTGGTTACAGGTATATCACTCAACACAGCTGGATAATTCTTTTCTTTATATCTTTTTGGAAACACTTGAGGTCTTTCTACTCTTCTGTTGCTTCCAGCCGAGGAGCTCACTATATCATTATCATCATCCTTTTTGCTTTCCCTTTGAACCATGGAACTCTTAAATCCCACAGTTTTAAATCGGCTTAAAGACTCTCAACTGTACTGCTGACTAATAGTGCTGTGCTACATGAATGTTCCTAGAAGTCTTTCACAGCTGTTTCCCGTTTTGGTCTGCTACATCTCAGCATAAATTCTAGAATTTTTGCTTTTGGTGGCTTTTCAGATACACGCGTGGAGGGCATTTTGCTCCTGTGCGGGAGGAATAAATGTTTGCATTTTGAGTTACACGTTCTTGCAATTAAATACATTCAGTTCTCATTTCCAGATCCCTGTGACGGAATGCTAAGAGATTTAACAGGAATAAAGCAAAAATAGTCACTTCAGCGCTGCATTTTTCAGATGGCAGCTGCTGAAATTAATTTTGGTGGAACTATTTCCTCTTAAAATTTTGGTGAAACCTAGAGGATGCTTGGAACATGTTTTGGAAGGGGGGCTCTTGGTCAGGAAGTAACGTGATAGGACAAAGGGGAATGGTTTTAAACTAGAAGAGGGGAGATTTAGATTAGGTATTAGGAAGAACTTCTTTGGTGTGAGGGTGGTGAGGCACTGGAACAGGTTGCCCAGAGAAGCTGTGGCTGCCCCATCCCTGAAGGGGTTCAAGGCCAGGCTGGATGGGGCTTGGAGCAACCTGGTGTGGTGGGAGGTGTCCCTGCCCAGGGCAGGGGGTGGCTCTGGATGATCTTGAAGGTCTCTTCCAACTCTATCCTTTCTGTGGTAAAAATTAACCACACATGCAAATGCTTTCAGGATTCATTCTGGGTTTCTGTCTACACCTGCATATTTTGAAGCTTTATAAATGTAGCATTTACTTTAGATAATTCGCCGAATGTTCTTTTATGACCTGAGCTCCTCTTAATGGAGGTTAAAGACTTGGATTCAGTTGAAACTTTAATAGATAAATAGAAATACTGCTGTTCTATCTACTCCACACAGAGAAGTACTAGGCTTTCTTTTCTTTTTCACAGTTTTTTTCCAGGGCTCCAGAAATACACTTAATATTTTACTTTTAATCAGTGCTTCATTTTGATGGCACGGATTTTCGATGGAACAAGAATGTGCCTGTGTACTGTCCTCTGTACAGATGTTTCCTAAAATCTAGATCAAAGTTATTCAGTGTTAGAAATCAGTGTTTGTTTAAGGATATGGGAGATTACAGAAAGCGGAGAAAAAAGATTAATTTTCTATTACTTGTTCCTTACCTGTGTTGTAGGGCTGTTGAAGAGGCTTACGACTTTGAAAGTAGATGACAATCAGCTTACGATTCTGCCGAATGCAATCGGAAAGTGAGTATAGCTCTCCTGATTTTCTGCATGAAGTGAAACTTGTTTTCCTCCTTCTTGTGGAATGTGGCATTTTGGAAATAAAAAAAAAAAACCAGTAAGACAAAGATACACTGAATTATAAAATAATTTCAAATCGTGTGCCTAACACCCAGCTTATAACATTTACGTTTGGAGCAGCACTGTTCCTTCTGGGGACTTAGGCTGGCGTAAGTGATAAGAAGATGAAATGTATCACATTTTCCCAGAAAAAGAAGGGAGATATTTTTCTGTGTGAATCACTTGATTTAGATGATTAGAGCGGCAAAAGTAGAAGAAATAGAAGTATTTGGGGGAATGCATCTGTTTCCATAGCAACAGCCAGTACTTGGTGCTGGAAAGAAAATGGCTGTAAACCTCATCTGTATGAAGGTTCCTTAAAATATTGAAGTAGCAGAAATGAAAAACTCCTCACAATTTCATAGGTGTATACATCAAAATGGGAAGTTATCATATGAACAATCTCGTTATGAAAATTACTGACGATGCCCTTTAGAGACCGCTTTGTCAGATGTTATGTGGTCACTGGTGTAAAATTCTGTCTTTTTGGGTCTTCACCCTATTCCTAAATGAAATCTGCAATTTATTGTAAAATTCAAGGTTGACACAAGCCTGTCTCCAAGTATGAAAATAGACAATTCTTCATCTTGTTTCATGCTGCTCGTATCCCTTTCTAGGAGAATATATCTTTAATATCGATATTTATTTCATTCTCCTCTACATATTTTTGTTCTGAAATGCCATATAAACTGATCTTTGGGGGGAAAAAAAATCAGAATACACAGTCCCTGGCTGCCTTCTGCAACTGTAGCTCTAGAGTTTTCATCGCTCTCCTTGCAGCAGTGGTAGAGCTCGATGCAGAAGAAGCAGAGTTCAGCCCACTGACGGCTGTGTGTCTGGTGTGAACAAACACATTCCTGCATCCATTTCATAGTAATAATTTTAATAATAATGGAGGTGTTGGTATGCTGGTTAGGGGAAAAAAAATACCCAAATTTATGAAGTATTACAGTTGTAGTGTCTGAAAGCTCGGGTTTGGCTTACCACGCTGTGCTTCCTGCAGTATCTTTAGATTTATGAGATGTTCTCAGAGAGTATTAAGAAATGGTTATACAAATGAGGAAAGGAGGAATCTTGAAAACATCACGTAGCAATAAGTTCTGACAGGCAGTGAGAGCTCGTAAGTCTCAAAGATGGTACTGGATGCTCTGCAAAAACACTGATGTCATGTCCAAAGTTACCTGAGAGAATTTGGGGGGTCAATTTTTAAAACCTGTCATGAAGGTTCTTTCTTATTTATTGAATTGCTCAAATTGAAGGGGAACCCCTCTTTCATTTTAGCCTAATCCCTGTTCAGTACTGTTTGTGGTGGAGCCTTAACTGCATTTTTAAAGCTGCTGCTGCTCTACACGGTGGTGTATATGCAGAGCAGTAGGCTAATCACCTAAAATTATCCCATTACTTGTGAGCGATTGGTTGTGCTTTTTAACTGAAGTACTTTGATTTAGTGGGGACAGTGTCTCCCACATCACAATGAGCTTCTTTCCTCTGACTCATCTATTTGGAGAGTTTCCTACTGGGTCTCTTTCTCCTAAGTGGTAGGTGTGGTACCCACTGCGGAGTGTGTTATTGTCACACAAAGATTAGCCCTGCGGAGGAGGGAACTCTCCCGCCAGGGACCAATTTCATGATGAGACATGGAACCCCTTGGTGCCGTCTGAGGCGATGTTGCTCACAGAGGAACTGCCACCCTCGGTTTTGGCAGCCTTGTTCAAAGGGCAAGCCTGCCAGCAGCATTCAGAGTTTGACCAGGCACGATGCTCTGCACGGTAGACCCAGCTTCATAAAACATTCCTCATAAGATCAGTGGATTCACAACAAGTACCAAATTGGACTCAAAGACTGCAGATTTTGTTTGTAGGACCTGAGCGAATGCCCATGCCCCCAGGAAAGTGTCATGAAGGAAGTTGTGCCCCATTCGTAGGTCATGGTGCCTCAGGAACCAACACCTTGGGTTAGAGAGGCATTTTCTGCCTGTGTCTAGACTGTACCATCAGAATCACAGAATGCTACGGGGTTGGAAGGGACCTCTGGAGATCATCCAGTCCAATCCCCTGCCAGAGCAGGTCCACCCAGAGCAGGTCCTACAGGAACGTGTCCAGGTGGGTTTGACTGTCTCCAGAGATGGAGACTCACCCACCTCTCTGGGCAGCCTCTGCCAGCGCTCTGCCACCCTCACGGGGAAGAAGTTCCTCCTCATGTCTAGATGGAACTTCTTATGTTCAAGTTTGTGCCTAGTCCCTCTTGCCCTCTCACTGGATACCTGACGGTACTGGGTGGTGCGAAGAGTGATGTAAACTTGTGGCCCTGGGTCTGCAAAGTTGCTTTTACCTGATGTTGGACGAATCCCAGGTGTAGCTAACTCTGAGGATGAAAGAAATGGGCCTGAGAAGGGTTGGAACAGCAGTCTTCATTCTTCGTGAATCTCCCTCCACTCATCTCTCCCAAAATATTCCTTATCTACCCTAGGATGTGTGGTGTGAACAACCTCATTTCTGTGGGTGCCAAGCTGAAAGTTTCTGATTTTTGTCTGCCCTGCTTTAAACCCACCAAGAATGATCTGAATTTAGCCCGAGAAGACAGTGAGGTTAATGATATTGTAGCTAAATAAGCATTATCAGAATTACAGCGGTTAGTGGCAGCTCACTTTCCCGTGTAACCCATCATGAATGAAAAATCACTTTCTGAAGTGGGTATTTTTTTAACCATGGTAATGATGGAGACAAAATACAGTTTCACACTGACTTTGTTATTTTTATTGTGACCATCTTCATTTGGAAGGAAAGCAGTCGAGAAAGTCCCTGCCAGACAGTACCTTTCAAATAGAATTCTCTTGTCTGGCAAAGTCATCAGGGAAACTTCCACTCTTATGGTTCAGAGCATCAGATTTTCTGAAGGCCGTTGGAAACACAGTAGTTTTCAATCAGCTTATCTGTTTTCAAGCTTTTCTGGTTGTGTTCTCATCAGTTAAAAGGAAAAACGTGAAAAGCTATTTAACAAGCTTGGATTTGCTGTGTCGAGCCCACGTTCTGGAATGAAGGAGGTAAACACGACTCAGTTTTACCTTCGCTGAAATTGTTTTGTATCTGGTTGAAAGGAATTGTGGTGGATGCAAAGCTTTTATTAAAGAAAAGCTCCCACCAAAGCGGGCAGAGCTTTTGGATATATTCCATGCATCTCTTTCACTAATCAGTGGGTGACTCACTTTGGCTTTTCACTCTACTGAAATACGGCAATTAGAGGAAAGTTCTGAGCATTCCATGTTAGGGGTAGCTATTTCTGGTTTCGTGTCTCATTTGAAGGCTGAAAGACCTTTTTCTTTTTTTAATTAAGAAACTGGACTAACGGTAAGATGCACATACAGTGAGGGTCCAGCTGGGACTCACAGAAATACTAAGGAGCAAGGCTTGTAGCAGAGGTCAACTTTTATTCAGATCTACCAAAATATTTTGGGTGAAAAAAACCCAGACAATCTTCTGGGCACCTAGTCCCTTTATCAGTGGACAGGGAGGTGACAAATGTTGAGGAAGAAATAATTGTTTGCCATGTAACCTTGCTATTAATTAAAGCACTTGAGAGAAAAAGGTAGTACAAGGGGAGCAGGAAAGGGGCAGCAGAAGCCAGGAACGATGGTGGTTGTAATGGGTGACACAAAACTTACTCCCAGGAGCTGAATGAGCAGCGCAAGACAGCACTCATCAGAAGAATTTTTATATCCCACCTAATATTTTTAGGGATTTATTCAGAATATTTTTATATATGTGTGTATGTGCATAGTATATATGTAATATGTATATATTTTTATATACCTGTATATAGAACACATGCAAGAGAGATGGGGAGGGACTCTTGATGCGGGAGGGGAGCCATAGGATGAGGGAGAAGGGTTTGATGCTGAAAGAGGGGAGATGGAGCTGAGATGTGGAGAACTTCTTTGGTGTGAGGGTGGTGAGGCACTGGAACAGGTTGCCCAGAGAAGCTGTGGCTGCCCCGTCCCTGGAGGGGTTCAAGGCCAGGCTGGATGGGGCTTGGAGCAACCTGGTGTGGTGGGAGGTGTCCCTGCCCAGGGCAGGGGGGTTGGAACTGGATGATCTTTAAGGTCCCTTCCAACTTCAACCATTCTATGATTCTATGATATTCCTGTTTGTGTTCCCTTGCATTAGCAAAGGTCAAATTGTTGATTGTGGGAATCGATGGGATCATCAGTGGGAATGTTCCCGGAGGCAATTTTGGCTGCCCTTCCCTTTGCCTTCCCCAGGGGGATTTCTTTACCTCTTGTTTTGACTGTCTTTGTCTGTTCAGATTATAAACGTTTTGGCTCGATCCTTCAGCTTAGTCTGAAATGCCCTGATCACTGTCTGTTTGAAGAACTTGGAATCCTTCCTCACTACAAAAAATAAGACTGATAATGTGGGGAAACTGAGTGAAATTCCTTAAACTGCTGTACTGGGTAAGGCTGATTAACAGCCTCCCTATTAGTTCCTAAAATCATGTTATTGTTGACATCTCCTAGAGAAATCTGCAATAAAGATTCCCCCTGCAGCTGTCTGTACTAGTGTGATGCTTTAAAACTTCCACATGGTTTAGAGCATTGATTTTTGTTATCTAGCCCTCGTATAGCATCTAACAAGTTTATTTACAATTTCAGTTTGTCTTTATTAGAAGAATTTGACTGCAGCTGTAATGAGTTGGAGTCCTTGCCTTCCACCATCGGGTACCTTCATAACCTGAGGACCTTGGCTGTGGATGAGAATTTCCTTCCTGAACTGCCCAGAGAAGTGAGAACCCGATTCTGGTTTGAAATTACAAATTAAAATGTTTTACGGCAGGGCAAAAATTTCACCCCTGTTCAGACAAAATGTCTGTTAAATCCATTGCATCTGCGCGGTGTGGAAGGCTAAATCTTTCTTACATTCTCAATAGTAAAATAGTAAAACTAGTAAATTGGTAAATTGGTGTAAAGATGGGAGCATTGCTCAGGAGAGCGGTGCAGGTAGCCCTGGGAGATGCCCTGGTGTAACTGTCAGATGGAGGGCATGATTTCCTGACTGCAGATTCTGTATTTTCTGCTTTTCATTAGAGCAAAACCACCATTTGGCCACGTTCCGACATAACAAAGTTAATGAAGATAAATTTTATCAAAGTAGGTATCCTGACATCTTTGTTTTTTTCATTCCTGTAGATTGGAAGCTGTAAAAACGTGACAGTGATGTCTCTGCGCTCTAACAAGCTTGAGTTTCTTCCTGATGAAATTGGGCAGATGCAGAAGCTGAGAGTGTTAAACCTGAGCGATAACAGGTACAGTGCACATAATTTTTCTACCCAGTTCTAAGAGTTTATTTTATAAAACTTTTAAACTATTCTTTTCAGGTATTTGTAAAATTAGAATTACATAAAATGCATTTTAAAACATAAAAATTGTGTTTAGAATTACTTTATTTAAGCTGTAAGGAAAAAAAAATCTTGCTTTTTTTTTTTTTTTTCTCTTAAATGTTTATGGTTTGGTCTTAGTTCCACTGTTATCCAAAGAAAAACTCGAACGGGGCCAAGATCAGTGTGTTTTAATAGAGTGAAACCTGTTTACATCTTTTATCTCCTGCCATTTCCATCTGAAAGTGTGGCATTTGGCTTTAAAATGGTACATAGCTTTTATAATATTTGATGATTAAAAACTTGTGATGAGCTGGTGTATAGAAAACCGTGAAGTGCAAATACACCAGCACGTTGTCCTGACTCCACTGAAATCCAAAGGAAGTTTTCCATTTCATGCAGTGGAGCAAAGTTTTTTGTCCAAAATCAGATTCTTCTGTCCTTTCACGCGTGATGGGATGCTTAGAATGAGCCTTTCTCGATGCCTACCCGCAGGCTGCCCTAGGGGTCAGAAAAGACTGAATTCTCCTTGAAGTTTATACATGTGTATGTTCCAAGAACACGTTAATTTTCAGTATAACCACAGAAATACAAATTTGCTCTGTAGTGCATGAAGTGGTGTGTGAGTGCCGTTTTCTTTCCAGTAGTTACCATCCAAACTCAGTAAAACTTAGGGGAAGGATGTTCATGACTTTCTCCTCCTGACACCAGAGAGGATTCTGTGTACATTCAGGCAGGTGTCCTGTTCTCATGCATCTTTGCATGTCATTTTCCTTCCAGAGGGAGCAGAGCCCCTCATCGTGGCTGGCAATCCATGCTTGTCACCATGGATTGGTAGTTTCACAAAGAAAACAGAGTCTTCTGTCTACTGCAGGCTCATCCCAGAGAATGGTACCTCATGGTCACCTCCTACTTTGTCACATGCCAGATTTCACCTCCAGCATCTACAGCTGTGATTTCAATGGTGCATTTGTGTATCCACTATCCTCTTTTGTCTGTATCATGGTGACTTTCCCTGCTAATAGCGGGCTACTCAAGGATTTGTGGAGAAAGGACACTTTTGCCACCAAAAATGGTCATTCTGGACATGTTCCTTATGGCACGGGGAGCGTCCTCTGGCTCAAGGCATGTAGGGTATTGGGATGCTGGTGGCTTTGAACTTGCCTTACTGGAGCACATGGAAAATTTGCAGTCTGCTCTCTGAATGGTCATGCACGCGTGGAGCGATGGGGCAAACGGGATGTAGCATGGAAAGAGGAAAAGAGGAGCTCTCTTTTTCTACCCTCTAAGCTGGAGCTTGTCTGGGTATGATAGTCAGAAACATTTTGGGAGACTGGGTCTAAAACCCTGACTGGATGTCTTTCAGGAAGAATGCATCCTGCCATAGACTTCTTTGCCACGTGGGCTAACAGGAATCTCAAATTATTTTGAGTTGACACGTTTTGGTGAAAGATGGGTCAATGTTTGGGGTCCCTCTCCAGTGCATTTTTAATACTATGGTTTCAGCTACTGCAGACTTTTTCTCGTGTTCTATGTCTTCTGAAGGTCCTCATCACCATAAGATGGACCCTGTTGATCTTAACTGTATAGAGGCTGGTTTAGTTCCAGGACTTTCTTCAAATATTCATGTTAGAATTCCATTTAGCCAGGGAATTGGACTCCAGCTTCTCTTCCCATGCCATACACTCTAAGACTGTATCTGTACATCTCGTCTCCATAGTTTGGAGTCCTCTCTTCTTATATCTTTACAGGTCCAAACCTTTTCAACCCTGTTACGGGTTCTTCATTCCTGGGAAATGCAGTATTCAGTTGTGTCAACACGATAGAAGGCAAGGGTGGATTGAACCCTGACTTGATCTCAGGTTGCTAAGGTGGAGTCTAACGAGGGCTAGTATGATCTGAGCAGAGCTTAGGTGGCTTCACCCGCTGCACTCAGGAAGGTTTTGATTCCAGATGCTTGCCTGGAGGTTCATCTTTGCCTTTGCCAGGCATAACGTTGTCTCCAGTGCTTCAACATCCAATGCAGAATTTCTTGAAGTAGTTGTGCAATTACTACTTTAATTGCATGACCGCTGTCGAGACCTTCACCCATAATGGGTCACTGGGGATAGCTGCTTGGAGTCGGTCATTGAAAAATCTTGCTTTTGGATTCATTCAAAAAAAAACCCAAAAAAAAGATGTCTTACCAGTAACCGGTGTTCTTCACAATGTGTAGTCCACATATACATTTGTCTTCCATCTGCTTCTCCTCTCTCCTCAGAGTCCTTCCAGGTCTGAGTCCTGTGATTGAGAGGTAGAATTGTTAGAATGTACATTTGGGCTACACTTCTCAAAGAGCATCGGTTACTGGTAAGTAACCTTTCTTTTAGTTTTAGATTGTTCTTAAAGAAGAGCTGAAAGAATCATCACCTTTCTGTGTTTGCGCTGCCTCTGTCCTGGGGTCAGAACTCAGTTACTGTTCTGAACCTCACCCACAGAATCGACATAAAAAAGGGTCTGAAAATTACAATGATCCATTTGAGGAAAAAAAAAACAAAACAGAGGCTACTCCCCGGTCTGCCTTTTCTTTTCCTGTTTAGTTATTTAATTATACAGTGTTCCTCGCTGCCCAAAAGCTAATTGCTTCTGCCCATGTATATCCGCAAGTGATTTTGTGAGCAGTACGTTGGTGGGTTAATATGAATCATGTTCTTTTAAACTTTCCCACCCTGAAAACCCCACTATTAACGATTTGCAGAGAATTACCTTGGCCAACAAACAGCAACTGTCCCTGGGCTTGACCGACCAACGAGCTATGATGCCTGTTACGGTTAACTTTCAATGGGTTTTGACATGAATTTCTTGTGTTTGGGTTATTATTTGAGAATTCTTTGACTGTCAACAGAGTATAATACATGCATCAATGCATCTCTCCACATGCATCAAGTGCTCCCCTCGGTGTTTGGTAAACTCTTTGTACATTGTATTACTTAAACTAATCATCAGTGGAAACTCTTCCCATACTGTGAGTTGTTTACTCAGAGCATAAGAAAACCAAAAATTAGTACCTGGTACAAATATCTAGAGGGTTATTTTACAAAGGTATGAGAAGAAACATTCTCAAGTAAGAAGAGTTAAAATGGTATCTTTCAGTAGGCTTACAATGAAAGGAAAGACCACCTTCACCCCATCAAGTCCCTCAAATATCCACATTTGATATTTTTTATGTTTAAATAGTATCAGTGACATTTTCTTTGTTTTTCTTGTGCTCCACGGATGAATACTCGTTAGCTACTCTTAAAGTATTTAGCCCTTAAGAATTTAACAAAGGATGTGAAAGCTGTAATCTGGGATTAGCAATGGAAGGAATTGTTCCCAAATCCTTGTTCCAGAGTGGCCACTGACATGGGGCTCCTTGGAGGTTGTGCAGTTGTTGGGTACAAGGATTTTAGTGGCTAGGGGTGCCAGTTCAAAAGTGTCCTGGTTTTGCTTCAGTTTGGTTTTGTTCACCTGAGGAACTTCAGAGGGAATTATTTCTCCCTTTTTTTTCTCATAAGAAAACATTTTCTGCATGAAAATGAAATATTATACAAAGAACATACACCTTCCGTGCTTTTCCAGCCTCTTACTGTGGGTAGTTGTTTTCTTGAAAGATCAGCTGGTGCTTCAGGATTTATTGTGAAAGAAAAATATTTATTAGTAACTTCTAAACTGTAGGTTTATGAACGACATACATGATCTTACCTGGAATTTAACCCAATTAATATACACAGACCATTCTTCTAACACTAAGAGACTTCTTGACTTTGGCTGTTGCATCTTCAGTTCTTTTTGCAAGTTTAAGAGACTGAAAATGGATGTTATTAGGGATTAAATAATTATGGAGGAATAAGAGTGTTGCTCAGGCAGAACAGGTGGCTGAGAAGCATTAGAAATGGTGTAATTGTTTGAAGATTTGGAAATATTGTTTTTCCCCAGAGGACGATCATGTCCCTGGGTATGGTCAGTGGATGCCGAAGGGGTGGGTAGCTGGGGATATGGCTATGTTTCTGTTGGTCCTGGTCCTAGTGCTGGTCCCAGTCCTGGTCCTGGTGCTGGTCCCAGGGCTACAGCTGCTCCCAACAGCCCCTTCCCTGAAATAAATCGCCTCCTGCAAAGGTTATTTACCCAGGCTGAGTAAAACCATCCATAGGAAGAATAGCTCAGCTTGGTGCAGCACAGTTTGCATGTGAATTTTAAGTTAATTTAATTTGGCCATCTTCTTCATTAACTGTCTCTGCACCAATTACAGTTTCATCTGGTGTTGTGAATATAATTTCCCTTAGATTTATAACAACAATTATGGATGTGATTTTGCAAACTGTTTAGTGTGAAGTTTCAGCCTTTAAGCATAAAAGCAAAGCTCTCTGTTGAATAGCACGGCCAGAAACTCTGCATTCCTATGTGCTGCTATCTGATTGGGGTCCTGTATTAGATCAATGGTAGTGGTGCAGATTAATTGCTTCTTTCAATTACTGACGAAGAATTTTCTCATCAGAGGAGGCCACATCTCTTACTGAGGATGATGTGAGTTAGCTCTTTGAAATCAGCAGAGTTGTGCTGGGATCTAGCCTGTGATATGTAGAAAGTAATCAACCCGTGTACACATAATAATTAACATTTGAGATCCTTTGTAGCTGCCATCTACCCTTATTGTTACCAATGAAGTTTGAAAAACATTTGTGTATTTACCTTTCATGGTTAAATTAATGTGTACATCTGGATAAACACTAATGAAGAATCTTTATGTTAATTATTAAAGCTTAAACTTGTCACCTGAATTTATAAAGAATGTCCCGTACTGCACTATTCCACACTGCAGTATGGGAATGAATGTGCAGAAATCTTGGGATTTTTCTGTTCAAAAACTTAAATGTCCAATGAGAGGATTTCTCTTAGCTACACTGAAAATTGTTAGGTCTTTCCCATAGTTCCCCCTGGGACCAAGATTTTTTCTGTTTTCTGTGTTATCATCTATAACTTTGGTTCCATGAAAGCCAAGGCAAAAATATCGGCGTCTCCTTAGTACTTTAGGGTATGATGGCAGTAGTTTTAGATTCCAAATGCCACTCTTAATCTGGAATGCCCGTAATAAAATATTACATTTTAGTAAAGAAATGAGAGAAAATAAAGATATGAAATCATAGAAATTGCGGTGTGATCAAAATAAACATGCTACTTGCAAATATTTAAAAGAAACTGTTGTGGCAATGAAGATTCACGTTGTTCCAATCTTATCGTTTGCAGACTGAAGAATTTACCATTCACTTTCACTAAGCTTAAAGAACTTGCAGCTTTGTGGCTTTCCGACAACCAGGTAATGACTTTCAACATTCCTGTTTCCTTTGGTGTAGTACAAGGGGGCTGAGTGAGGGCTGTAAATGAAACCTGTACCTTAATTCATGATTGTAGTATGATTTTGAAGTGTTTGCTCCCAATCTGGGTTTATGCTTTCCCATCAAGGTATTGATTCTTCTGGCTGACATTTGTTAAGTTGGAAGGATCACCTTTGCAGCATCTAGCTGAGCTAGATTTCCTTACTGAAATAGGAAATAGAGGCCAGAACTATCAAGAGAATATTTTTAAAATACAAATTTCAGAGGTAAGACTTCATTGCTAAACTTGTTAGGAGTTTGTCCCGTCCTCTACTCCATCTGTGCCTCTGGTTTTGTCTTCCTTTTCCCTTTTCCTGTCCTCACCTCCATCCCAGCGTGGTTTAAATTCCACCAAAGTCAGTGGGAGTTTAAACTTGTAAAAGGTGCACAAGAACACTCAGTCTTGTTTTGGGAGAAAACTCTCATTTAAGTTCCTTTTAAATTTAAACATGCTTTTCTCTGTTCCGAGGGGTTTGGTTTTGCTACTCTATATTCTTTAGGATTTTATTTAAAAACTAATTATGGAACATGAACACCAAGAAGCGTAATGGTTCAACCACCTTCTCGATCCTTTCCAGGGCTGGTGGGCAGAACAATTCTGCTGTTGTGTAATTTAACACTAAATGGAGAAAAACTCAATTTGTACCATGTCAGGAATGTTGGGCATACCTAGCAGCTTTTTAATCATCTCAATAAATTCTTATCATTTCATCTGTCTCACTTTGCAATAATGCCCACGGTCAGATATTATACCTCTTTAACTGAAGCTGATGAGGATAATTCTTCAGGGCCCAATTATCCTGCTCCTGGAAATGAATCCATCCTTTTATCCCCATGAAACAGCCAGAGGAACTGGGGCCCTGCAGCAGGAGATGGGGAGCACTGGTTTTTTCACCCTCATTTCCATTAAATAGTAACGTTGCATTGCCCAACCACAGAACGTACACTCCCTTTGGAACATACAGCATTTTTTCAGGATTTTGGCTTTTCTGCTCTGTAACGTAGATTAATTTCTGTTCTCTGAACTGTGACGTAATTCTGGGTGCTGCATTAGAGCACAGCAATAATAAGGAATAATCAATTGAAGCAAAGCACAGCTGTAACATCTGAATATTCAGAGTGAGTGCCCTCATGGAAAGTCTCCAGCGTCTTGCAGCTGCCTTACCCTCAGATGAACCGATAACTATTGTGAATTTACTCATTGTTAGCCTTAGCTTAAGAGGATCACAGGCAGAAGGTGTAGTTGCAGCTCCATCCCGCTCATCCTTCGGCTTCCTCACTGGTGCTGACACTCGGTGGTCATCTGTTGATCCTGGGAGGAACTACAGGAGAGGGGAACGGGAGAGGAGGCATTCCAACCAGATCAATGCTTGGGTTAGCCCACTGAGAAGTTTATTTCCGTGCAGAATTTCAGTTAACCCCCTATTTTCTGTTTGAATGCCCGTGCTGTGAGTTACCAGTTGCTTGTTTGACCTTTCCCATGCAGTCCAAGGCTCTGATCCCGCTGCAGACGGAGGCTCACCCGGAGACGAAGCAGCGCGTCCTGACTAACTACATGTTCCCCCAGCAACCCCGCAGCGATGAAGGTAAAACAGCCAGCAGCAGCCCCTGCAAAAGCAGGAGAAAAACCAGGGGGAGGAAGAGGAACGGGGGGCCTGAGGTGCTGTTCTGTGTGTGAGCATCACTTCTGAGTCGCCAAGCCGGTGGTCCACGCATAACAGGTTGCGTTTTTGTCATGCACAAAGGGATCCTCTCTGCAAACCCGTTATTGTCAGGCCAGCAGAGTTAGGGTTTTCATAAACAATCTTATTTTCTGAAGAAAAGGCTCAGAGTTTGGCCCCTCACACTGAGACCTCTAATGTTAAGTTAGTTAGTTTGTGTGCTCACCCAAATCTGCCCCATCCACTCCCACTTCAGTGAAATACTAAATTCTATCGGGTTTGGTTTGTCAGTCACTGCCCCTCGTTGCCCCCTCAAAAGCAATAACCCAAGACTACAGGATTGACTAAGAACACGTCTTTTTAGACCATTTCCAATCTCCCACTGGCTGCACTAATTCCATGTTCTCCCACACTGCTCTTGGCAATTTAACCACAGATTTCCAGTCCGACAGCGACAGCTTTAACCCCACTTTATGGGAGGAGCAGAGGCAGCAACGTATGACCGTCGCCTTCGAATTTGAGGAAAAAAAAGAAGAGGAGGAAAATGCAGGGAAAGTGAAGGTAAGTTCTAGTTGCTTTATTCTGGGTCCAGCTTATGGATCTTGAACTATTTTTGTGTTCCAAGTACCCAGAAAGTTCTCATCACTGTGTTTCAAGTACGGCAGTTAAGGGGAAAAAAGGGATATGTCTTCTCCCTCCCAATTTCTGCTTTGGCTGTTGCTGTCCAGACAGGAAAACTTTGATTTTATAAGTCAGTTCAGGGAGGGTTATGGGGTTCCTGTGGTTGGTCATGAAGAAAAAATTAAGACAAAGTGGTGGGAGACTTAGAGTGAATGTCCAACCACCTGGATCTTTAGGACTTTTTGGATCATGGAGGGAATTCCAGGTTCCTCTCAAAGTGGAAGTCAACAAGAGCTTTGCAGCTCCGTGGAGTTAGAAGGGAGTGTGCGGTGGGGGGTACCTCTCATCAGTTTTGTAACCTACCAAAAATGGAGATCAAAACATGAATATCCTCCTCCCTTTATCTGAAATTAGTATAATTCCAGAGGATTGGATCGAGCCCTTCATCAGTTACATTTTTGGAGTGGTATTGTCAGGATCGTTTATGTTTATGTGGCAAGAAAAGTTCTATTTCTTGAGTAATATAGAGGAATTACTTAGGATCAAGCACTTGAACACTGCAGTAGGAGACCCAACGTAAAATGTATTGCCAGAGAGTTTAATCATATTTTAATTTTAAGATTAACAATTCTATTATTAATAGCTTTTAACCATTCCATTTAGATCTTTGAAATGTTGGACTTTTCTTTAAATATTTTCCTCAATCGGGAATTCTTATCTCTTGTAACCAGAGACAGTGGACTCTGCTGCTTGAGTAAAGCAGAAAATGAAGTCAGAAAGCAAACTTTGCCTCACAATAAAAAGATTAAATTGAAATTTTAGCCCAGATGAATTGCAGGTTCGTGAGTCATATGTGGGAAACAAAGCATCTGGGAGAGTTTTACATTGTTCCAGCACTTGCTAGCAGAATTCTAGCTGTGAGTAATACAGGTGCCCCAGTGTGCAGAACAGCTCAAATATTAGCAGAGAAACAGAGAGCAATTTCTGAGACCGCAGAAGAATTTCATTGTCTTACATGTGATTTGCAAGCATTATTTTGAATATCGAAGTGTAGGATATGAATTATATCCCTTAGACAGCCGCTTTATTTTTAATACATTACAGAAGGCTGTGGAATGACTGGAAGAAATGTTTCCTTTGAGTTATAACTGTCCTTGTAGAAAAACCAAACCCTTCACACAGAGGAGGCTGTTGCTGTACTTCAGTTCAGATGCTGCCATCTGCTGCGAGGAGAACGGGACGGCAAATGCAGGGGGACACGGTGCCACATGGGCAGGGATCCTAGGGACAGCCCCGGGTAGGAATAGCTGGTACCTGCAGCTCCAGGTGCAGAGGATGCTCTGGATGCAGCGCTGCTCCCCTGGACCCTTTGCATGGGGAGCAGGGGCTGTGGTCCAGAGGGGCTTGTGTGGGTGGCTGCAGTCCCATCTCAGCTGCATCCCAGTTGCAGCCACATCCCAGCTGCATTCCCATCCCAGCTGCAGCCCCAGCTGCATTCCTAGTCCCAGCTGCATTCCCAGTCCTGTCCCAGCTGCATTCCCAGTCCAGCTGCAGCCACATCCCAGCTACAGTCCCAGTCCAGCTGCAGTCCCGGTGCCAGCTGCAGCCCCAGTTGCATTCCCAGTGCCAGCTGCATTCCCAGTCCCACCTGCAGTCCCAGTCCAGCTGCAGCCCCATCCCAGCTGCAGCTCCAGCTGCATTCCCAGACCTGGTGCCAGCTGCATTCCCAAGTCCCACCTGCAGTCCCAGTCCAGCTGCAGCCCCATCCCAGCTGCAGCTCCAGCTGCATTCCCAGTCCTCGTGCCAGCTGCAGTCCTAGTGCATTCCCAGTCCCCACCTGCAGTCTCAGTCCAACTGCAGCCGCATCCCAGCTACAGTCCCATCTGCAACTGCATTCCTAGTGCTAGCTGCATTCCCAGTCCAGCTGCATTTCCAGCCCCAGTCCCAGCTGCAGCCCTATCTGTGCTGCAGCCCCTATTATAGAGAAGAATTGTTAAATGAATAACTAAGTAGGGATGGAGGAGCTGATCAGAAATTTCCTCCTGTCTGTGCACCTGGAGGGGAGCATCTCTCCTCTCTCATGCCTCGTCATATGTAAACCAGATCCCCATAAATACCTGGAGTCCGTAAAAACTGAATGTAAAGCAGTTCAAACCTGGGAAATCTTGCCAGGATGGGAAAGGAAGATTTACCACTGAAGGTGTGTGTGTGGGGAGGGTTTCCCTATCATGGAAAACAGCCTTGTTGCCCAAGCCATGAAAAAAACCAGCTCAAATTCAATTCATAAGATAAAAAAGCTTGCTTGCATCCTTCTGGTTTGTCCTTGCTCTTTCCCAGTAACACCATGGAAGTTCTTTGACTGAGCTGTTCACCAGCTGCCTTTAGAAACCCGTCACTGGAACCTGGTGAGAGCTCAGGGGTTGCGACAGGTCTTTAGGCAGGTTTTAACATTTATTTTTGTCAGTTTCACAAACCATTATGGGATTAATTTGGGGATTAATTTAAATTATCAACAGGCAGTAACCACAAACGGTGGTGGTGGTTTATAAAAGCATATGTTTTTTGTAGTTAAACCTGTGTCGCGGATGAAGGATGAGCTCTCAGCCAATTATTTGCTAGAACAGACTCGGTAATTGAAATTGTTCAATAACTTCTTCCACCAGGAGTTTTGAAGTTTGAAAATTCTCTTTTCAGGGTCGTGCTATCTCTGATGTAGCACTAAACAAGCAAGAGCTGTATCGACGAGGAGTACAGGTCTCCTCTCTAACGATAAATCTAAATCAGTTTTTGTTTAATTTAACGTAATATGCTTAATGTTAATGCTCCCAGTGACATGAAACTCCTGCTGAAATCCCTGTCTATGGCTGGTCTATCTCATGAAGGTCTTTCGGTCAATTTTCCCTTGGTTAGACATGTTGAGGGTTTGCTCTACGACTTGACTTTTAGCTGGGTTTGTCTCTAGACCTTACGCTTAAACCGTGGTCTGAATTTTGTGAAAAAGCAATTGCCTAATTAGGCCTCATCTAAATATGATTTCTTTCAACCGTAAACCAACCAGAGCTTTAGTAATGCTTTACAGACTTAATTTATTTTTTCTGTTGGAATTCTTTATGAACATATGACATCACAGTCACACATTTGAACGTTTTGTGTTGAAGTCATGTCAGAATCTATTCTCCGTAATGTTTCTTCTATTGTGGTTCAGAATTGTATGCTGGTATTTCGTAGAGTTTTATTTTCCAAATCAATCATACCTTTTGCTTCTAAAATATCCCCATCAACAAAACATATTCATTTGAACCCCAAATTATGTTTTTTTTCTACTCTTTAGGGATTTACAGTCCAACAGCTGTAATAGTGAGCTAGGAAAAGTATGTTCCTTTTGCTGACCTCACCTACGCGATGAGGTGAAAGCTTCTTGGTTGTAAATGCTTCCAAGGAGTTCTCACACAGGAATGGGAAGTAACTTCAAAAGTCACAGCCCTGGGACCAGGAGCAGTTATCCTGATGGGCCCAGCTTGCACTGGGAGCTGTAATTTTACTCCAGTGAAGGATTTTATTGTGTTCCCACCCAAAATCCAGGCCCAAAGAGAGTGATGGGCTCAGCCACAACCTTTGCATTCCAACTGCTGTACTTGGTAGCTGTTGGTCCTCTCAGCAGCAGGTTCTGCTCTGCTTTCTGGTTCTCCTGGTGAACCCCAAGGTTGGCCAAGCCACAAGCATCTTCCAGAGCTTGGACAGAGTCCATCTCTGGTGGAGACAGGGCAGGAGAAGTGGGAAGGGCAGGACATGAGGAGGTGCTCCAGGCAGGAGGGGACCTGTGCTGGGAGGGAAGTGTCTACCACAAGCCAGGCTCAAGGGACAGTCCTAGAAGCTGCCCATGGTCTCTGCATGGTCCAGGCAGCCTTGCCAAGGTCATGCTCTGGTTGGATGCACCCCTCAGTCCCCTCAGCATCTCCTCTTGTGAGGTGGGATGGTGTTCTGCAGACAAAACATGGTTGTCACACGGAGGGGCAGGTATAAGGAGAGGTTAGCACTATTTGTGGTCTCTCTCCTGCTTGGGTCATTCCTGACATGGTCATTGGTGGCACCATCTCCTCAGCAATTTGCTGATTTGTCATCTCTTTCCAGAAGACGGGAGGGTGATGTCACCCATGAGCCTCCTCAGCCACTTCCCCGCTTTCACCCAACCCTGAGATCTCGTAGAATTGTCCTCAAACTAGGGAAATACAGCCTTTCTCTACTTCTGAGTAATAAAAATGATAAAATGGGGAGTTTTTTAGAAAATCCATAGGTCTCTCAGTTAAAGTACTGTTTGGTGTGACTTAGGATGACTTTTCAGAAGTGGTTTGAGTCTTTTTTCCTTTTATTTTCTGTATAGGAAAGGTAGGATACACTGGAGTGCACGTAGGTAGGTTATACATCTCGAAGAGCAAATAGCTCCCAGTAGATCAGGCCCTGTCCTCAGCTGCCATAGATAATTCAGATTAATTCAGCACACTGAACATAGCTAAATTAATTCTGCATTTACACCAGTATTGTTTTGAAAAAGTGTGATTTAATATGTCAGTGCTCTCAGGCAAAGTGCAGAATTAAAATACAATACTCTCACAGGGTAAAAGATAGAGACATATATATAGGAAACCATTCCCATCCATTATTTTGTGTCACTGAAATTCCATTACAGGTTGACATAGTGTAACTGAGAGCAAATTTCAGTCCAAAAACCCATGAAGATTTATGTATGTAACACATTGCCTCAAAGAGATTAATTAAAAATTTGAGGAGTTTGCACTTAGCCATAGTACTGTAACCATGGTTTCAGTTTGCATGCTGTTTTCATTTTGTATTTGTGCTTTTAATTCTTTTTATGAATGTTCAGGTTGAAATAAATCTAAAACGTTACCCCACTCCATACCCGGAGGATTTAAAGAATATGGTAAAATCAGTTCAAAATCTGGTGGGCAAAACAAGCCATGGAGTGCGGCCCGAGAACCCGGCACCAACCGCCAACAGTGAACAAAGTGTGAAAGACAAGTATGAGCACAAGTGGCCCATGGCACCAAAGGAGATTTCGGTGGAGGTAATGTAAAAAGGATCCTTGTTCCTCTCGAGGGTTTCCCCGTGGGGCTTTGACACGGCTCCATCAAGTGATGATTCTGCATCTTCATGCTGGAGAGTTTCCAGGTTCATTCCGTAAAGTTAATTCAGCTTTATATTGAGTTGCTGTTTTTCCTGGTACTGCTGGGTTTATCAGGCTGAATTTTTGGTTTTAAATCTACCTAGATCTGAATTTTGGTATTTACATATATATACAATATATATATATATATGAATTTTGATATTTATATATATACGAGCACTCTTCTACATTTCACTGACACGAGAGACTTGCCTATTAGCAGGAGAATGGACCTGATGATGATCTACGTCTCAGGCTTAATTAAGTGTGTTTCCGCCCCAAATATGTTAATGATAAATCAGTGTGTTCTGTCTGACCCTACTCTGCCCTTATGGTCTGCTACTTCTGGGGGCCTACAGGAGAGATGGGGAGGGACTCTTGGTCGGGGAGGGGAGGGACAGGTCAAGAGGGAATGGTTTTAAATTGGAAGAGGGGAGNCTCGGTAATTGAAATTGTTCAATAACTTCTTCCACCAGGAGTTTTGAAGTTTGAAAATTCTCTTTTCAGGGTCGTGCTATCTCTGATGTAGCACTAAACAAGCAAGAGCTGTATCGACGAGGAGTACAGGTCTCCTCTCTAACGATAAATCTAAATCAGTTTTTGTTTAATTTAACGTAATATGCTTAATGTTAATGCTCCCAGTGACATGAAACTCCTGCTGAAATCCCTGTCTATGGCTGGTCTATCTCATGAAGGTCTTTCGGTCAATTTTCCCTTGGTTAGACATGTTGAGGGTTTGCTCTACGACTTGACTTTTAGCTGGGTTTGTCTCTAGACCTTACGCTTAAACCGTGGTCTGAATTTTGTGAAAAAGCAATTGCCTAATTAGGCCTCATCTAAATATGATTTCTTTCAACCGTAAACCAACCAGAGCTTTAGTAATGCTTTACAGACTTAATTTATTTTTTCTGTTGGAATTCTTTATGAACATATGACATCACAGTCACACATTTGAACGTTTTGTGTTGAAGTCATGTCAGAATCTATTCTCCGTAATGTTTCTTCTATTGTGGTTCAGAATTGTATGCTGGTATTTCGTAGAGTTTTATTTTCCAAATCAATCATACCTTTTGCTTCTAAAATATCCCCATCAACAAAACATATTCATTTGAACCCCAAATTATGTTTTTTTTCTACTCTTTAGGGATTTACAGTCCAACAGCTGTAATAGTGAGCTAGGAAAAGTATGTTCCTTTTGCTGACCTCACCTACGCGATGAGGTGAAAGCTTCTTGGTTGTAAATGCTTCCAAGGAGTTCTCACACAGGAATGGGAAGTAACTTCAAAAGTCACAGCCCTGGGACCAGGAGCAGTTATCCTGATGGGCCCAGCTTGCACTGGGAGCTGTAATTTTACTCCAGTGAAGGATTTTATTGTGTTCCCACCCAAAATCCAGGCCCAAAGAGAGTGATGGGCTCAGCCACAACCTTTGCATTCCAACTGCTGTACTTGGTAGCTGTTGGTCCTCTCAGCAGCAGGTTCTGCTCTGCTTTCTGGTTCTCCTGGTGAACCCCAAGGTTGGCCAAGCCACAAGCATCTTCCAGAGCTTGGACAGAGTCCATCTCTGGTGAAGACAGGGCAGGAGAAGTGGGAAGGGCAGGACATGAGGAGGTGCTCCAGGCAGGAGGGGACCTGTGCTGGGAGGGAAGTGTCTACCACAAGCCAGGCTCAAGGGACAGTCCTAGAAGCTGCCCATGGTCTCTGCATGGTCCAGGCAGCCTTGCCAAGGTCATGCTCTGGTTGGATGCACCCCTCAGTCCCCTCAGCATCTCCTCTTGTGAGGTGGGATGGTGTTCTGCAGACAAAACATGGTTGTCACACGGAGGGGCAGGTATAAGGAGAGGTTAGCACTATTTGTGGTCTCTCTCCTGCTTGGGTCATTCCTGACATGGTCATTGGTGGCACCATCTCCTCAGCAATTTGCTGATTTGTCATCTCCTTCCAGAAGACGGGAGGGTGATGTCACCCATGAGCCTCCTCAGCCACTTCCCCGCTTTCACCCAACCCTGAGATCTCGTAGAATTGTCCTCAAACTAGGGAAATACAGCCTTTCTCTACTTCTGAGTAATAAAAATGATAAAATGGGGAGTTTTTTAGAAAATCCATAGGTCTCTCAGTTAAAGTACTGTTTGGTGTGACTTAGGATGACTTTTCAGAAGTGGTTTGAGTCTGTTTTCCTTTTATTTTCTGTATAGGAAAGGTAGGATACACTGGAGTGCACGTAGGTAGGTTATACATCTCGAAGAGCAAATAGCTCCCAGTAGATCAGGCCCTGTCCTCAGCTGCCATAGATAATTCAGATTAATTCAGCACACTGAACATAGCTAAATTAATTCTGCATTTACACCAGTATTGTTTTTAAAAAGTGTGATTTAATATGTCAGTGCTCTCAGGCAAAGTGCAGAATTAAAATACAATACTCTCACAGGGTAAAAGATAGAGACATATATATAGGAAACCATTCCCATCCATTATTTTGTGTCACTGAAATTCCATTACAGGTTGACATAGTGTAACTGAGAGCAAATTTCAGTCCAAAAACCCATGAAGATTTATGTATGTAACACATTGCCTCAAAGAGATTAATTAAAAATTTGAGGAGTTTGCACTTAGCCATAGTACTGTAACCATGGTTTCAGTTTGCATGCTGTTTTCATTTTGTATTTGTGCTTTTAATTCTTTTTATGAATGTTCAGGTTGAAATAAATCTAAAACGTTACCCCACTCCATACCCGGAGGATTTAAAGAATATGGTAAAATCAGTTCAAAATCTGGTGGGCAAAACAAGCCATGGAGTGCGGCCCGAGAACCCGGCACCAACCGCCAACAGTGAACAAAGTGTGAAAGACAAGTATGAGCACAAGTGGCCCATGGCACCAAAGGAGATTTCGGTGGAGGTAATGTAAAAAGGATCCTTGTTCCTCTCGAGGGTTTCCCCGTGGGGCTTTGACACGGCTCCATCAAGTGATGATTCTGCATCTTCATGCTGGAGAGTTTCCAGGTTCATTCCGTAAAGTTAATTCACCTTTATATTGAGTTGCTGTTTTTCCTGGTACTGCTGGGTTTATCAGGCTGAATTTTTGGTTTTAAATCTACCTAGATCTGAATTTTGGTATTTACATATATATACAATATATATATATATATGAATTTTGATATTTATATATATACGAGCACTCTTCTACATTTCACTGACACGAGAGACTTGCCTATTAGCAGGAGAATGGACCTGATGATGATCTACGTCTCAGGCTTAATTAAGTGTGTTTCCGCCCCAAATATGTTAATGATAAATCAGTGTGTTCTGTCTGACCCTACTCTGCCCTTATGGTCTGCTACTTCTGGGGGCCTACAGGAGAGATGGGGAGGGACTCTT